>JAYKAV010002905.1:271155-413722 GCA_035582835.1 Phoebastria nigripes | reverse complement strand
CCAAAACACAGCACTATACCAACTACTAGGAAAAAAAAAAAAATTAACTCTATCCCAGCTGAAACCAGGACACTTGAAAAGCTTTTTCACCATCTGATACCTTTGTGTAAGAGGGAGCAGTTTGTTTCCTAGAGACTAGGAGTACGTGGTCAGCTTCATTATGCCTTATATGTATGTGTGTGTATATATGTAATATATATAGTCTTGTGAACTTTTGAGTGGGGATATTAGAAATACTGTTTTTTAAACATGCCAAGCAGGTGAATGAGTAGGAGACATGTTGGTTGCTGTGGGTGGTGAAATACTGGAACTGGTTGTCCAGAGAGGTTTGACATCTCCATCCTGTTCAAAACCTGACCGGACAGGGCCTGAGCAGCCTAAACTCGTTGGACCTGCTGTGAGTGGGTTTGGACTAGATGGTAAAGAGAAGGTTACTAGTTGCTTTCAGATGAAGCACTTAATTGGCTCCCAGTATATTTTACTAGAATGAGTCTTCAGTTTATAACCATATGACAAGTCTGGAAGTGAGTGACGGTATTGACCCAGGAATCCAATTTCAGATGTTTTTGTCCTTGCAGGCCTAAGGTCTCTCAGTAAACTCATGGTTCTCCTTTACTGCAGATGATAGTCCCTTCAGCTTTTGTCATAAACTGTGACAGCCTGGCATCCTGTGTCATTTAAACCTAATTTCCAAGTCATCTTATAGGTTGGACATAAAGAAGATTATTCCCCTTTCATTCCAGCCTGTCTTATTCGTCAGATCTGCAGCATCATTGTGGCTTCTTTGGGGCAGCAGAGAGGCAGGAGATGGGGAAGAGGAGTTGAAAAGGACAAAGAGATCTAGGCAGCTCTCAAAATAAGAGAGCTAGAGGAACAAATATATTGTAGGGCTTACCCTGATAGTAACACAAAGCCTCGAGAAAAGGGAAGGCAGACAGCTTTCTTGCACATTGCTTTTCAGTCTCTGTCCTAGTGCTGTCTTATTGCTGTATAGTGAAATCACTCCCTAGTGCTCTCTCGTGAATTAGTAGAACTTTTTTAACAAGTACAGTTTTTCACTGAAATACCAAGAATACTACAGTGTTCTTCCCTAAATCAATGTGTCATTAAGTTCACAAGCTTTTGTGTTTCTCATTCTTGAGACTGATTAAAAGGTGAGGATATACACAGAATTCTTACAGAAATATAGTGGTTTTTAACAGCAGTCCAAAGACATTGTTTTTATCCAAGAATAGTAAAAGAGGAGGGGAAAACCTGGAGATGACAGTGAGTGCTCTTTGGGTTTGTTCTTGTTTTTATTCTTCTGTGTGATACAGAAAAGTTTTGAACAGTAGATGGCAGCCAAGAAATTTCCTGGTTTCAGTTTTCTGTTTGGCTTCCAAGTATGTTAAGGGATGTGAGTTTATTACCACAGAAGAACATCAGGAAATAAATCCACAGTAGGCACTTCATTAAATTTAATTTTTATACAGGCGTTGTGTTAAACTTGCTTTTATTTTCTCCATCCCAGACTATGGATTTTTGTCAGCTATGAAAATTTATGCAAGTGCAGAATGGGGACAGGAGGAAAGATGACTCCAAGACAGAAAATGGTCACTCGATATTTTTACCATTTCTGCATGGTGTGGTCTTTGTTCTCTCGGATCCTTTCCACGTCTGTGAAGTACGTAGATTTGCAAGTCAGAGTAATTACTATTCTCACTGGCAATTATTTAATCTTTCTAGGGCCTGTTAATGCAAAGTGCTGAGCTCCTTAATTCCCGTACACTGTGGAGGTCTGAGAGCACTCCAAAGGAAAAAGCCCTCTTCTGTACACGTACTATGTTCTGCAGTCCCTTTGTACCACACCATATCCTTCATGGCCTTGGTAAAAGGTTTTTTGTTTGTCTCATGGTTCCTTATTTGCTGATTTTAGAAATTACAGCAATAGAAAGCATAATCTAACTGGACAACCAAAACTTGACTTACATACCCCAAAACTTAGTAATTGGACTTTATGCTGGTAAAGTGTGGAATGGTTACAGCAGCAAAACACATCACCTCTGGGATCACACTGGGGTACCAGCATCTAAAGCATGCTCTGCACAAAGTGCTCTGACCTATGGGCTGGGCTGGAATTACACTATTTGCTCATGCTCTTAGGGTTGTTGGAACTGTTTGGTCGTGGATACCAAGTTCTCTGTTGCTTCTTAAAAAAAGTGCTTTCCTTCATGCCATTCTGTGCACAAAAGTTTTCTGGCTATGGCAAGGCTGCATTGTCCCCTTCCATAGATGCTCAGCCAGCCATGCTTCCCTCCCTGTTGGTCTGAAATTGTTACACCCTAGAGAAAATTTCCTCGGTTTATGGGACTGAAAGACTCTTCTTTCCTGACTGACTTCTTTGGAGCAGAAATAGAGGTTAATGCTTTAATAATACATTTAAGATGACTTAATCTTTTCCTTTCCTTAGCAGAAGAATGCAGGAGGGAACCTGAAATGTCTTGCCAAATCTGAACCAATTCAATTATTCTTTAAGATTTGTGAAATTACTGCATTTAAATATAGATGATATGGGGTTAAGTAACTCCTGTGCTTTGCGTGTCTTTGTGAGTTTTAAGACTGATAGCTGCAAACAGTAAGTGTGATAAATTGAGAAGTGCAGAGAGCACTGGTGATGAGGATATCAACATCCACTCAGGCAAGGCTTTGATGCTGTAAACTGAGTTGTGTAAGCGTAAAACAATGGGATTTGAACAGAAAGTATCAGTAATAAATAGTTATTGTAGTTAAAAAAATGCTGGGCACATTAAATGCCTGTGGAGTTGGGAAGACTGTTGAGAGTAGAAGCAAAATTTCATTGTATTTCTTGTTTGCATACAGACTTAAAATAACTAATTTTCATGCTGTGATTTGCTAGGGCACAGTCCTGTGCTGCAGAGAGCTAATCACAGTTTACTAGGAAAAACATGTCTGAAAAACATGGCATTAGTCTCTTGTCTACTAGAGTGACCAAGGGTCTGATTATTATGGAAAGTAGCCAGCGCATAAAAACCCGATGATCTCTGACATCTTAATATGCGGGAGCATTTTTGAGGCTGAATAAGAAATGTGTTCCTAAGGCTAGCTGTGGGTGGCTCTACATCATCTAAACCCCCAACCTCCGTGATTTTAACAGCCTGTAATTGTGAAAATAAAACAGTCATAATTTGTTTTGCCATTTAAAATGTCAGAAAACAACTTGTATTATATCTGCCTGCTTTGTGATCTTTGATTACTTTCCATCTTACAAATACTCTAAGTAAAATGGGAGATATTTAGAGCTAAAAGTTGACCTGGTCTTTGAGCTTTCTCTGTGCCTCAGCCTCGGTCCTCTCAGTTTGTGTTTGCAGATGTATACACATGTGTACACAGACACACATGTCCTGCTTAGTAAATTATGTAAGGATGATCTAAATAATCCATTTGAAAACCTTGAAATACTTCAGAAGTATTTCACTAACTTTATGTTACCTCTGTGATGCATTTTGAAGCTGTTGTGATTGCTATAATCTTGAGTGGGTCTTCCTGTACTCATGTATCACCAAAGAAACCCAGCCGTTCAGAATCACTGTGAAAGTAAATTATCTGCCCTCAAATAAGAAGGCAGTTCAAGGAAATTATGATAGTGTTASTTGTTGTTTCAATAAAATCTTGAGGTTTCATCTAGCTTGGAAGCTTCATGTTACAGGTTATTGGACAGAGACATTGGAAATGATGAACATGACCCTCTGACACATGACTCGGAGAACATGTTTTCACTATTTATTCTTTTGTTACAATACTTTAAGAAATATGTAGATTTGCTGCACTAAAACAGATCCAACCACTGATAGTATCACCGGACTAATGTCTCCAGGAACAAAATGAAAGTAGGCATCTACTATCTCATCTGCATGAGTGGAGATGGAGCAGTATTCAACAAGCTGCTTCCTTACTGGACTCATGTCTGAGTCTTCCTGATTTTTGTGTATCATTCTCTCCATTGTCATTAAATCTCCCATTTTTCTTAGTCTGGAGTCTTATCTTCCTTTCTCCTCCAGCTATTTTGTGTAGATTCAGAGTCCTGTCCAAATAACTGAGCAAGATAAGCCTTTCATATCAACATCTACACTTAAGTCAAGTTTTCATTCTTCCTAAATTCTCAATTAGTGTTTGGGACTGATGCTGCGTAACCTCCATCCTGGGAAATTAAATAGAGATTTACCAAAAGGCACTGTCAGTGAGCAAAGTGGGAGAAGGTAAGATTTGGTCACAACAGAAGCTAAATGAAGTGATGGTGGCCATGAGGAGATGGTAACAGTTGAGGAGAAGTAGTAACTTGTTAGGAAGATGAAGAAAATGTGAGAATGCTTTGTAATGTTCACTGTACCTCAGTTTCCTTACAATACTGTTTCCATGTGAAAGAAAGTTAAATAAAGAGTTAAGAGAAAGATACTCTCCTTAAGGAGAAAGCAGAAGACAGAAAGAAACCAGAAAGAGAAAACAGCATTCATAGGAAATATTGCATAACACGGAGTCTGCCAGAGATTGACAGATACTTCATGGATTTATTAAAAAATCCCAAGTCTGTGACTGACAAAACCACTGCAGAGCTGGTGTTCTAACTCAGGAATTCTGCTTTGCTTCCCAGGTGATCAATAAATACAGATTTGGTTTAGAAATATGATCTGCCTACCTGCATCTTAACAGCTGATTGATAGCTAGGTTTTTTCAAAGGATTAAGTCTTCGTTTAGAGTAGGGCTGGGCTGAGAGAATAAACTCCTTTGGCACAAAGCTGTGGAAATACTGTATATGAGGACATATGGCTTTTCAAAGTTTCATAACAGTTTTTCCTATAGAGTTTCACCAAAGCCTGTCAACAATTTGTTACACACTGAATCAATATCTTGTTTGTTTACATCTACACTGATGCCAGTGAATGTTCCCAGGCGATGTGGGAGTCTCTGCTGTTAAACTGTGTTAGAGCAGCCTCTGGCATGCCTTTCACTCATGACAACTAGCACTTCCAAATAATTAATTCCTGGGCATGTTTGGGAGTTAGTGTGGGCTGGGGACCACTCCCAGTAAGAAGTATGCCTTCCATCTATATTGGAGGACAGAGATGGAAGGGTGCTGCAGTAGTACAGACACAGGACAGTGATGGTGTCTCAGCCAGACAACAGTTTAAAGCACATTTCACTTACTGGTATAGATATAGTCTTCAGGAATTTGAGTACTTGAACAAAGGAGACAGAGGGATCTGTAAAAGAGAATTAATTTCAAATTTCTCCCCCTCTTCTTTAGTTTTGGCAAAACTGTAATATTTGGTGTTTCCTCAAGTCTCTGGTATCCACAACTCAAGGGAACAGTTGTCAGTGTTTTCACCATTCTTTAAACAAAATTGCCTAAAACTGAAAAGTTAAAGTAACTACTGTATATGCAAGGGAGACAGTGTGAGCCCTGCTAAAAGGTGGAGACATTTACTATAAAAGCCCAGTGCTTTAGACAATGCTGACTATTAAAATTACATTTTCTATTTGTGCTCAGTAGAGAATGTGGAAGACAGCATCTATCCTTCCTCTTTACATAGCCTGTGCTCTGCTAAAGCGGGTGCTTTTGGGAGGGAGGAGAGGGGATGGGGATGGAGGGTCGGGAATTGAAGTAATTTTTCTCAAGACATTTGGCATACAAAAGCAAAGTTTACCTCATGATTATGATAAAACTCCAGTTGTGATTGGACTTCAGTAAAAACTCTAATTGCACCTTAGGGCTGCAAGTAGTGCTTGAAAATTTTGCTTGTCAGCATGGATGCTTGTCTTTGTATCTTTAGCTAACATAATTTAAATATTTTTAGAATTGAATCTTTAATAAAAATAGCATGAGTCTTACATATCACAATACAGTGTTAGTCACTTTAGACTTTTAATTTAAATGTAAAGAAAACCCGTTTAAAGAAATCATGCATTAGACTTTTCAAAATATTAATTATGGTGATCTTTAAATATTTGCATTTAAGCTAATCACATTTGGTTTTAAATAGAGAAGAACATTAATCAAGGAATGCATACTAGGCAGCATGTTTTGATTAACAACATAAAAAATGCCTTGAAGTCAAACTGCATTTAAAGTTCTTTGGTTTAAACTAGGAGCTGATTATCAATACTGCTAAAAAGGAGCTAAAAAATCAAAATGTAGTCTGCTTCTAATTCCTTATGTAGCTTTTCTTGCCTATTCTAGGTCCTTTCAAGGCAACTGTGGCAAAGGTATAATAGTTCCTGTGTTTTTCTGACTGATAAAAGAGAAAAAACCCTCATCTTGTTTTATGTTACTTAAAATGCAAGTGCTTGTTTTTTCAATTCTCACAGCAGACCAGTAGTTCCTTCAGTGGTCTGCTAATAAGCTCACTAGTGAGTTCTGCTGAAATCCGCTTCTGTTTGAACCTGCCCTTGATGCAGGGCTGTCAGATGGAGCGTGTTTATCAGGCAGATAATGATGTTTGCAGTGGAGAGCATGTAGGTATATGTGGGCACACAAGTGAGTATGCATATATAACAGTGTTGCTGTAGAGCAGTTGTCTAAAGGAAATAAGAAATAGAAATGCTGTCTATTTCTATAAGAAATAGAAATACTGTCATTTCTAAGATCACTTAATACAGCTGGGTGTAATGGATGAGCTTTCTGGCACAGGCTTTTTTTTCCCCCTAAGTCTTCAAGCTGAGTACAATTTGGGAGCAGTTGTTTTAAGAACATAATGTTTTTGATGCATCAGGTTTGTCAAATCGACCAGCTCAAGAAATTTACTCCCTCTGTTCCCTCTCGTTGCTCACTTCTGCTTCCATTTGGCAGTTGTTATTCCAATAGCTTCGTGGATGCTACTGTGTGTGGGGCACAGTCATAAAAACTTCCTTGGCACACGAGGCATTGAGTAAGCTGTGCTGCAAGGTCTGAAGCAAATAGCAACTCAAATCCATTTACTGCCGGAAGAATGTTTGTGTAACTGCACCACCCAGCATCTGAGTGGGTCGTGTTTAGTGCCCAGCAGAACAGTGAATTTTGGCTCCGAGGCTGGGCTTCTGAAGGTGTGGATGTAATATATTAGCCTACTCCTTTTCTATACTCTTTTAAAATCTTGAGAGTAAATGGTATGCTACAGGAAAATCTTGCAATTGGTACTTCTTTCCAGTAAGCAATATGAATACTGTATGTTTGCTCTTATTTATGCAGTCCTATGTAGGGATCTCTTTACAGAGCATTTGATTATGAACACGCACTTAATTAACCAAGATTTGGCTTGGCCTTCTAAGAAGCAAATGGTAAACACTTTTAGGTGCTGTGGGATTTAAACAAAACCAAAAATCTCTTCCTTCTTTTGTTCCATGTAAGTAAAAATCACCTTTGACTAGTGAAATACAGCACCCACGTGAAAAGCCAGCTCTTTGACAGTGAGACATGGTTGCTAGTGAGGATGATGACTGTATATTTGGGATAAAAATGCAGAGGATCAAATTTTGTTTCCCGAATTTGTTCCCAAAAGACTTGCAAATATTTAAATGTTTGGATAAAGGAAATTAAAATCACACTTTTTACTTTAAATTTCAGATGAACTTACTGTGTTGGTCTTCCAGTGTTTTTATTCAAAATAAGCACATTTAGTAATAATAGAATCATAGAATAGTTTGGGTTGGAAGGGACCTTTAAAGGTGGATCTCATCGGGTCCCATGGACTTTTGCACCTTCAGGTTCCTTAGATGGTCTCGAACCTGATCTCCTACAGTGGGCAGCTCTTCATTCTCCCAGTCCCTGCCTTTGCCTTCTGCGACTTGGGCAGTGAGGCTCAAGCACTTGCCGGTGAAGACTGAGGCAAAAAAGTCATTGAGTACCTCAGCCTTCTCCATATCCCGGGTAACCAGGTCTCCCATTTCCTTCTGGAGAGGGCCCACATTTCCCCTAGTCTTCCTTTTATCCCCAACGTACCTATAGAATCTTTTCTTGTTGCCCTTGACGTCCCTGGCCAGGTTTAATTCCATCAGGGCTTTAGCTTTCCTAACCTGATCCCTGGCTGCTTGGACAATTTCTCTGTATTCCTCCCAGGCTACCTGTCCTTGCTTCCACTCTCTGTAGGCTTCCTTCTTGTGTTTGAGTTTGTCCAGGAGCTCCTTGTTCATCCATGCAGGCCTCCTGGCGTTTTTGCCTGACATCCTCTTTGTTGGGATGCATCGCTCCTGAGCTTGGAGGAGGCGATCCTTGAATATTAACCAGCTTCCTTGGGCCCCTCTTCTCTCCAGGGCTTTGTCCCATGGTACTCTACCAAGCAGATCCCTGAGGAGGCCAAAGTTTGCTCTCCTGAAGTCCAGGGTAGTGAGCTTGCTGCATGCCCTCCTCGGTGCCCTAAGGATCTTGAACTCCACCATTTCATGGTCACTGCAGCCCAGGCTGCCCTTGAGCTTCACATTCCCTACCAGCCCCTCCTTGTCAGTGAGAACAATAATCACGATCACAATAAACATTTCAGAATAATCTGAAAAGATTTGAACTCTAGTATGTATACTCACAATTTGAACTATAAAAATTCAAAATGCATCTGAGATCAAATCTTGATCTGTAAACGTACAGTTTTTCAGGTTTCTTTAATCTCAGCGCTGATGAGAGTGAGCAGCTGCCTCAGCAAGATGGTGTGCCTTGCATTCTTGACAGTGGCTTGCATGCGCTGGAGGATGGTTGGGTGGGTGGGTGATGATGTGAGTGTCTGCATGAAAACCTCGCATGTGCCTGTTTGCCTTTCAGTTCTGAGGGAGGGGTAGTAAGTTTTCGCTACTCGGGGTTTCTTCCACATTCTTACATTCTTCGTAATATATGTCAGGCAAAGATTTCTTTTCTGGGGGAGCATTCATGGTAATTCTGCAGTATTCCCAGCATCTTGCATACAGTCAAGATCTACTGACCGATATTACTGCTTTTTATGATCAAATCAATGGGAGCATCTGAAAAACAAATACCAAAGCAATATGCTTGAAAGTATCATAAAATATAATTTCATGCAGTTGGTCATAGTCACATATATATAGCTTTAGATTTGGTTGTATTAAATCCATCTAGTACTAAAGGACAGAGGCATTCATACAGGTGTGTGTCATTCACTCTGAAAAGTAACTCAGAAGCAAACTTGGGGATGTAATTGTGAGACTGAATTTCAGTTCTATCATTAATTGGACACAAGCAGGAAATCCTCAGATAAAAGTTGGGAGGTTAAGTTACCTCTTTTTTTGCCTGTGTTGTGACTGCAAGATTGGTGTTCGTAGGTATGTAATATTGTGGTTTCACAGTTCAGGACTTAAAAAACTGGATCATGATGGAGAAGCTCAAGGACAAGATTGTTGTAGCTTCTCTGTTCGGGCAGCTCTGAAATCAAAATCAGCTGGTTTTGTTATTCTGTTTTTTATTCTCTAAAGAAGGATTAATTCAGGAAAGTACTAAGAGCTGGCATGTACGCGAGGCTGGGCTTAATTACCACAGTAGTCCCATCTAGTTATACTGTCCATGAAAGTTAACAAGACTCTGTTTGGAGGCATGACCACAAAATTGTGTAGAAAAATGTGAGCTGTATTTTATCGATATGTGGTTTCTTTCCTTATAAAGAATTTAAAGCAAGGAGCCTCTAATCTGCTTGGAGTAGAGGAGAAAGAGTTGATACCAATGTTCAGAAGCATGGTCTGCAGTCACACAGCATATAAATGGAGTTTGAAATTAAGGACTCAGGACTAACATTTGCCTCTTTATAGACAGGGTTTCAGCCTATCCATGTTTTCCCCCTAGTTTTCCCTCTCCTTGCCTGATAAATATGGTGCATAAGGTACTTATTTAAAAAGAGGTTCAGAGTAGAGCAGTAGACTGAGTAAAGAAGGAAGATCCCTTTGAGAACTTTGTTCATTTTGCTTATGCATGTCCCTTAAGACAGCATTTACATAACTGGTTCCAGTGTATCACTTTTTCAGCAAAAACTCATCTGGTATAGCAATAGTTTTTCAGTTTCTTGCAGAACTGAAACAGATCTTCGGACATTAAGGCCTTAAGGCAATTTGGCCAAGTGGTTGACTCTATGTTTTCCTCCCACAGTGAAAATAGCTTAAATTGATTAAAGTGAACCTCTGACAGTCCAGTCAAGAAAATACGTTGTATATGATACTTCTCAACTGTTTTAAGTGGATGTAGCTCTGTTGAAGTCAGTGTTGCTGTGCCAGTTTGAACCAGCTCAGTATCTGACCAAAACGTATTGCAGAATGACAGATAAAATCAAAATCTGTCTTTCCCCAGGTCTAGGTTAGCTTTTGAGCAATGCTTCAAGTCAGTTCAGTTCTCTTTCCACCCAGCACTTCTCTGCACCAAAACAGATTAATGTGCAAATCTGCACTTTATTAGCTGAACTCCCATGTGTATCTCAGGCTTGTTGTTATGCAGCACTATCTAGCTGCATCTTATTTTTCAGTCCTTTGTCATAAATGAATGGACAGTGTTATGGTTGGACTATTTACTTATAAAGTACAGAAAGTCTTTATTTTCTTCCAGTTTTTATGGGTAAGTATCTGCTTGCATGTTTTAATTCACAGTTGTGAACTGAAATTTAAGGGTGAGCTCAGATCCTGCTGAGGCCAATGCAACTCGGCTATTGACCTTACTGGGGCTCAGGCTTTTCCTCTGGAGAGCAGAAGCTGAATTAGTAAACAACAGGTACAATTTGAATTGTAATGTTCCTCTCCCTTGTAAGTTTGTGTCATATTTTCAATGCCAATACGATGCTTGAACATGTACTTCAGTACTGAGTTTTGATTTGTGCTATTGGATATTAAAACATAATCACAGGCACTGATTCCAGTGCCATGTTACTGGTACTGAACCATGGCTGCATCTAAGAATGATCCTGACTACTTTGCCCATTTGATTTAAAGACCTGCCTTGGGGCATTGGCACATCTGTAGTAGATGCATTGCATGCAATGTATAATAGAGATAAGAAGAAATTGGCACTTCCTATAGTTTTAACCTGGATGCCTCTGGTGTGATAAGTTATTTTGTTGCAGTATGTGCACACAGAAAATTGTAAGGAAATCTCTTCACTTGCCGCTCTTGGTAAGAACATACCCAGCAACTTCTTTTTTTCCCCTCTTTAACCCTTACGTTCTGCACGCATTGTGGTATCAAGACTTAACAGAAAATAGAGAAAAAACCTACTACAATGGTTTAAATTGCTTTTCCTTTTTATAGTATCCAAGCTGCTAAGTGCCTGGGATAACTGACTTTATCAGTAATTGGAAAGTACTGTAGAGCTTCTAATTTACAAAATTTAGGATAATGTCAGTAGTGTGGTATTCAATCTAAATGCCTCTCAAGTTCACACTAAATAATATGGTAGCATTTTCAACAATAAGACATATCAGAAATGAATTCAGATATGTTAAGAAATGTGCACAAAACTGGCAATAAAAATATTGGGGAGATATATTTACAGAGCAATATATTTTCTGTTAGTAAAATGTACCACATGACCTATAATTTATTTCTTACAATATCCTACTCCTAACAACAAATTAAGTTTTATAACACTTAGAACATAGTTCATAAAAATTCAACCTAATAATTTTAGTTTGCTGAGAACTGTGTAATGGTGGCACATCTGAGAGTTGCTGAGAGTCATCTCTTTTCTTAGCTAAATATCTTCATTCGTCTTATAGTGAAAATAACACAGGGAAGTCAACTAGGTGCTACTTTAATGATCATCTACAATAGTCAAATATTTTCCAAGTGCAGAAACTTTGTGTTGATAATACAAAAAAAAAAAAAAACAACCACAAAAAAACCTTACAAACTTTTGTTTCATATGTTTATCTAAATCTAAAAGCCTTCAACGGCATGATAATGTAGTTAGCATTTGGGAGTTTTGCTAAGAAAGCTATGTGAGTAAATTCAGACACAATATTACGTAAGTGATATTTATAATTTATATTGGTGCTAAAACTAGTTATAGTCATGAAGCTTCCAGTTTCCAGTACACTTGTCATACATATTTAAGAGGGAGTGATTTCATTGCTTTAACTTCATCAGTATGGTTAAAGCAACAAAATTTGTAAATGTGAAGTGGCTTTCAGACACAGTTTGCACGTCTACCACTTACCGAAAACTTCTGATAGCGATATCAACAAGAGTTGACATTTCTGCATAAAACTTCTTAGTTAAAGGAAAAAAAAATAGGTATAAGAAACAAAATCATCCACATTGATGCTAGGATTTTGTATGTACCATAGTTTTTGCATAGTTGTTGCATCTTTAGAACTGACTACGTATGAAGTATATATGACAACTTTAGAACTGACATAAGTGAAGTATACAAATACAGGAATTTGAACACAACCCCTCCCAACATTTACAGTTGTTTTGCACTGTAAGAGGCATGCATATGTGTATGAATATATATATAAAAAAAATACTGTTGTAGCTGTACAGTGTGCTTATTAAATGTCATGTTCATGAGTGGAGAGGAAGCAAAATTAAATTTTGAGATTTTATGGAGTATTTTGTAAGTTTAGGACTTCTTCACAGCAACTAATGCCATCACACTAGGGTAGTTGGCCAGGGCGAGTACCAGTCTACGTGGTAGGATTTCAGTGCAATGAGGCTTCATGGAATATGTTATTATATTCTCCAGCTGGATTGCATTTTTTTCTTCCTGAGAGGCACTTAGCTCCTGTTCAAAGGACTAACAGAGTACTGGCTCTTCAATTCTGCAGCAGATTTCATAGCATCTTCCTCTGCCAACTCAGAGTCCTACTGCAGAGCAAGCATCTTCTTGGATATGAGAGGGAAAGTACTTATATCTGAACTTAAGAACTTAATGTTCGAGTAAATAAGCTGTCATTGTACTTGTTACTTGTGCTCATTATTTATATGTGTTCTTCAGAAAATTAACTCTTACGTGGCCATCATATTTTGTGTGTCCCTGTGTGTCACACAGACCCACACTTACTCTTATGCCTCCTGAGAAGCGTAAAAACATGACAGTGAGATCACAGAGAATTGTATTTGTGATGACGAAAAAAAATTTTAGATTTCAAGCTTTGTTTTTTTCCCTAGCAGTCAAATACTACTTTAGAAATAATTGTAAAAATTTCCATTTCTGGTCATGCCACAGTAAATGAGCTTTATGTCATGATGGTTTGTTTTGGTTTGTTTGTTTGTTTTAACAAGTTGAGGTTTTGGGGATATTTTTGGTTTTGTTTTGTGGGGTTTTTTTCTCCCTCTTTGTATGGTGATTGCTCCTATGCTGGTTTTCTTTCCCTGTCTTGGGACTTGAGCTGCAGTAGTTACATAGAAATGATGAAAAGATGAAAATTGACAGTAGATAAATATATTGGAAAAAAAAATCCTGGTTTTAGTGTAAATAATTGAATGTGCCTCTTCTTTTTCTTACAGAGCGGTTTACACAGTACAACCCTAAAAATCTTAGACAAGCATGGAATAAGTAAGTCTTTTTTTTTTTTAATTACTCTTTTGACTCTTCAAGGATATGATTCATGCCAAGCTGAAGTTATCACAGTTAACTTAAAATGGCTTTATCCTTTTTAATTACAGTACGAATGTGGAATTACTGAAGTATTATCCTGCTTCTGCCAGTTTTGAATGTTTTTGAATTGCCAGTTACCTGTATATAGGGAGAAACTGTATAGCATAGTATTTTCGTCTTGGGGATATCAGTTGGCAAGTGTATTGAGCTCATTGAGAGATGCTGTGTTATTGCTTTGGGTCATCAGTTTCGAATCTTGTTTTCTCTGTTCCACTATAACGATTAAGAGACTTTTAAAGAATATGTTTCTAATCAACTTTGAGTGTTGTTTCGCACATAATCATCCCCTGTTGCCAGGTCCATCTGATCATTGCTGTGAGCTGATGACCATACTGTTGTATATTTTAATTATCGTGACTGAAAAAAGTCAATGTGAATTCATTGCCTTTTTTTTTTTTTTCCTTTTAATGTTTCCTGAATTTTGTCACATACTGATATAAAGGTATTGTGCTCAAAATCCAGAAAGGTTGCCTAATAAACCAGGAATGCCTAACCAATCATCTGTGTAAAGTTTAGTAGAAGATTTATCAGCACATGAAGAATCTTCGTAGACAGGATATTTGGGCAGCACTGTATTGAGTGATTAACATCTTTTATATTTTGAAGAAAGCATACACAGTTTGAATTGGATGAGCAGGATAACAGCTATGTCAACAACTTGTCTTGCCAGAAAAATTGTTAGAATTTTTCTCCACTCTCTTTTGACCAAAATTTTTTGCAACAGGGCTAAGCCTTTGCTGCACCAGCATTGCTGTTTTCTTTCTGACACCCATTCCAAATTTTATTGTTGGTACCAACTGGCTGTCTTGTTGGTAGTTTACCAGGGAGTTCAAGAGATAAATCAGCAGGAGACTGAAGCATCTCATCCTCCAATTTCACCACTGAAGTTGAAGATATGAAATGTTTTGGTGAAGGAACTTCCTTGTTATAAGGAAAAGAAGTTACTGATAGAGTAGAAGTCCAAATCCTTTTTCAATGTCCTAATTTATTAGCAATGGAGTGTGTCTACAGCTCTAAAATTCATAGCATGGTCACTTGCCCAAGATGTGATGAGGTTTATACTCACTTTGCCATTCTATTATTTCTTCTCCATCTGCTCCTTCCCAAACTAATTTGGTCCAGTGTTTTGGACTGAAGCACAAAGGCATTTTTCATTAAAAAAACCCAACCAAAAAAACCTTTTGAAATTGTGTTTAACTGAGGGAGGAGAAATCTCTTAATGTAACAGGATCATAGTTAAAATTAGGTGTTAGTTGTTGGATGTGATACCATCAATGTTCATCCTTTGAGTCAGAACCTGTATTTCTGCAGTGCCAGGTGTCTTTCATGACCCTGTAGCTCGCTCTACATTACTAGTGGATCCTCCATGGTTAGGAGTAACTTTCTGATTCCTGCAATGAGACACATAAAGCTGTCACTGAAGCCAGTGCAGGCCTTCACAAAGGTTAAGTGTCACCTACCTGAGTTAATTGACTTTCAACAGTCTATAGAAAAGTTCCTAGCTTGTCCAGTTCAGACTGGGAGCCTAATTTGGTGGCTTTCATGGAAGAGTCCATGTCCCTTTTACTCTAGAGGGAGCAACAGGAAGATTAGCTTTGCTTATAGTTGGCTTTTGTGAATATCTCAAACAGTTTTGCCAGTTCTTGTGATCCTTGCAGGCATCTTGCAATGTTTGACTCTACCTCAGTCTTACTGCTTGGAATAACGTAATTCCCTGAAAGTCACAGCTTTCATTTTAAAAAGTAAGTCACTAGAATTGTCTATATTCTGTCCTTTAACAATGAACAAACTTGCAAGTTCATTTTTTCTTTGAAAGTAGTTAATGAAATCCAAAAGCTTGGAAGAAGCAATTATATTACAACATAGGCAATTAGATCTGGATTGGGAAAGAGGGACAAGGAAACTAATATTGATGTGAATGTGTTTGCTTGGGGGGCATATATATGCGTAAGTAATGCGAATAGATACTGGCAYGCTATTCCATCCATTCTGCAGGCATGGACTGAGTGTTTTCCTATATTTTAACAGCACTTAGACCCAGCAGTATCTCCTGTGTATGAATAAGCACAATATAGATTTGAATTTTAAAAGTTGATATCTTATATTTCCTTCAAGAACATGGCATGAAATTTCTGTTTTCATAAAACACAAAAAAAGAACAAAACCCAGTTTGCTTAAAAGAAACCCTCAATCTCTGAGACTTAATAATTGACACAAGTTACAATCACATCCAGGCTGACTCAAGTAAGACCAGAGCTTTTTAATTTCTAAGAAACCTCTTCAAAAATATTTATACATTTTCAATGCTCTGTGCATAAAGGATTTGCAGTTTTTGAGCATAAATGAAGGGATTGAAGGACCGAAAGCAATGACAATACATAGAGTTCAGCGTTTCATATGTGCAGTTCTACTATAATAGGAAATATTCAGTGCCTCAAAATTATGTATCATTTACATTCGAAATGTAAAGGATTTTCTCTTTTTCTAGTGTAAATCTTTATCTGTGTGCTGTATTAGAGCGCTGTTGCTTGCATAACTGTAGTTAAGGATATATAAACATTTCTGTTATAGACATCATATTCCCAAAGGTTTATAATTCAGCTATAAAACTTAACACATGGACAGCCTGATTCACTCTAGAAATTTTCTTTCTTTATTAGCATGTTTCAAAAAGCAGCAATCTCTAATCTTAAAAAAAAAAATCCTTTTTAACTTCCTGATTTAATTTGTTGAAGATTGTTGATGACACAAAAATGTCCCATTTGAAATAGAATTGTTTTAAGGGTAGTTGGGATAAACGTGAGACCTAAGGTGTGGAGAAAAACATACAGCCTTTTCTTTAAATGTGTATTGGTTTTGTTACAGAGTTACTTCCTCTCGACATCTTTTAGTACCTTTGAAAGGTACACCTTAAAGAACAATATTAATGGTCTTGGAAGGATTTATGTGTGTGCTTGAACTTCTCTGAGGTGAAGTCCTGTTACTGCATTTTATAGAGGGGGGATTGAGATACAAAGAAATTAAGGAATTTGTCACACAGAAACTGCCATAGAAACTGTAAAACAGAGCACGACATTGGACTTCGTGCTCCCAAATGGAAGAGAACACCTTTAATTTTCTAAACACAGTGAAGCTTTCACCATCTACTGTTCTGTCTTTCAGGCACAGTCTGGCCCTTTATCTTGTTTGTATATATGTTTTGAGGTCCTGGCATGGAAGAGTGAGAATATGGTTTTAGAAGTCTTCAAAGAGGCTTACCTCGAAATGTACATTATAATTCAATTTATATAAGAGGAGGTTACTAGAAGGAAGAGTAACACTCTTCTAACATCTGCAGAACCAGCTTCATGTCTGTAAGGCAGAAGGAACAGAGGCAAAAAACTCCAACCCCAAACCCCGCAAAAAGCCACAGATGGTAGATTGGGGGCAAAATAATTGCACCTGACTACACCAGCTTCCATGAGATGCGAATTTTAAAGGCAGAGCCAGACAATGGAACAATGATGGACATAAGCCAGTGGCTTTTTAATTCCCAGTCTAACTGGAAATTAGCTAAAAGCGTGGAATGTAACAGCAATGACAAAGTGAAACCCAGCAGGCTCATTATATAAGAAGTCAGATCCCTAAAATTCTTAGAATTGGTCAGTATTAGAGGCTACTTTTGGGAAGTGTTTGAGGGAAATAATGTAACTGTCACTTATAGTGAATTAAGTTCTTTGGAGACTTTAACACTGAATTCCTTCACTGGCTGTCAAACTACCTAAAGATTATAAAGAGAATATTTACTAGATAAGATGTGATTTATAAATTTTGTAGAAATGCTTATAACGTTAGGAAACAAAACTTCTGTTGACAGTTGCTTCTATCTAGTATGAAGCTTCACGTACATTGCATGACCTAACATATTGTGGAATGTGATTATAAAATACTGGTCTAAAAAGAATTAAGATGTGGTAATCTGATCTTCCTATAGAGTTCATAATGAATTATATTTTCACCTTTTTTTGTGAACTTTTCTCTTCAATTATCTCTAGACAATAAAAACCAAGAACAGCTCTGCCTTCAGAATGCAATGCAACCTCTTTCAATTTGCAAAAGCTTCTCCACAATAATAAACCCTTACACAAGAATAACAAAAGAAAACTAATTATCCTGGTGTGTATTTGGTAGGATATAAAAAGCTTTTTCAGATCCTTCTGTCATAACGGGTTGCATTGTGAGAAATTAGGTTGGAAAGAAAAGGTGCAGTTGAAAACAAATTCTGCTCTGCATAAATAGGACTACTACTTCATAACCCCAACATGGCAGTATTTATTATATAAATAACACTTCATTCTCACAGCTAGTCCCACTGCTGGGGATTTCATCCTTTAACAAGATGGCCTCTGTACCTGAGACCTCCCTTCCTGAGGCCAGGTTGTTTAAAAGTTGCATTCCAGGATGGACTGGGCTATTTTGGGACTGTTATTCAGTGAAAACTTCCTGAAG
Organism: Phoebastria nigripes; assembly: GCA_035582835.1. Classification (NCBI taxonomy): domain Eukaryota; kingdom Metazoa; phylum Chordata; class Aves; order Procellariiformes; family Diomedeidae; genus Phoebastria; species Phoebastria nigripes. Next base: position 395,625 of record JAYKAV010002905.1, on the reverse strand, counting down.
AAAGCAAAGCGAGTGAATAGAGATGAGTCCATGTATTTTGAGTCTGTATTTCATTTCAAGCGTGACACAGACTGTGGAATTGTTTAGAGCTGAGACTTGGGAAGGGTTTTTGGTTTGGGTTTTTTTTGTTTGTTTTCTGTTTTTAAGAAAATCTTTGCCTTAGTGGCGTTTTGACTAAAGACAAAACTCTCTTCTAGTTGTTGCTTTTAACCCCTTCACCTCCTGTCCCTTCATCAGCATTGCTCATTGTAATATAGTCTGTAGTGCCACTAAAAGAATATTCAAACTCTCAAGCACAGTAGGAACAAAAAGCTTTAGTGTTGTCAGTGCTAAAACCTTTCTGATGGATAAACTAAGCAATAAGCATTTAAAACTATACCTGTGCAAAAGGTGGATTATATGTGTACGACTGTGTGCAGTTCGAGTATGTTGAGGTTGCACTGGGGCTGTCCCCTCAGTTGCGTTTGAGGAGTGATCAGGAATCATGCTGGGGGGGAGCAAGGATGGAAACCGGACACAAAATGAAAAGATTTTGTAGAAGTATTTGTGATTTAGAGGCATATAAACCTGCCTCTGTCTCCTGATGATTTGCAGTGATACTGCTGTACTGAAAAAAACATTTTTCATTTCCCATTTTGTTTCATATTTCCCATAAATGCCCCTTTATCGGACATTATCTTTTGCCTGAGGGACCTTAGGAATCTTATCAAGACAAAACCTATGTTAACGTGCGCTACAAACAAGAAGTCATTTACCAGATAGTAAATTTATTACGCTATCCTCCGGTATTCGGTAGCAGACAGATTGCCCCCTCACGTGCAGTAGCCGTGGGCCGCGAACACGGGGGGGGCTGGGGGAGCGCGGCGGCGGGCGGAGCGGCGGCACGGCGGGGCTGCGGGCGCTGGGGGGAGCGCTCGAGCCGGCACACGGGCCTCGGTGCCTCGGGCGGCATCAGCAGAGGCCGAGAGCCTTTGTTACAAACATTTTCCTAACACTGCTTTTTTGTTTATTTCACTGCTTAATGGGGTTTATTAAATTAATTTCAGGGTGGTGGAAGCTGCTTGTTTACACTTAAGTGCCTTTTTTGTGTCTACTACTGTACGTTGCACCCACTTAGTACCATTTTATATGTTTCTGGCACCATAAAGGGGCTCAGCTGCGAAAGTGCAAAAGGCAAAGTTCTCTGCCCAGCTCTGGAGCCGTTAGTGCTAAGCTGAAATGCACTGCAGGTTTTGTCAGCTTTATGGTGATGATTTATATGATGCTGATTGAAGCCAATGACTGAGAAAGATCTCTAGAGTTTCTCTATTTATCCTTTTTGCCAAGATGAAAAATTCTTTGCAATTTATATTTGAATGTTTCCTTCAAATTGGAGCAATTGTAAATTGCTCAAATGTTATAACTTTTATAAATATGGGGGGAGATTATTCCTAACAGACTTTATTGTTAGAATGTTTATCCCGACATTCAATTTATTTTTGCTTTATTCTAAATTCCCCCTCTTTTGTGTTGCTAAGCTTTATGTATTATGTTACAACCTCTTGGCCCAGTTAAAAATATTAATAAACCTTCTAAACTGGACCACAAAAGCTTTTGTCCTCTTCTTCAGAGTACTAATAACTCTATGTTGTTTCATTAGTAAAATTGCATTGTTACCCTCCTATACCTTTCCCATCCATGACAGCTGTGAAAGTACAGCCCCAATGTACATGGATGTTCTTTGTTGTCTTCTGCAGCATCTAATTAAGTTTCTGGTATTGGACTAGAGTTCGTTGGCATTATTATCTCTGAACCTATCCATATTTTGGGTCATTTTTCCCTGGAAATAATTGTTTGTAGTTCTCCATGCGCTATCTTGTTTGTAGATTTTCTGTCCACATAATCTCACTTCTGTTAGCTTCTTTGTTGCAATTTTTTTGTCTTCTATGGTGTTTGCAACATTTAGTTTCATCTAAGAATTGATTCAGTATGCAGTGTATCCCTTAGTCCAGTTCATTAATAAAGATGTTAAATAAAACTGTGACTAACGCTAATCCCTCTGGCACACAGCTGGACACTTCCCTTCCAACTCGGTACATTGCCACTCTTCATTACCCTTTGCTTATGGTCTGTCAGCCAGTTTTCAGTCTATGAGATAGTGTATCACATCCCAGCTCTTCAGAGTTTGTCCACAGAGCAGGATTTCTTAGAGAAATTGCATCAAACGTTATCTCTTGTTGCTTTGTTCCACCAATGATTAAGTTCAGTTTTAAAAATAATCAATTTATCTGATGTCTTGTTCATTAGTCATCTCTTCTTTTGATTGTCATTTTGTCTTAGTTTTTTCCTAAAACTGATTTTGCTTCCATATTGTCTATGTTTTGTTTCTATTGTCTATATTTTGCTTCTATGTTATGTGTCAATGTCCAGCAAATATTTGCCAAGATTGTCTTCCTTATTTGAAAACCAGAAAGGAAGTATGTGTATATATATATTTTTTTTTTTTTAAGTCTAGTACAATACTTTAGAATGCAGAGCAAAATTAGCTAATGTTACAGTAACTTATCTACAGTAATAAGGCTGTAAAGAGAAATGAGGAAAGAGAACTAACTCTTCTTGTGTAGATTTCCTGGAAAGACTTTTAAAAGGTGCCTTACATTTGTTCGCTATCCTCACTAATTCCTTAAGAATTCCTTAAGATATTGAGATGTATATCAGATAGACATGTTTATTTGGTGTTTCCAGGTATGATTTTTTTTTTCGAAGTATGTTCTTCATTAACTTTTTTGAGTACTTACTGATCAACTCTTTTCAGATGTTTCCAGTTGTTCTTTCTCCTTATGCATTTTTACGTGCCAACATTTTATTAATTTCTCAGAATTATGTTTTTGGTAGTCTGTTACTCATATGTTGCCTTAGTGTCTGTGTTCATTTCTTGGTTTGAAGTCTAATACTTTCTGATCAGAGGCACCAGGCATCGTTATATCCTCACATTCCTAATTCTGCCCTCTTGCTGGAGTTCTGTACTGTTGGCCTCTCTGCTGAAATCTTTCCTCTCCAGATAATGACATTGCTGGCAAAATTGAGTCTGAGAGATGTGTTTTAAAAATATTTGTCTGAGGAACTGAAGACATACTGTGAAGGCAGTAATGTAAGTGAAGTAGACCTTACTGCTGGGTCTCTCATGATTTGTATGTAGCCATTAAAGGCAAGAGTTTTCCAACATGAGAGCCAAAACGATAGGCACCTTAAGAATTGGGCTGGCATTCGAAAGTGCTTAGTGCTAAGCAACTGCTGTTGGCTTAAGTGGCTTGATATTTTCCACTGCTTTTTGTCATGTATTGCAGATAATTTTTCTTTAACTCAACAGTTCCTTTGATTCTCATCTTAGCATCTCAGAAATGTATATAATTCTGGGAGATGGTGCAGACAGGCAGTAAGTGTAATAATATGAATAATGTTACTGAGTTTTGTCACCTCTGCAGATAGTTTAAGGTGATCTCAAAACCCATGCCATTTGGCTCTGTTGCCAGCCAAAGCCTTACAGACAGTAGTTGAGGTTTCTGCAGTGTACAGACATCACAAAGTATCTTTACCTTAGACAAATACTTATTTTACTGAATATTATGACGATTTGATGTGGGTTTTTCATTGTAATTTTGACCACCACCTTTTCTGCGGTAGGATGGTAATCATAGGTATTCAGATACTGCCATTCATGAGAATCTCCTGTGACTGTCTCCCAAAGTTCATTGCAATTTTGTCAAGAAAATCTTAATTGCTTCCTTTCCTGCGTTTCTAGCTGTGGCGCTTCATGTATTTGCCTTCAGATTTCTGACTTCTTTCCTGCCATATAGGACAGAGAAACAAGAATTTTTGCTTTTTCATGCAGTTTTTTTGAATTAGTGATGCAGAAGCACATGGCATTGTAGGAGACTAGTGAAAAACAGTGATTAGTTTCAAAACTGGAAGTTATTTGCTAGCCAAACAGTTTTCAAAATTAGATATAGTGATGCCTTTCAATAACCTATTTTAGAAAGTTTGAAGCTATTGTTTGAGAATTTGTGAAAGATGCTGGCTACAGGCAGATCATCATGTATAAGTGTTCAGTGCCTGCTTGACCTGAGTGTCAAAATGGGAAGATAGGAGACAATAATCCTTGCTGATGCATTAAAATGGAGAGGTTAGATTATGTATCTTCAGCAGCACACTGTGAATAACGAGCCTTGGCGTAGGGCTGGTGCACCTGTCATTGCTGGAGGGCAAAGAGGCAAGTGGTTCCAAAGGGAACTGACCTTTTTCTTTCAGGCATTGAGTCAATCCCATATCCTAAGGCACACATTCTGCGTTAAAATTATTATAACTCTCCTGGTATTATGCTGAAAAACAGACTCTGGTGAGAATCTATGGAAAAAACCCATAAAATGATGGTGATGGTGGTTTGTGTATTGTTTTTAATTAAGCCTTTATAGGAAATATATTCTGTAATTTTGAAAGACATCACTAAAACAGTTAAGTTCTTCTCTGATTAAGGCAAATGTAATTAAAGTTTAAAATAAAATTTTGAAATGTTGTGTGTCTGAATTAGCAGCTCGCTGGATACCAAAATGTAAATGACAATATTTATCACTAAATGTGATTCACAAAAAAACTGCATCCTTTTAAATAGTGTAATGTATAATACGGTGTATATCCACTGTCTGCTACCTCAGCTGAATTTATATCCGTAAGATCTGATTTACAAATAGACAACTTTCTGTTAAATTATTCACATCTCATAATAATTGATCTTACAGACTTGATCTTATGCTGGAGCATATTTGATCATAAATTCAATGAAAGCAGCCACCATCTTTGTGATGTTTGTCCAGCTAAATCCTTCAGTGAATAAAATAATAAAGATGCCAGCTGTGTTTGTTTTATGATCACTGCTGCAATAGGAGGCTGGAAATACAAATGAATAAAAGCTCTAATTTTTTGTGTTGGATTTATAGACTCAGAATCTTACTGCAAACAATTTAAATGGAAAAAATAAAATTTTTACTTCTGTCACATTCTCGTAGATGTATTGTTTGCTTTTTTTGTTCCTATTGTTTAGGAATCCAGAATAGTTTTAAAATATTGCTATTGTTTGGACCCAAATTTACAAAATCCAAGGAAATCTAGTAAAAATAGATGAAATCTATGATTTTCTCTCTGACACCATTGCCAAGTTAAGAATGGACCATCATTTTTGCATTGCCTTCTTTGCTTAGATTCTATAGCAATCTTAAAGCTCTGTTCACTACTGTGTACTGTTAGTGTGCCTCAAACTAATTTCACCACYCTGACATAAAAAATCATGCTGAGATTATTATTGGCCTTCCTTCAGCATTATGACTTTTGTAGAATAGTGTTATATTCCTTTCATTTCTTTCGTATTTGATCCTTAAAGTGCCCTTGAGTCAAGCTTTATTCTGCAGCCGTGAGGGCATGAACCTTTCCTGAGATGTTGACAGATAGTGTTTGGTGAATATCATTTTTCTGTCAGATACAGCCTATGTCTATGCTGCTAACCAAAGCAGAGCCAGGGACTATCTTCTGGCCCTGAGGCCATGTGGCAGACCTTAGCTACAGCTGTACTAAGTAACACTTGGGCATGCATCTCCTGTGGGCTTTGTGTGGTCCCCATGCAGCTGCAGGTGCAATTAGTATTTTTGGGGTGTTCAGTATTAGTTTTTTAATCCAAAATTTCCAGAATAACATAAGACTAATGCTGCAGACCAAGAGAACTGTATTTTCTAGCATAAGATTGAAGGTGATATATTGCATGCCCTGCTTGTAGGAGGCTGGTACATGCTGCCTTTTGGGAAAGGTCCCTAGCATGGGTTGTTCCCTGAACTGTGTCTAGGGAGTGGTTTTGGAGAGTGCTATTTGGCATGGACCAAAATAATCCAGGGGGCAATGTGGACACTCAGTAGTTGAGTGGTCAGGCTCTCTCCCTAGCCCTGCTTAATTTGGCGATATAGGCTTCAACAGAGAGGTTCTTAATATTCCCTGCCCCTTGCATGCTTGAGCATATTCGCAGTGAAGTTTCTCCTCTCACTATAATGTTAGCATCCTTTGTTACCTAGGCCTGAAGCCTTAGGGCTGTTTTTTATCTTTCCTTTCCTATCCCATGCATCCAGACTGTTACATACATCTTACAATTTTTTTTTCTTTCCAGCTTTTCTGAGATACTTTTTTCCCTTCCCCAACCAACTCTGTCACTCAAATCTTAATTATCATAATATACTTCTCATGTCCTCTCCTGACCAACACCCTTCTTCAGATCATATAAAAAGCAACCAGTAAATTGAGGGGGTTTTTTTTGTGGATTGTTTAGCTCCCCTCCCAACACTGGCTGTTTCACTGCATCATTTTTGAGCTCCTTCCTATCCTTTTCAAAATCCTCCATAATTATGCCTCTTCCTCTCTTCCTTCGCAAAGCTGTGTATTTGCTCCTATTCCCTATTCTTATGTCAGTGATCCCTTACTCATACTTAGGCCTTCTCCTGTCCCCTAGATAATTCAGGCAGACTCACAACTGCTGTCTTCCTTTCTGGGAATCAGATGGGCTTGTCCCCAGATAGTGCATTTACCAGTTGTTTGCAGTCCTTTTCTCAAGGCTTCTTGTTCTCAGAAGGACTAGCCCTTGTCTGCCTTGAATGCCTGCTTTCACAGAAGCTTAGTATCCATTTAGGACCCTACAATGGGTCACAGATGTTTATTTACCTGCTTGTCCCTATTCAGTGGCAGCGCACATGACCAGATGTGTCACCGAGCTCCATGGATTCCAAAATTCCATGTGTGCAAAATCTTTTGAAAATCCACCTGCTTATTTTGGGTCATTAGAAGTGGCCTGAGCTCTACTGGCAGTCAATTTTTAGTGATAGTTGGCTCTTTGGGAAATCTGACGTTTAATGGTCACTATTATAGATAACAATTTTGATTTCAGTTCTTAAATCGCCTGTGCTGATTTATGTCTAAATAGCAGTAACTCCCTGCTTAGCTGTCTCTCTTTCATGCTACTTTGACAGGTTAGGATTTGCAAAAATAGTTCAGGATTGAGTCCTTCCTTACTGCAAGCCAATTTCTGAGTGTCAGATAGCACTGCATCCTCAGACATATGTGAGTACAAGCACTTAAAATCCACAGTAATTTCAGTAATTGATAGCTAAAATATGTGGAATTTGTGGTTTGGTCATTCATCTCCAACCTGTTTATTGTTAAAAAGGCATAAACTATTGTGTTAAATCCGAGCAACTTTTTAGAAAGACACTTCAATACAGGTACATGTGGGTACGTTTCACTTTTTAAAAAAAAAACAATGCAAAACCATGTTACGTTTTCTCCAAATCGCATACTAGAGAGAGATCGCTGTTTTCTCCTTCTACAGTGGTCTCTGTGCCTAAGAAACCCTTGAATAATTACACTCGTTTTTTTCCCTGTTCAAGTTCAAAGTCAAATTCAGACGACTTCTAACAGATTGGCACAAGCATATTTGTCTCTTAACAAGTATTACTGCTGTTGGTATCAGGCACTGAATTTTCACTCTGCCAGCTTCTCCCTGCTGGAAGATGACCTAATGTTCCCTTGAGAAAGTATCTATCTCCATTAATGTAAAGAGAGAGAGTGGTGTGCTAAATCAGGAGAGTGAATCTGGAGAAGGAATGGCACCTTCTGCACTACGATGCTGGTGTGAATGTGGTTTCCCATCCTGTGATCTCTTCTAATGTCACCTGAACCAAGTACCTCAGGGTCAGGGAGCTGCAACTAGTTCTGTATAATATGTCTGTCTAAATATATAGGTATAATAATATATGATAAAGTATTTTTGACTGCACAGCTTTGAATATATTGCCCATATGCTCTCATTATAACCATCTTGGTCTCCTGCTCTCAGTGTTTACTAGTTCTGCATCATTTCCCTGCCATGTCTTAGCTTAGGAGTATAGTTGCAAAAAGACCAGGATGCCTACTTGTACGTAATTGCTTAGCCTCATTGGGTTCAGCCAGGCGACTCGTATACATAAAGTTAAATACATGCATATGCCTGGGGTCTGTCTTCCTGAGCATTCTAGGCTTGGGGCATTCTCTCTGCCTCCAAATCTGTATCCACCTTTAATGAGCTGTATAAATAAATACAAAGTACTCCTGTTCGTTCCATATCCATAAAAATACATTTTATTAGCTGAGAGGTATACAGTAATAGAAAAGATCAGACCCATCCGATGTTTTAGGGAGCTGTGGGAGTACCGGACAAGTAGCTGCTTCCAAGTGGTTGACGGATCTGAGGCCTCGGCAAGACAGATTTGTAGGTTAACTGTAAAAAATGGTCTTTGGCTTCACTGACTAAAGCGAGGTCACCCTTCTCGGGGCACTGCCTGCATGCTGCAACCTTGCAGCAAATTCTTGTCGAAGTACTGTGCAAACAGACCAGTTCTTATTTACATTAGAATGAAATTAAGACTTCTCAAACTCGAGATGATAAAATATCGGACAAGAGGTCAGAGATTTATAAGACAGTGCTAATGCTTATTTACTAGACCTTAATTCTGTCTTTTTTTTTTTTTTTTAGTTTGCAAAAGGCAATAGGTCCAAAAAGACAGCTGGTTTTTCTTTCTATGGTCATTTAATAAGGGAAAATAGGGGAAACTTTGTTTACTGTGCTAGTGGCTGCACCCACTGACAAATTTGAAATTAAGAGTTTGGTTGTTTTTTCTTTGGAGTATTTTTTGCTTTGATTTCTTTGGAGAGAAACAATCCAGGTTGTCAAGGGTGGGAGGAGGAAAAGCAGAAAGCTTTGACTGCATTGTGTGCCAAAGGTTTATTTCAGCTATTTCTATGTTTGGGGGGGGAGTGTGTGTGTGTTATTCCCTCCTTTTCTTTGGCTTATGTCCAGCCAGTGAGGAAATAAATATGTGAAGAAAGAATGCTATGGAATGTTAATTCCGCTGCCGTATTTTCTTCCTTTTATCATGCCCCAAGATTCAGTGAAGTTGATATAAATTCACCATGCCTTCTTTTAAAAAGCATAACAGAAAGGCATTCTTCCTTTAAGAGTCAGACTGTAAAAGGTGATTTTCTTTCACTCAGTTTGGTTTAAGCCTGTAAAAAGCATTAAGTGAAAAATCTGATATATTTGTTAGGGCATTTATTGCATTACTAACTTATATTTTCAGTTCTCAGTGAAAGGTTTATAGAGAACATAAACCTTGAAGAGTTTTTGTTCAGGATTAAAGATATATTTTCTCCATTTTCTGGTGAAATAATAGCTCATAAAATGATTGGGGTGTTAGTAATTATTTTTAGCTCTAGTTATTTTCCAGTGATATTCTGTTCAACTTGCTGAGGTGCATGAAGGCGGCCTTAAAAAAACACTCTCCTTGATCAGAAGATTCATGCCCTTTGAAGAATTTCAAAATAATCCAAAGCTTCTGATTAGATGTAGCCACTGTGTTGTTCCTCATTAATTACACTTACAGCAAGCAAGATCTTCCAGTAAACTATAAATCTAGCATATTTAGTAGTATTCTGTTGTGGTGTAAGTAATACACGATGTCTTCCATAATTAATATCTTTAATACTGGGCTAATTGGGATGCTGAAAGAATTAAAATGCCTGATTGATGGTGGCATGTAAAATCAAAAAGAAGTAATTGCTAAATTCTTTCTAGGGCAAAATGGTAAGGCATGTTCTGACTAAAATTTCTTAGGAGATACTTTTTGTGGGAAATACCTGTATCTGAGAGAAACTGCTGAAAACTGAGTGAAATAATGTGAAATACTTCAGGTATTCTTCTTTTAGTTTAACGAATTAGTTATGGTTTTAAACAGTAGCAGAACACTGTACCCAGCAGTCATGTTGCATGGAATCTCACAGCCTCAGAACTCCCAGGAATTAAGGAAACTATGTGATCATATCACAGAAAGCCACATTCTCAATAGCTTAGAGTATGTTATCACTGGACATATATTGTATATTTGCTGTTTAAATAAGCTTATTTTTCTTCTCTTTAATGTCTGCCATGCGGACTCCATAGTTCTTGCTTCATTTGACGCTCCAGCATATATTATCCTAGCAAAAAGATACCTAGTATCAAATGTAAACCTTATTCTGTATCAAATTGGTTTAGAACAAGTTGGGGAAATATCTGCAATATTGTCAATGAACAGTATTGGCTATCTTCATACCCTAAGCTCTCAATAGTTGGCACTGGGTTTCTCTGGAAGATTTCATAGCCCAGCATGTTTATTCTGAGGCATCAGAGCAAGAGCTAGACCAGGTCCACGTCAGGCTATAGAAGGACAAAACCCAGGATACTGTTAAGTCTGTTGTAAATTGACTGATTCTCTTTAAGCTTAGCATTGAAAGCTCAAATCAACCAAATTCAACTTTTAAAGGTGTTGTGTTCTGTAAGGGTGTTAATGTTCTGCTTCCTATATGAAGCAAACCTTTCAACCTGGAAATTGCAAGCAGTGTTGTGTCGTAGAAATACAGTAACACATCTGAAACAGACACTAAAACACATCAAATCTAGTGCAGAAAGAGTCGGGGAGAAATAGACTCATATCTAAGTTTTTGTCTTGAGTTACAGTCAGTGATGACACATACAAATGATTTTATGATCTAGTCATGACTGAACTTAACGGCCATTATCAAATGTGAATTGCCATGAGAGGTTGGATCACTTCATTGTCTAGCTTAGGTGTGACCAAACGGAGTCTCGAAGCCTCACGTGACTCGTGAGCAGTTTAAGTAAGCGTCTTAATTCTCCGTTCTAAGAAGTTCAGGAGCTGCAACTGTAATTATGGTTTACTTACGGGGTCAGTAGATTCTTTTAAAAATTTACCAAGTGTATAAAAATGTTATACCTAGAGGTAAATCTATATTAATTAAAATAGAAAAAAAAAACTGGTTGCCTATATTGTTAGAACCTTCAATTTTACATTCACTTTTTTCGTGAAATGCTATTCAACTTGRCTGCTTTCCAGCTAATGGCATCTGTGCAACTGTCAAGTGTGAATTAGTTCAGACAGGTCAGGGTTATTATTACCTTTCTGGAATGCACTAAATGATCTTACCTCCACAGCTTTCCAAATGGGGCTCTGACCGCTTTTACATCTACATTAACAGCAATACCAAAGAATCAAACACCGATACTTTTAGCTCTGTGCAGTGTCAGTGAATACTATAATTGATTGTAATGGCCTTTATTTTAATAATAAACATTTTGACCACCTTTTCAGTACTTCAACAGATAAGACTGCTGATGCTGTGATATGGTAATATAATTAAAAGGGATCAAACTAATTTCTGAATTTCCAAAGAGATCGTTTACACCCTTATGGAAATCGTAAAGGTCTGAAGACTGTGGAGCGCAGTGTTGTGCAGCAGTACAGAGCAAGGACAGATGCTGGGAGTAGTATAGCCACGTTAGTGCAGGATTTGCCGCAGCCTAGCTCATCGAAGAAGCCTGAGCAGGATGTTGCGCTAATGTGGCAATCTTGCTTCTAGTGCAGTACCGAGCTAGAAGAGTACAATTGAACTGATGGCCTGGGGAGCCTGGAGACCATGCTTTCCTGCCCTGCATCTGTAGAGAGCTCAGTGTTTATGAATCTAAACTGCTGCCAGCACCTCAATTTGGGAAGAACAAGAGCGGCATTGGGCGTTTGGAGACATGCGTCTCCTAAAGAACGTGCACAACCCAGCACAGTGTTAGGACTGCTGTTGGAAGCCCCATGCAGGTGTGGGGGACAATCCCAACACTGAAATACGGTCCCTGTGCCTGTGTTTGGCTGTAGGTTAAATAACGTTTACTGTATAGTTTGGCGTGAAGTACCGCTACACTGTGCTGTAGAGCAAATTCTGTATTTTGTGATTGATCAGCAACAAGTAAAACCCTGCTTCAGTGAGCCTTCAAAAGCTTTTGTCTCTCTTTGTTCATCAGTTTTAGTCCTCAGTACCCTCTGTGTAAAACCCTGAGAAAAATGATAACGTCTTCACTCCGCTAGATTTTCATCTTGAGGTGCTGCTGTATGCCTTCATCTGTATCAAAAGCTAAAAGCATTGCATCAAAACTTGCGTTCACTTGTTGCGGTGGTTTCATGATGGCTAAATAATCTCTGCAACAGCTCCATGGAGGCACATCAGGCATGTTAGGGAAGCAGCTCCTGCACGCTGGAGCTGGCACATCAGGTCTTTGAAGACGGTAGGTGTTCTCGGCATGGCTGTAACAACAGAAAAGGCTGTTGATATTTAGTAAAAAGGAAATGTTACTTAAGGTAGGCCCTGCTCCAATTTGTGTGCTGCATAGCTGCTGCTAGTAGGGTCACATGCAGAGGTGCAAACTATCAAGGCACATGAGGGCATGTCCGTATCTGCTGGTCAGAAGATAATGAATTTGCAAAGAAAACATTAACTACAATATACCGTCTTGGCACAGTTTTGTGTCAGGACTCAGGAGAGGCCTAAAGCCTGGGACAAGGGGGAAAGACTGCCGTCCTCAAGCAGACTTGGGTGAAAATGGGGAATACGGCCCTTGTGGTGGTGCAATGGTAGGTGAGATACCACTGGGACTGTACAAGAGCCCTGTTGTTGAGGGGAGCATGGTGTCCTCTGCGAAACGAGCTGCGAGGGTTACTGTATGGCCTGTCTGATTTGCACCAAGACGTGAAATTTTTTGTTTATTCTCTTCTTGCCATTAAACTTTAAACTCTGCTAAATGGTGTGATTGTTCGGGTTAACTGTGGTTTTGTCTTTCAGCACTTCAGGTTGCAAGTGATTACTTAGAATAAAGAAGCAGAGCTGAGATTTCCAAAGGGAATTAGGTGCCTCACTCCTCTAGGCCATGCTATAAATGCCAGTTGAGAAATGAATTAATGATACGCTGCGAGAGTCATATCTTCACATGGAAAATACGCACAGTAAACGATTTTTGCTTTGGGAAGTATTTACCTCATGCTGTTAGGAGTATATAGACAGCATATTATCTCCATTTGTTTTAATGCCCATTTGTCTTAATTATTAATGTGAATTTGAGCTGCCTTCTTCATTGCATTTAAAAGCAAATCACCCCAAGTTCAGAAGTTCACTGCACATGCCCAAAACTTTTTTTTTTCTCAAGAGCTTAAACCAAACTTCAGTGATTTTAGTCATGTTCTGCTTGACCAAATACTGACCTTCCTCTGCAGTAGAAAGACATTTAAGCCTGTTTTCTGAAATTAAATCAAATTCTTGTAATCCAATGAGATTTACAACTGCTCAAGTCTAGTCAGATTCATATATGTTTAAAGTGAGACAGGTTCATATGGTGTTTGTTTTTCTTGAGCTAAGGCTGTATATAGCATTTCGGATTAAGTTGAAAATCAATGTGTTTCAGAAATGTCATCAGAGTAGGTCTGTAAAAATATTCCCAATATTTCTCAAAACAATATCTACATATTATTTAATACTCATTGCCAAAGGTTTCTCTGTATTCTGCTGTACGCCACATTTTCTGAAAGTATGTATGCTGTCATGGCTAGTAGCTATTCCTCAGTGATTAGTGTGACAGTAAGTGAAGCRTGAATATTGAGACTTGCCATATCATGCATGCCAAGTTCCTATATGGCCCAACTGCTGTGAGACAAAACATGCTATTATGTTCTAGACACAAAGCCATATTGTATGAAATTCCATCCTGTCACATACTGAAGGAGGTATATTTAAAAATCAAATCTTTTTTTTTTTTTCTTTAGGTCTTTTTGTTAACTTTTCTGTATTAGATACTTAACTATTGAACCCCATCGAAAATTCAGCCTTTGTCCGTATTGAGGAATCATGTTTCAAACTTACATCAGACAAATTGTTAATGTTTTAAGGAGGAGATTTTAAAGAGACTATTGGCAAAAAAAAAAAAAGGAAAGAAACAAAACCAGACGTTCCCATGTTCCAGACCGCTGAGGTTATGCACTAAATGGGTTTCTCCAAACAATTCTGATGTAGTAGGTGTAATTTAAATACATGATCATACAGTGCATTTTTTGTAAGTGGAAGAATAGCCTGTCCTTAAACACAGCAGCAAAATTAGTCATGCATCCCACTAAGACATCAGTTTTAAGACTGACAACCTTAGGAGCCCACATGCATATGCCTTTTGCAGAGTCCACTGATTTCCGGAAGTGACCTTCGCAGAAGACATGGGTTTTGGAGAAGAATTTTTTCATTGCTCTGCAAAGCTCCATAAACAAAGCTAGAACTTTGATGTAGAACTTTAAAGATACAGCTGAGCCTAGCTAAAAGTGATGAGTTGATCCATGAGTTACTTGGATGATCTTCTTTGGCCTGTATTACACAGGAGGTGAGACTTGATCGTTATGGTCCCTTCTGAGTTTAAAATCTATAAATGCTTGGGAACATAATACTAATAATGTAGCAACTGGAATCTTCAACGCACTGTAGAAACAACTAACACACACACACCCTGCCCAGCACTACTCGGAGTATTATCAGGGCAGGTAAATGTAATAATTATAGCAAATTGAACTATTTTTGCAGACTATGCAATGAATTTAGTCTTTTTTCTATTTATTAACTGTAAAACTGGTTCTAATTTTGACTGATGTATTCACAATTATTTCATTAGTTGATGTGATTATGTTGCAGCTCTAGATATTGTTGTTGGGTTTACATTGTATTAATGTATAATCTGCTGATTATTTGATACTTATCTTTGCTTCTTGGCTGATCTCGGTAAACTGGTATCTTTTTTGTTTCTAAACTGGGAAGGTGACTTTGGCTTCCTAAACTGTTCCTACTCAAACTATTTTCAATTTGTATTAGTTAATCTGATTTTCTTGCAAAAAAAAATCTTAGCAGTATGCCAGGTACGTTGGTGACCATTAATACAGTCAAAATGTTGGCACTACTTTGTTCATGAGCACCGAGGAATTAGGGTGTCATCATCCATAATTTAACCTGCAATTCAGAATTCATTAATGTTTGAAAGTTCTTTTGCTTTGCCTTACTTAATTAGCATCTTCACTATACCTATGGATCAGCTAAGGAATGGTACAATTCTTATATTGGAGGGTAATATTTCACTACTTATTTAAGTGACCTCATTTTTCTGACTTAACAGTAGCTTTCATTCAAGACAGAGCAAGTGTACTATGGCTTCTAAAAAGGATGCAGCTACCTCTGTGGGGAAAAAATTCCATTGGTCAAATGATTTGCCAGGACTTCTGAACAAATAATTGGTGCAGGTGGAATTAGAACACAAGACAGGCCTCACACTCAATATAGTCACCGGTCCATGGGAATTCTGGATGTGTAGAAGAGTTAATACCAATTCTCCCTGAATATTTACCCCTCCTTTTCCTTTCTTTGTTAAGAATAGCCTTTTCTCCTGGTATTTTGCTGTGTTCTGTAAAGAACTTCCCTGTAATTTTCAAAAAAGTTGAATGAAACAATTTCTGCAATCTGGTAGTTTAAGGAATCTGGAATTAATCCTGTTGTAGAATCTAATTTATAGGCAATGACTATTTCATTCAAGATGCCTTTATTTTGTCATGAACTGAAAATGAAAACAGAAAACTTATGCCCATCAGAAATACTAAAGTTTAGCATCTGTTTAACCTAGAATAACAATTCCAAATCCTAATCTTGGGAATTCTGTAAGATTATGGCTGATGAGAAATAATGTCCTGAAGTGGTCAGCGCTTCTGGGCAATTCACCTCTGCGTAATTTCTGGACAAATAATCCTGCCTGTTCTCAAAAAGAGATCAGATAGGCACAGTATTCAAAAATTCCTATCTAGCGTACAGTTGCTAGAAATTAAAAAGACAGCCAGTGGCATATTTTTTTTAATCATTACAAATATCAGCATATCATACATATGCCAGCACATAATTTAGCAGAGATGCTTTTGACTTTTAAGTTTTTTTTTTTTTATTCCACATTGAATGTAGTATGGGCATGGACAAAAAGTTGTATCTATGACATTTGTGACTTACGTAAAGTTTTCACTGTAATAACTTTTTTTTTTCATTTAGTGTTTTCAGTATTATCTGTTCTTTGTTGCAGAGATAGTTTTCTCCTGTGCGTACACTGATCCTTATAAATTATGCCATGTCAGCCCAATATTAAGTATGTGAAAATAAAAGAGTAACTCTGTTTAATCCATCTTCCTTGAATGGCTTTCCAGGAAGTCAACTTGAGCTGAACAAAAATGAACATTTGCATGAAACATGCTGTAGGATTATTGATTTTAGAGGATAACACCATCTTTTTCAAATACTGCGGTTATTTTGGACTGCAGTCTACTCTGTCTGCTTTGGGAAACCAGTGCATTGAAAAATAGGAGACCTTTTATACACTTTGGCATTTTTACCTGAAGAGATCTTTACTGAGCAAAGGCATGGTTGAATTTACAAAGTTACCTACTAATAATAGCAACACAATGTCAACAAGATTCAGCACCTCTTTTCCGACTGCATATTACAGTAAGTTTGGTGGCTTTGGAAATTTAGGAGGCAGCTGTAGGTTACTAGACCCAAGGCACACCTTACTGATTACCATTTTACTCTCTCCCCTCCAAATCTATTATTTTTAGTTTATGTTTTCTTATAACATTCCCAAGCATGTAGCTCCCAGTAAAACAATGAGTTTTCTCAGACTTCCCTAGGTAGCTTAGAAAAGATAATTTACTTATCTACAATTTAATGTTTGCATTGCATTAACACCTAACGAAGAGTCAGCCCCCTGTCATGTGAATATATGAAAGAATAAGAAGTCAGTACTTCCCAGAAGACAAATGTCTTTATGAAACATGATGCATRTGTTGTGTGATAAGCATCATTGGATTTTAAAATGTGATACTTCACGAAGTTGTATGAATACTGCTGTTATTTTAAGCTTGGATTTCTTGGGTTTAGATAGTAACAACCATTTGTTTCCAGCACTGTAAATTTTCAGTCTGTCAGTACGCTCAATAAAATGTAAATGGAAGAATCAGAACAGTTGCTTTCAAGAGGCTGTTGCTCATGGTCCTTTAGCGTACTAGGCAGGGCATATGTGATATGGTATATTATATGCTCTATATTTGTAAAATTTGTATGAATTTTGAGCTATCAATCCAGAAATAATTCATTGACTCCTTAACCTGAGGCATATCTTTCCTGGTAGTGCTCCCAAAATTGTCTTTATCCTGGCTAGCAAGACTTGGTGTTTCAACTGTGCTGACTGCAGATGGAATTAGTAAACAGAATAATGAGATTGTTTTTCAGAAAAACCTTCTTGTTTATSTTTCAGGCTGAGCTATGTGAATCACGCAGAAGATCTAGCCTCCAAACTACTCCAGTGTTTCCCAAAGAGCAGATTGTCAGCACAGGCAGCCCTGAGCCATGAGTATTTCAGTGATCTGCCCCCACGGCTATGGGAGTTAACTGATAGTGAGTATAACCACCTCCGAATCGACTAAAAACAAAGACGCTAGTTCATACAGATGCATGTGTGTATGCTAACCCTCACATGCAGACAGCTTCATGGACGTACACAGCCACATACAAAATACGTGAGTTCAATTGTGTAGCTTGAAATTACATAGTTAGCTTGACACAGGAAAAAATGGATTCTTTTTTTTTTTTGCTATCTCTGCTCTGCAGTCTGCAGCCAGCTATCTTTGTATTTGATTATGTGTGCAGCCAAGAGAATTATCTGAATTGTCATAAAGCAAAAGGAAAAATACAATTTACATATTTAGTGCTTTTCACTTTATAACATACAGTACTTCTTAACTAGCTGCAGCATACAGGATAAAAATCCAGCCATGTTTGATTCACAGAATCTATATCTGTTATAACAGTAACCTTTAAGAAAGGACTCGGCATTCGGAAGTCTGAGAAACACAAAGTAGACAGTTAATTTGCTGAATTAGACTGTGTAAGAAGAGGATGGCAGATGATATTATTAACTAAGAACGCTTTCAGTATTTACATACATCTTTTTATTTCTTTTATTAAAAAAAATGCATTCCAGTTGACTTGGCAAAAATGTTCCTATCATCATGTATGCTGTCAATTGTCTCTTTAAKAATTGTAAATCATTTATATCATACGTGTCCATATCTTTTTCCAGTGTTAAAAGCACACTACTATTTATTCGGGGGAAAAATATTATCATGCATGATGTTTTTGATTCAGAGAAGGTTCTGTTATTAAAAATAGGTTTCACAGGGAAATAACAATCAGCATTTTGCTTTAACTCAATGTGGTAAAGAGAAGCATGCTTGCATTAGAACAGTGTACGTTATTTTCTGCTTTCAAGCATACATTCATTAGCAAAAGATCTAAACCCAGTACTCCGAGGCAAAAAGTTCAGAGATGCAACAATGGCACGTGTGTGTGTAACTATGGCTGGTTTAAAAGTTTGCTTGTAAAAACTGAGCTCCCTTTCTGAATATTAATCCACAATAGATTCTGTTTAAATCAATGCCAGTATGAAAACTTCTGTCTTCCCAAAGTTTATCTTTTCCATCCTTGACAGCTGTAGTAGTCACATTTTGAGCTGGTTCTGTGGCCTGGCTGTCCAAGTACCCTACTCCCAACTCTGCTCCAAAGAGCATTCTCCCATTTATAGAATATGAACATTAAAATCAAACTAGCACCGTTAATTTTTGTCCATCACTGGCTCTGTCATAGACCGTGTCCTTGCTCTGCAAAAAGATTCCCAGTTTCCTCCTCTGCCATGCTAACCCACCACTCAGTTTGCTGACTGCGGTACTTTATAAGCTGAAAATTCAAAGGATGCAGTGTAAATTAAGGCTGCTGTTGAAAGTCTGTCTTTGCTGAAACTGATGCAAAGAGATTCATTTCTTCAGGACTAATGAAACATCAAGAATGCCAGTTCATTTATCCTTTTTCCATTAAATGGAAAACAAAAATCACTCTGCAGTGGTGACATCTCAATCCTTCTGACTGTGTGATTTAGTCTAGCCAGGATTTTGAATTCTGAATTCTGCAGTAGTACTTTTCTGTTAATATGGACTTATTACCCACTTGCCACTTAGTTTATCAGTCAGTGGTTAAATCCAGTTCTATCAGTGAAGTAAATGCCTACACATTATCACTCTGCAGCAGGCTGCCAACAGAGACAGTCTTGTCCTAGTCATTAACAAGCACAATGTATGCAGAACACCAGAGGGGAATTAAAACCACAAAAAATACCTCAGGGTGGTATTTTTAATATGAGAATTTAATTTGTAATTTCACAGATTAAGAATTTTGGCTGCATTAATCCTTTTATCAGCTCACAGCAGGTTATTTGCAGAAGCATAACCATAAGGCGATATTCATTGGCAGAAACACGTCTTTGCATAACGTTAAACATCAGGAGCAGTGAAACCTTTTGAAGGGGGGAGAATAAAGATGAAAAATCATTATATTTTAAAGCAAGGTTCTTCTAAATGCCTCCAGTAAAATTTTGAGTTACAGAAAGACTATTTCTGTGTTTAGTAGATAATCATTATGAAGCATAAATCCAGATGCAAGAAAGGACAATCCCAGTACCAAATACTACAATCATTTCTATTTGGTATGACTTGGATATACTTGTAAACGTATTTACAAGACAAAGAAGTCATATACTTTGGAGAGTTCGGAAAATGTTTACTATGTAGTGAAATTACCAGGTTTTGTGATTGTAGTTCTCTGGGTTAATATTTTACATTGGGAAGGACTTGCTATTGATAATTAAATGTAGGTATAAATACATTGAGACTTTATGCACAACAGAAGCGTGTGTACACACAAAATCTACTGCCTCCTAATCAAGACACCACTGTGATTTTACAAATCTCTGATGTATTCATCATGGAATATGTTTTGTCCAATTTACTCCTAGTGCTGAATTGCAAATTGTGGGATTTAGCACTAAAAACCAAGGAAAGACTCTCAGGTGAGGAGGAAGAAAGAGAGAGAGGAAAAAAAAATCAGTCACATTATTTTCTATCAGAAAATATTGTTTCTTTGGAATCACAGTATTTCGCAAAAGTACTCTGTATACATTGAAAAAGTCAAAAAGAAGTGTTTCACTTCCTCTTCTTGTTTTGACTTTAGTACTATGAATTTATATTCTATGTAATATTTTACAGGATAACATTTTTATCTTGTGTTTTATTTTAAAAATGTGTGCAAAATGAGTTTATGTGAGAAGCAAAATTTTGATTTTTGATTCAGTTTGGTTTCAAGTCAAAGCTTCCTTTCAATTGAGTGAGTTAGAAATTCAGTTTCCAGATGAGCTCTGTCTATCATCTAGCCACTTTCAGTTTTTAAAAATATTACATTAACAAGGTAAGAGTTGTGCAATTCTGCTAAAAAATATTGTCTCGGAATACAATACAGTTGATGAAGAAACACAGCCTTCATTCGTCTCAGACCTGAGCGCAGTAATCTATAGATAACTGCTTTTACTAAATATGTCTACTTGATATTTTCTATTGAAAAAAAAAAAATCAGTTCTCCCCCTTTTCTGCTTTCATATTTGAGAGCTCATATTGATTTATCTGCATAGAATATATGCCATTCATAATATATGTTACCAGGGATAGCAGAATATCAAATGCAAGTTGAGATGTCAAAAATACAGTGGGAAGATCTTGTGCATAAAACAATAGCTAGGTCTTTTAAATGCATAAAAATGAAAGAGTATCTCCAAAAACTTACAGCTATGCTAGTTGTTAGTGTGAAAACAAAGAAAACTGTTCTGGCCCTGATCAGTTCTTTAAACAGACAGTCTATTAACATTTTCTCATACAATCATGCAGTGCCAGCTCTCCGAGGATATTTTTATATGGACATTTGTTCTCAGAAGATATTAAAAGTCAGTGATTTTCCCCCACCAGTTTGAGGCATCTTAAGTAAAAATGAGTTTCCATATCATCAATGTGTGAGTCCTTAACCATTTTCAGTTTGATCCCTGTGATTAACATCATCATGTCTCCTAATAATTAGTTGCCTGGTGTTATGTGGAAATCTTCAACATTTTTCTAGCTCATGCAGAAGGGGGTTGCTTTATGTAAAAGATTTTTGAGTTGTTGGGATATTTTTAACAAGCCTAGTTGTCTTTAATAGTTAATAAATGAAGTAAAATATCTCAGTTCTAGTGGCATCAGGTTTTTGACAATGTAATACATGATGTCAAATTATTGGAAAACCTTGCTGCATTTTTTCACATTCTTATTTATTTCTAAATGCTATCAGAGAGGAAATTTTAAAATTGAAAACATGAATTATATAGCGGCGTAAGGACAAGCAAACAAACATGCACACACCCCAGAAACAGCTTTTTTAGATGAATGCAACTGAGAATGTTTGCGTCATACATCTTCCATCATCATGCATGCAGGTTCTTTCCAGTCGGAATTTTTACAGTGCTTACTTGCATAAATAGGTGGTATGTGTAAAAGCTGTATATATTTACTCAGTGTTGTGTTTGCCATATATATTAACTGATTATTTTTAAATTACTACTTTTGTGGAAAAATCAACGTTTCTGAACTGACACTCTTTTTTGCAGTGTCTTCTATTTTTACTGTACCGAATGTAAGATTACAGCCAGAGACTGGAGGAAGCATGAGAGTCTTTGGAAAAAACAATAGTTACGGCAAAGGTGTGTCAAACAGCAAACATTGAAGAGTACCTATGTTCACAACTGATAATGCAGGTAAGACATGATTATTGGAAGGTATATCTTTGAAAATACTCTTTACTTTAGTTCTCTTTAGAGAAACAAAATACAAAATTCAACTGCACATTTCTTAAATTGCTCGTGTTCAGGCAGATAATCTGTTTTTGCAGTATAGATGGTCAATATGAGGAGTGTAAGTTCCTGGCCTTGTGGGCAGGATCAGTGTTACTGACAGGTTGAAAATATTGCAGAAGCTGGTGCCAGCAGATTAAATGTTAGGTTGCCTTTAATTTGGACTGATATTTTTTCCCCGGGTAAGATATGGAGAAATAAAATCTCTCTTGCTAGTTCTGTTGTTAAACTTAGGGGCAAGGACAAAAAATGATTCATTTAGCAGGTTTGGTAGCCTGGATAGCAGAAGGATATTCTTGATGGAGACAGAGGTGCTGTCACGTTAATGAATTTGATCTATATCACTGGATCTACTAGAACTGGTTTTGTTCTTGGGTGGCTTTCACTCAATACCCCATCTTTTTAACCCTAGTTATTCAGTAGTGAAATAGTGTGTAATATGACTTCAGATATTCTAAGAGTAAAACAGAACCTGGGAAGGGCTGGTGAGTAGAGAGGCTGCTTACTAGCTTAAAGTAAAGGAATGGTGGTTGTAATATCATAGAATCATAGAATGGTTTGGGTTGGAAGGGACCTTAAAGATCATCTAGTTCCAACCCCCCTGCCATGGGCAGGGACACCTTCCACTGGACCAGGTTGCTCAAAGCCCCATCCAACCTGGCCTTGAACACTTCCAGGGCTGGGGCATCCACAGCTTCTCTGGGCAACCTGTTCCAATACCTCACCACCCTCATAGTGAAGAATTTCTTCCTTATATCTAATCTAAATCTACACTCTTTCAGTTTAAAGCCATTACCCCTTGTCCTATCACTACATGCCCTTGTAAAAAGCCGCTCTCCAGTTTCTTGTAGGCCCCCTTCAGATACTGGAAGGCTGCTATAAGGTCTCCCCGGAGCCTTCTCTTCTCCAGGCTGAACAACCCCAGCTCTCTCAGCCTGTCTCCATAAGGGAGGTGCTCCAGCCCTCTCATCATCTTCGTGGCCCTTCTCTGGACTCACTCCGACAGGTCCATGTCCTTATGCAGGGGGCCCCAGAGCTGAACACAGTACTCCAGGTGTGGTCTCACGAGAGCAGAGTAGAGGGGGAGAATCACCTCCCTCGACCTGCTGGTCACGCTTCTTTTGATGCAGCCCAGGATACGGTTGGCTTTCTGGGCTGCCAACTGCACATTGCCGGGTCACATTGAGCTTCTCATCAGCCAACACCCCCAAGTCCTTCTCCTCAGGGCTGCTCTCAATCCATTCTCCGCCCAGCCTGTATTTGTGCTTGGGATTGCCCTGACCCGTTGCACTTGGCCTTGTGAACTTCATGAGGTTCGCACGGGCCCGCCTGTCAAGGTCCCTCTGGATGGCATCCCTTCCCTCCAGCGTGTCGACCGCACCACACAGCTTGGTGTCGTCAGCAAACTTGCTGAGGATGCACTCAATCCCACTGTCTATGTCACCAACAAAGATGTTAAAACAGCGCCGGACCCAATACCGACCCCTGAGGAACACCACTCGTCACTGGTCTCCACTTGGACATCGAGCCGTTGACCATAACTCTTTGCAACCATCCAGCCAATTCCTTATCCACCAAGTGGTCCATCCGTCAAATCCAAATCCATGTCTCTCCAATTTAGAGACAAGGATGTCATGCAGGACAGTGCCAAATGCTTTGCACAAGTCAAGGTAGATGACGTCAGTTGCTACTCCCTTATCCACCAACGCTGTAACCCTGTAATAGAAGGCCACCAAATTTGTCAAGCACAATTTGCCCTTAGTGAAGCCATGTTGGCTGTCACCAATCACCACCTCATTTTCCAGGTGCCTTGGCATAGTTTCCAGGAGGATCTACTCCATGATCTTGCAGGCACAGAGGTGAGACTGACTGGCCTGTAGTTCCCCGGGTCTTCCTTTTTTCCCTTTTTAAAAATGGGGGCTATGTTTCCCCTTTTCCAGTCAGTGGGAACTTCACCGGACTGCCATGACTTCTCAAATATGATTGATAGTGGCTTAGCAACTTCATCCACCCGTTCCCTCAGGACCCACGGATGCATCTCATCAGGTCCCATGGACTTGTGCACCTTCAGGTTCCTTAGATGGTCTCGAACCTGATCTTCTCCTACAGTGGGCAGTTCTTCATTCTCCCAGTCCCTGCCTTTGCCTTCTGCGACTTGGGCAGTGAGGCTCAAGCACTTGCCAGTGAAGACTGAGGCAAAAAAGTCATTGAGTACCTCAGCCTTCTCCATATCCCGGGTAACCAGGTCTCCCRTTTCCTTCTGGAGAGGGCCCACATTTCCCCTAGTCTTCCTTTTATCCCCAACGTACCTATAGAATCTTTTCTTGTTGCCCTTGACGTCCCTGGCCAGGTTTAATTCCATCAGGGCTTTAGCTTTCCTAACCTGATCCCTGGCTGCTTGGACAATTTCTCTGTATTCCTCCCAGGCTACCTGTCCTTGCTTCCACTCTCTGTAGGCTTCCTTCTTGTGTTTGAGTGTGTCCAGGAGCTCCTTGTTCATCCATGCAGGCCTCCTGGCGTTTTTGCCTRACATCCTCTTTGTTGGGATGCATCGCTCCTGAGCTTGGAGGAGGCGATCCTTGAATATTAACTAGCTTTCTTGGGCCCCTCTTCTCTCCAGGGCTTTGTCCCATGGTACTCTACCAAGCAGATCCCTGAGGAGGCCAAAGTTTGCTCTCCTGAAGTCCAGGGTAGTGAGCTTGCTGCATGCCCTCCTCGGTGCCCTAAGGATCTTGAACTCCACCATTTCATGGTCACTGCAGCCCAGGCTGCCCTTGAGCTTCACATTCCCTACCAGCCCCTCCTTGTTGATAAGAACAAGGTCCAGCATAGCACCTCTCCTCATTGGCTCCTCTACCACTTGGAGAAGGAAGCTATCATCAACGCATTCCAGGAACCTCTGGGATTGCTTATGCCCTGCTGTGTTGTCCCTCCAACAGGTATCAGGGTGGTTGAAGTGGCCTGTGAGGACCAGGGCTTGTGAATGTGAGGCTGCTCCTGTATCACGGCATTGACTCTCTTCTGCCCGTATGCGTCACCCCAGTGTTTGTTCAGTGGGATTTACCACTTGACAGACTCTTCCAGATTAGCAGTATTCCCTTATATAGCTGCTTTGCTTATTGTGCTTCTCTAAATAGTTTCATACTCACAGTGTTCCGCAAAATACCCAAAGTGCAGATTCGTTTCATTCTAAAAACCTAGACCTGCCTTTTTTTTTTTAAGTTACGGTTGCTTTTGCAAGTTGAGTCCATAATAACAGCTTGTTACGGAAGTTCTAGGAGCTAAGATAAATGCACATGCCGCTCATGTACCTATTCAAAGGTATAGTCTCATATAAATGTAGTTGATATTCTCATTAAGTCTATCTTTAGCTAAGTCTGCTTGTTACAGTATCAGATATAACTTTCTCTAATGAATTATATTCTGTTCTATGTTTATGTGCAATTTTTTTTTAACTCTGTAGTCTTCTGGAGGCTGTTTGCCTGACAGGCAGCAACTACTGAAAAATTGAAATGAATAGATTTTGGTCTTGACAGCCTGCCCCAATTTTTGCACATGCTCTTTGCCAGCAAACCATTTAAGATTTTCTGATGTCAGAAATGAGGCTGCCTCAGAGCAGTCTGTTTACATCTTTATTGACAAGCTAATCCCTACTTTTTCCTGGGGCTGTGTCCCTGCAGACATCTCTTCAACCTTGTCTGTTCTAACATGACATACCATCCATCTAAAGTAAATTTAGAATGTGCCCATCTGTGTTAAAGACCTTTTGTGTGGAAGCTTACGTACAGAATCTCATTTCTCATGTACAGAATCTCCTTTCTGTTGCTTCCAAACAAATGCAATTTTTCATTTATACAATATGCAACAGAAAGTTTGTATTTGCAAACAAACATGTAAAATAGCACAAAAGAGAACCGTTTGATCATTCTTAATGAGTATCTATTTAAGCAGATACAGGTTACTTTTTAAAATTTTTTATGTAAGCAGAGAGAGCCATGTGTACCTTTGATGTACATCACTGTACCATTGTGGCTACTCAACCACAGCTTTAACACAGAATAGCACCTTTCATTGTATAAGATCTGGAGGCACTTAACAAATGTTAAGTTGTGACATGTATACATTATTGATTACAGTTTTCCATCGTGGCTTGGGACTTTGTTGTGTTAGGTGCTTACAGTGCAATTAAAGATCAGTTCCTGGTTGTGGTATTTGACTTGTGATATAAGATGGGGAGTAGCAGATAATACTGGAAGAGTATTAGTACCAAACAGAAGTCCTCTTACTTGTACAATGTAGAGAGCTGGGGATTGATGAGATTAAACTAGAATAGCAGGGGAGGCAGAAGAAATGTGGACGTGGAACCTGGACCTGGGTGAGGAATTGTTAGGATGGGTGGGAACCTTTAAAGGGATGAGACCACCAAGCAAGAGGAAATAAAAGTCAGTGTGGAGAGTGAAAGGAGTTGGGAAAAAAGACTGCAGTTTTGATAATGTGGAAAGGGGTCTGGTGAAGGCTTAATCTGAATAGCAGGTGGCTGTGATTTTAAGCAGTAGAGTGGCAACTGGCAAGTAGGATGTTCAGTCAGTAAAATGAATGAGTTAGGAGCCGAGTCAGTTACTCTAGCAGAAGACTAGAGTTGCAGTAAGCAGGATAGTAGCATTAAGGAAGGGGTATTTATGATGAGATACTAAGTTAAAGTCTCCATTCACAAGGCTCAGTGAAGCAAAAAGATGCATGAAAAGCAAAAAGAAAGATGACAGTAGCTCTCCAGGGCCATGAAGTTAACAGGTAAGCGAGACAAATAGAGTTAGAGGGATGCAGGAAAACAGAACGAGCTGTTAAAATGTCAAAGACAATGGTCAGATAACATCACAGCTAATGGGGATAAAGGAAAATTAAAAGGTGCCAATGTTGCAAGGAAATAGATCAGATTATGAAAAAACAAGAGGCAAACAAATACTTATAGCTTGTCTCCTGATCAAGGCAGGTACATACGTGTTTTACCCATCTTCTTCAATTGACTTTATGGATATATAGAGGTGGTTAGGGAAGTTAGGAAGGGCTGGAATTTTGAAGTATTCCAATATCCATCAGGAAGCTGTGAAAGAAAAAAATTTGTAGGTAGTTGCTCTCTAAATCCTCTGACGTGTGTGGAGGGGAATGGTTCTACTTTTTACGTATTTTATATATTTTTATACATTTATACATTGTAAAGGAATTTATTAGAAGACATGCACAAAAAACCCAAACAAGGAACCATCTTCAGCCACCTCCAGAACCTCAGTGGTGTTGAAGGAAATTCCAGTCTTATGTCTTGTGTTTGGTCCTTCCTTCCAAGTGTTCCTAATTTCCTTTTTTCAGGGTAGAATAGGAAATAAAATTGATAGCGCCAACAAAGAAGCTGTGCCAAATCTTGCTGTGATAATTTAAGAAATTATCGCCTCCTGCTGTTCTCTCCACATGCTTGCCAGATGTTACTGCCCTAATAGTGCACCCACTGAATTAAATCCACCTTTCTTTAGGTTTTGGAAAGCAAAGAGGCTGGGCTTTGCCCAGGTGTGGCTGAGACATGGGCAAACATCATCATCTGCCAACTTTGGAAGCAGCAATTTCTGGCAGATTGGTAAAGGAGAGGAGCTAAAGGCAGTAACTTTGTAAATGGCTCTATCATCATTTGTTAGAGCTTGTCTGCTGCCCTTAGAAATAGCTGCAAGGGGCAGCTGAAGAAACTGGTGCATCCCTCAGAACTTCTACTATCTTTGAAATATTGTAGTGCTTCAGCTGCCTGTCTGCAGCACAGCTGCTTACAGATCCGAAAAACTCCCTGAAATAGCAGTAACCTAGGACATGTTTCTGAAAACCTAGATAATCCCTGTCAGACCCAGACTACTAATAGGGTCTTTGTGGACTACACTGTGTCATTGTCATGGGCTCCAAGAGAGAGACAACACGTTATTTCAGTGCCCATGGGGAAAGAGCTGACATTTTAAGTCACCAAGGTCAATCTTGAGACTGCTCCCTACTGGAAAAAATTAGCAAATACGTGGTAATGAGCTCCATTTTACACAGAAGAATCTGTCAGCAGTGAAATTAGACAGGCCTTTGGGGGAGAAAAGAAAGAAGTCTTTTGGCCATATCCAAGCATCTTTAAAGCTCTGTGATAAAGCAAAACATTTTTATTTTGTGCCTGATGGTATTCACTGGTATTTTGTTTCCCCACGGGCAGGAAGCATCTCTGTGGAAGCATTCCCCACTTCTACATATACTGTTGAGATATATTGTATATTGTATTCACCCATCTTTACAGATATTTTATTGAGACATGAACAGACCATAAGAAACTCTAGAGCTGCTTTTTCCTTTGGCCAGTGGAATACATGGCTAGAGCTTGTTCCTCTCTGGAGAAGGATGAGTCAAATTGTAATTGAAAAGACAAGGCATTACCTGATACCAGATAGTGCACAATGTTTTCTGGTGGTGATTTATAATCCCCAGTTCCCATTGGTGGACCAGAGACACGAGATGTGTTTCTGGCCTATTGTCTGCTTCCCAGAGCCGGCAGGGACAGCTTCATTCAGGATGGTAACACCATATGCTTTTAAAGTATTTAACCTGTATTACCATAATGAGATCCCCTGGCTTTCTAAATCTCTTTGACAATTCACTGGAGCAAAACAAAAAGTGGTTTTATTTGTATTGCTTCACCACACGCACATGCATCTGAGCAATCCTGAATTTCAATCGCAGGATGCTGAATTCTTTCTTCTGTGTCCATTTAAGCCAGCAACTGACACCAGCCCAGCCAATCGAAGGGATGATGGCGTCATTCAGGTCAGCTCAGCTGTGTGAAACAGAATAAAGCTGAATAGGTGACAGTTACCACTATAATAGCAAGAAGTACTAGCTTTACTGATTTGGTTGCTTCTGACCAGGGATGTTCAGCAGCACAGAATTGTTATGTAAAACTACCTTTTTCTCTTTGCTAGCTAGAGAGGTGACTGTTGCATCCCCATCCAAATAGTTTCATTTTTGTTTGTCATCTTCAGTTTTACATTTACAAATTGTGTTAGAGTGCCTCTTCAGCACTGCTGTGTGGGAACATGATTTTTGCCTGCTTTGCCCTGGTCGAGCCATAGGGAAGCTATAGTCCAGCAGTGTACGTGTCCAGCAGTCAGCACTGAAAAGTCATTCTCATTCACTACTCCCCTGCATTTACTTTGTCCTGGGTATCCCAGCGTTGCTGAATCACCGTGGAAAACCGTATACTGTGCTTCTAAGTCTTCATATCTCCAGCTTCAGGGGATAAAACTGTAATAATTACAGTGGAAAAAGGTCTGCATAAAAGAGRAATTCTGGACTGAGTTACTGTATGTCAGCCAGATTTTGTCATTGTTGATTTAATCAAAAGCTGTAAGTAGCCAGTAATGCTTTATTGGTGCGAGATCTTGAAAACCTGGCTTGGGAGAGAAAAGCAGAGTTGTAAAAGCACAGCAGTCAACAGTTTTATTTTTTAAATGCACTTCTTTTTTTTTTTTAATAGATGGATTCAAATAGATGTGTACAAACAGTCATTGTGCTGCTGCAGTTGAAAAGATGGAGGCCTAAGCGCTGAAGATGGGAGGTTTAAATTTCTCTTGCATCTTTTAGTGCTAATGTCTATACATGAGTGTTGAGGGTCAGTTTAATTATTTACCTAATACTGGATTTGCATAAATTGGCTTTCGTGGAAAGGCTAATAAGATGCAGTTGTGGTGGGCAGCTGAAAGCAATTTGGGTTTGAGTCCAGTAATGACAGTATTAAAAGGAGTTGAAATTGTAACTTCAGTTTTGTAAAATGTTAAATTAGTATTAAGCTGTGAAAGGTAACTGCAGGATCCAAGATATTTTTTGGCTCTCTAATACTTTAGTGCCATTATTTTCGTATGTTAACAACATAATGGTTTTATGAGACTGTTCCAGCTGTGCTTTACTTACTATCAAAGAATAAGATCACCACACTGATAGAATATACCCTAAATTTAACACACAAGGGAAAAACTCCAGGCATTGGACTACGTTCTCCTCTTGATATCTAAGAATTTATTATCTTGTTCCTATTAGTCTAAAATGAGAGTTATAGACTGAATTTTGCCCTCTATTCAGCCATCAAGAAAAGCCCACTCTATTCAGTAGACTCTGTGCAGAGGCTGAAATAGACTGAGCAAATAGCTGGCCAGTGCAAGGCTGTCTTTGTATAAACCCCCCATCTCCCGTAAGCGACACGTGGTGACTGAGGATGGAGCAGCCATCCCTACAGAAGTCCATCAGGTCCCCCAGTATGCCACAGTAAAGGGAACCCGCCACCTGATCAGGGAGTTGGTGGGACTTGAAAATATGTTCAGTGGTGTTCCTGTGTCAGTACTGTAATAGCTCGCCTTGTCTGTTGTCATGTGAAATGCACTCTCACTTAATTGCACTCAGTATGAGTAGTGGAATATGCAGTCTCGTGCCTTTCATGATAAAAAGCCTTGTTCAGAGTTGGTAACCTAATGCATAGAGGTACGGAAAGTGAATCAGTGAAGGCTGCCTCGTGGTCTCGCTGAGCCAGCTGAACACTGGTGCTGAGAGCCTGTCCAGTCTGTAGACTGAAAGACCAGGACAGCGTCTATGCCTGGAAATAAGTAGATGGAAATAAGTAAGCATGAACAGGATTTCTAAAATCACGGACAGGATTCTGGGAGGAGAGGTAGTTTGGGAGTTTCTTTAGGGATGAAGGTAGAAGAGGAAAAGAAAGGAAGCAGGACAGAGAGAGGAGGACTTCACATTTATTATTACCTGCTGTGCTTGGTAGGACAAGTATTTCAAACCTCCGTGGCTAGGAGAGATTGATGTCTTCCTTGCAATTATATACTCGATGTTCTTCTGTGTGAAATTAGTGGCTACATACATGATTTTTTTTAAGTTGCAATGTTTCATGGCCAAATCAGCTGCAGAGCTGGCAGAAGAAAAAGGAAGCATTACTACTGTTACAGATGAACTTTTGTCAAGGGACAATATCATATTTTCTTGTACCATTGCATAGTCTGGAGCCTATTTTCAGTTTATTTCTAATGCATGATAACTTGCCTTCAGCACTGTGAAGACTCATTTTCAAATAATTTTTAGTGCAGAGGTTTTTAATTTAAGTCACTTATGCTGTAGGAAAGATATTTGTGATAGTTGCTTGAACACATGTGCTCAGTTGCAGCACTGTTTATCTGTCTTTCCAGTTTGTTTGTTCTTAAATTTAGGAGACAGAAGGTGGAATCCTCTGTGCCATAAGTGCACTGTATTGTATTATTAATATTAGGATAGCAAGCAATTCCCACTAGAYGGTCTTTGTGGTCCATTGATGCTTTAAGAAGTGTCTAGGCATGAAAGGCCGTTTGAGTTGCAGTGGGCTGATAGTCTGGGATGACATTTGAATGCAGAGAGGACAATGTATAAATGACAATGGGAGGGAGGCAAAAGCGGGTCTAAACTCTCCGAATTCTCCCATGGACAGTCACCTCTCCTTCAGGATTATTTCCTCACGTGACTCCCCAGTTAGGCTTTGTCTAAGAGGAAAAGTGGAACCACTGAAGGGGAGCAACTGAGGTTTCCAGACAAAGCAGAGGCTTCCAATGCTGACACATGGCCTGTAACCCAGAGAGACAGCAAAGTTAATGAGAGGCATCGCCTCTCAGGCATCATTTGCAGCATTCAGAATTAACAGAACATTTTACTTTCAGCCAAATCATAAACAAAAAATGAATTTTAGTAATGCCATATACCAGAATTGTTTCCGTGGAGAGCGAGCTTTGTGTTGCTATTTTGAGCCTGTAGTTTACATTGCTTGATTCTCTACGAAACAAAGAAACTAAACCAACCACTGCAAAATTGGCTCTGAAGGCAACAGCCATTGAAGTAAATGTGCACTGAATACTCCTAGTTGTGCAGAGATTCTTGCCTAAAATGCAGCAATAGTTTACAACTCAGTTAATAAAAATACATTAATTTATTCTGCCCCATAAGCCAGTGAGTGTGGATGGGTTTCCCACATGCTCCTATTGTTAAATTGCTATGAAAAGTCTGAGGAGGAAGACCCAAAAAATTCAGGAAAAAATACTAAATTCTCTAATAAAAATATATAATATAGAAGAATAACATTGAAACAGTATCTTCAGATATTTTAAGAAGCGGAAACAGAATTGGATATTTCCATAATTTTGTGGTCTTGTTATAAATTATTAATGTTGTTTTGGAGCATATATATGTATTTTGAATTAGTAATTATAGGTGATCATTCTCTGCCATTAGTACCTAGCAATTAATTCTGTACAGCCATTTCTGTAACCATTTTTTCACGTTAATATAAGGACTGATTGTGCATTATATTTTCTGGCATGTGTATTGTAACAATACAGTCACAGCATGTAATGTCATGGTATGAGCCTTTTTATTTAAGTTTTCTCCCTGAAATTTTTATTGTACAATTGCTTTTAATACCTCTGTTGTTCAGTATGTGCATTGCATGTGTATTAAAATCTAGTTAGCTTACAGTCCACGTGCTAAGTTTGATTAAGAGCAAAACTAGTTATCTGTAGGCAAAGAAAATCTACACAATTAAATCTGTCCTTGTGTGCTTGAAAGATTCAGCAGTAAGTAATCTGTCACATCATAAAACGAACAAAATCAAAACAACTGGGTCATTATCATGACTCTGCTTGGTTTCAGCCCACAAAGTCACATCTAGACTATGTAGATACTGTATTTGTTGTTTTACGTATCGGTGTGCAGACACTTGTAAATACAGAGGTGTAAATGTTGCCAGCATTTAAATTAGGTTAAAAATGCTATTTATGGCTTGCATCAACAACAAAAAAATATTCATAATCATCCCTAGGTGAAGACACTCATTTAACGAGCTTACAGCTCCTAATTAATTCTGTAAAGAACGCCATTTGGCAGAGCAGAATTATGAGGTTTGCATATTGATGGTGGCAGGGAAAAATATATCTGTTTTCTATTTATATGGTAAAATTAACTTGTGTTCTTCAGAAAATGGCACATCTCGGAGGTATTGCTCTCAAAATGATCTCAGGGTGGGAAGAAATCAGTAATTACAGCACCAGGCATTCAGTTCTGTCCTAATTTTCCCACCAGTTTTTCAATGTTTCAGCTGCCTCAGAGACTTAAAGTACTCTCATTAGGTAGCTGCAGAAGCTGTCTGCTTGCCTACTCCATCACTCTCTCGCTAGCTTTCTCTCTCGCTCCCCCTCTCTTGCTCTCCCTTTTTTTCCCCCCTCCTGCCTTGGAAGTGACTGTGAAGATCATTTGCTGGCATGATTGGCAGGTTAGAGGATTCGATCAGATGAGTTCCTCTTAGTGCAGGTCAAAAAGGCTAGTTAGCAGGAGCTGTYGAAAAATGCCAGCAGCATTCGAAATGGGAAATGTCATGACTTCGAGGCAGGGGGTGCCACCTGGAACAGAAAGCCCCCAGCTCATTAGCAAGTTACAGGATGCAAGCTTAACTGGAGGGAGCAGAGG
The DNA here is from genome assembly GCA_035582835.1 of Phoebastria nigripes. Classification (NCBI taxonomy): domain Eukaryota; kingdom Metazoa; phylum Chordata; class Aves; order Procellariiformes; family Diomedeidae; genus Phoebastria; species Phoebastria nigripes. The sequence goes on along the minus strand of JAYKAV010002905.1, from coordinate 362,276 downwards.
AGGAAAGATAATACCCAATAGGGAAAATTATTGTGAAGTGGAATTGATTTCATGTATAATTTGTTTATCACTAGAGGGGACAAATGCTGTCCTCCTGACATGTGCGGAGGAGTGTGGACTATGAATGAAGCAACTTAGCATAATCTCCAGGTTGAGCTCTGGATTTAAAGAATGCCAACTTCATTCTTTCCAACTGTGGAAATGATCAGGTCATGTTGTATTAATTAAACCTGACACACTCTCAAATGGTTTATCTGGGCAATTTTAGCAATTTAACAGAACATGGTAGATAGGAGCTGCATTCATTATTAACACGGGGCAGTGTTTTGTTTTCTGGATGCAATGGGGTTGGGGGTTTTTTGCAAGCTGCTGTTGTAAAAAGACATGTTTCTGTTGCAAGTTGAATTATAACAGAGCTCATTTTTAATGCTTAGTCAGACTGCATAAAATCAGAATGCAGTTTCAGTTGCATGATATAATTTCATTTCTTAGAAATAGAAAGTATGGATTTAAAAATAAATAAAGCGTTTACGTTTAGTGTACAAAATTTAATCTGAAATGAAGACTACAGGGTCTGCTGCCTGTCATGGACTTAAAGAATGCTTATATAAAATATCAGCATTACAAAATGCTTAGTCTTCTCCGAGACATTCTGTAGTGGTAAAATTGCAGGCAAACTCTTCATCCCAGGCCATTTAGCTCGCCCCTGGCTATTAATGTTGCTAACCATTCATTTGCTTCACTGGTCTGTATTTTCATATAAAAGGCATATTGCATATCAGTAGAAATGAACTGCATAGATTTTTTCCCCCCATAGTTTTTTTTGGAAATGTTAAGAAAAGAAAATAAGATGGGTACCTTCCGGAGTCTTTTATCGTGGTATCTTTGTGAGGCTTTGAGTCTAGCTTTGCTCTTCCTGAAGACAATGGGAGAATGCCATAGACTTCAATGGGAGTAGGGCTGGCTCCCTTATCAAAACTAACATAGGCACAACAATACCATCTCAGGCTGAGTAAATGAGATTTAAAGGCTGCAAGCTGTTCCTGAAGAACTATTTTGCAAACTATATCTCTTCTTGTTAAGGAATTTTGTCTTTTATATATTAAACAGGTACTTCTCTCAGAAGTTTGCAGCTCATGCTTAAGCAGTCTCTTGGTTGAATGCTGAGGAATGTTTGCTTAGTGTTCAGATCCTTGATGATTTTTTTTCAGCTTTCATTTTCTTCCATCCATCAAAGTTTTAAAGTTGGTAATGGAGTAGCCAGGGTTTGCTTTATTGAGTAACCACAGGCTGTTGAATTTCCCTTTCTCCACCTAATGTGAATCAGAATCAGATTTTTTAAAAGGACTTTCTTAATCAAAATATTTGTACAGAGACTTAAAGATCAGTGTTTTATGTTTTGTATTTCATATAAAAAGCTCAGCATTAACAGTCTGCTGGTTTGCCAAAAAGAAGAGTTACTAAAGCACTGTAAACACAGGCATTCTTTACCTTTCAGATAACTTTTTAGTGCAAAGTTCTTTCAGATAGGCACTGTGAATATTGGCTGCTGTAGTCTGCGCTAATGAATGCACAGGCTCAGTCTTTTGCAAAGTTTAATAAAGAGAGCAGAATATCAGAATAAGAATATCCTCTATGCAGATCCCATGGGAGAATTTTTCCCACCTTGGGTAGCTCTCCAAATGCCCAACTACTATTTAAGTAAAAAATGGGAAATGAGTTTGAAAAGTCAGAAGGTATTCGTTACTCAATGTCTGCTCTGGTGCTTTGTTTGGGGAAGTGATATATGTTTAAATTATTTGAATGGAGTTTGAAAATTAGAATTCTATTGGGAAAAGAGAGCAAGCTAGCTGGGAAGTCTCCAAGTCCGTTAGCTCAATGGAGTAAAGACAAGGATCAGTAATCACTGGACAGACCTGCTAGACTTTGACCCTGACATATATTTGAGGGACCTGTGGTGGCTGTAGTGTCTATCTGCATCTGGCAGCAGCTGCTTGGACACGAGCAGAAGGATGTTTTGGCTAGGAAGTCAGGCAAGTGCAGATAAGCTCTTTCCTAGGACTGTGTGTGACACAGGTTAGTGTGACCTGTGCGTGTCCTAGGTTCATGACCAAAGAAGTTATCACTCAGAATTAAAAAAAAGAGTTAAACAACTAATATTTCCCACGTATCTACATTTTCTGGCAAGTAAAGAAGTGTAGCCTGAAACAGAAGAAAGAATGTAACCATTACTCCTCATTTCTTTTTTTTAACCAGGCAACTTCTGGTTTTTCAAAACTGACTCAGTGTTTTCTTAGCTTCTAGGAACTTCATAATCCAAATGAAGAATAGTAGCCGGGAAGGAAAATGCCTTACTGTCCCTCAAACTTATTATATCTGCAGTTGTTTGTCATTCACTCAAATCCTGACTTTTCTATCCTAAATGAATCCTGTTTGTTCCTTGACTCTCTAGGAAAGATCAGGCAGGAGCAGTGAGTGGGAGAATCGCGTATTTATCATCTGATTTGTACATCTTTTCTATTCTCCCCCAAATTTCTGAGAAATCACTGGAACTTGCTAGTGTGCATTTTGCGAAGTTACCCATCTTTGTGAATCACTTTTCAGCCGGGAAGAAGCTCTAACACATGGTCCATATTCCATGTCAGTGACTCCTTTTATCATTACTTGTGTGTAAAAACATTTGCTGTATGAATTGCCTATGTCTTTTTTAGGGGGGTGGATGTGTAGAGAGTGTTGGAAAAATCCAGTGAGGCCTGAGGTCATCTAAATGACTCTATGTAACATGAGCAGCTGTTGATGAAATGTGGTTCAATCAGTAACATTTCAACTTTTGTTTTATGTATTATATTTCAAATTAAATAGGGCAGTATAAAACAATCCGTAAGTTGAACCTAGGATTGGGCCATGTCATTTTTTTTGTGTGTGTCTGTAGTCCTTGACTTTGATATCATTCACTTTTTAATCTTCTTTTCCATCTGTGTTGTTAACCGTGGGCTGCAGTAAACTGATACCTCTCAAAATCCTTTTCTAAGACTTTGCCTCACCACTTTTTTTTCTTCCTTTTTTTTTTTTTTTTTAACTAATTCCTACCCCTACATTAAATATCCCACAAGCTATTTACATATATTACTAAATCTTTAAGGAGGTATGTTTAGATAGATTGAGGCACATTGAAGTTTTCTTGACCTAACCCTGTCAAAATCCTTGACCAGGAACTTTATGCATGAGTCTTGATTTTGATTTTCTTAGCAGATGGAGCATTGCTTTTGGATCATTAACCCTTGCCATGTTTCCTCAGAGAACTTAAAAGCTGAGACTTTCTGAATTTTCAAGTCCTGGACTTGCTCTCTGGTGTAGGCTGTACTCCTCACTCCCCAAAATCATCTCCAAACCTCACAGTTTCTGGGAAACTACCGTACCAGTTTGTGTGATATCGAAAGTAGGAGCGTTACTAATAAGCCACAGCATTGCTTATGTCACCAGACAGCAGGACGTAGTCATCTCTCCTTCTGCCAGACTCCTAAATGCAGGGTAGAGAAACTGCAGCACACCTGGGGATTTGGAAAGATGTTTGAAATGTGCCTCAGTGGAGCAGAGTGATTTAGAAATCTAATTCTCTTTCTGTGAGTTACTGTGGAAGGCAGAGAGTAAACGCAACTCAGTCTGAATGCATGGGTCCTTAAAGAAGCATAAGAGGTAGAAGAAACATCTCCAGCTGCAGGACGGTAGGAAGCAATGCTGCTCGAGAGCAGCTAGAACACTGCGGGCAAAAAAGCAGGAGCTCCACCAGATGAAATCTGCAAAGCTTCTTACCTATTTGGTGTTTCTCATGTATTTTATTTGCATGAAAACAAGCATAGTTTCTTGCTAACATTGCAAAAGCATCAAAATTTTCAGCTCCTATCTATTGAGAGAAGCTTTTACTGGATGTTCCGAATTTCTGTTGTTAATCCACTATGTGTTGTGATCACAATGCACAGAAGTTGAACAAACAACACCCCCCGCTAAACCTCCTCCCCTAAGACAACAAAAATCCCAGACCATGATGATAAAATAGTTGATCATCCTGATTTGAATACCATGTGCAATTACTTTCCATTAAGATTTCCAGCAACAGCTTGTCAGCTTGGCTCTTAGTGTATTTTTGCCTGCCATTACAAACCACATTGATCCACAAATTTGGTATAGTCTAGAAATAAAGGGAGGGGAAAAAGATTTTAGAAGCATTTTACCCAGCTTACTCTTTAACATTAAGATTCATTCTTTAAAAGGTGGTTGTACTCTAGGGTTTGAAGGAAAAAAAATTGAAAATTCTTTTTATTCTAAACTATTCTACAAGTTTAAAGCAACTGTAGTATAAGGGTATGTGCTAAAGGTAGGTGGATGCTACTAAAAAGTGAAACCAGAATCATTAATATGTGAACATAAGTAAAATGAGTTGTTCCATGACCTTGTTGTCTGAAGCTTTGCCCTCTCTCTCCCTTATCTCTTTCTTTGTTTATTAACTTTAGTTCTTATATTACGCCTGAAACCCAGAATATAAATTCTGTAGATCACGGATTTTACTCACCTTGTTCTTGGAAGGTCTAGCACATTTTGTGGCACTGAAAAAATGCTGTATAATAATAAGGAACCTCAAGCCTGTGTTTGGCCCTTTTGGCACAGTTGCTGAATTTGCAATGTTAACACACACACACACCAGCCCCGTTGTGGATTCTTTGCAAAAGCCGGTGATTTCTTTGCTCTTGGTGCACATCCAAGTGGAAAGGAGATTGGAATGTGAAGAGATTTAGCTTTGTCGTCACTTGCCTTTGTATATGGACTATGCACATTTATGATGGATAGGCATCCTGTAAGTCCCAAACTTTCTGAAAGGCAACAGAATTCCAGCAGACGCAAAGTCAGTAAGTAAACGGAGAGTGCTGTCAGCCCTTCCTTCATTTAACCTAAACCAGAAAACAGATAAGGGCAGACATGAGGTCACATTTTGCCTTTTAAGGTAAATAATCCGTGTTAGCTTCCCAAGGCTTTCCATCTCAACAGCAATAAACGTGATCTGTACATAGGGCTGGATCCATCATACCTTATTCCTGTGAGAACCCCCACTGTGCGTGGTGGGACTCGGTCTGTGCGTGCGTTGTGGGGAGGGGGGCGAGTAGTGTGTGAAGTGCATTACATCTGCATAACTTTTGAAGTTTTTAGGTTGGTCAAATACATATACTCTGGTGCTAATGGAAACAGAGATCGCTTATCACCATATCTAAGGAATTAGAAATGTATATTCATGACTTCTTGTTACCCAGATAGGATGTCCATCATTCTGTATTAATGACACAGCTTTATTCTACTCATTTCATTTTTCTTTGTTTTACCCAGCTGAATAGTTCAGTGCTGCCATGGGGTCCTGTATCGTATGGCAGACTTTGCCTTTTGAACTGCCTACATCACAGTTTTCTGCAGCTCTCTATCTCCACTGTCACTCCTTTTCTTTACTCTAAATGTTTCCAGGGAGGAGGAGGAGAAAGAAAGAAAAGATTTTTTTTTTTTTTTTTTTTTTTTTTTTTGCATATAGCTTCTATTCTTGGTGAATAACACATACCTCTCACTTTTTTTTTTTTTTTTTTTTTTTTTTTTTTTAAAAAAGGAGGTGGGGAGAAAGAGACTGTGGAAAAATGAAAGTTGAAAAGAAAACCAGAATGAATGCTTCACTTGTTGGCTTTTAGCACAATTACCATACCTTAGGAAATATGCAGGGAATAGTTAATTATGACTAAATGAGCTCCTTTTAGAGTTCATGGCAGGCCCCAGCATCCAACTGTCAGTGTTGTGAAAGATATTGAATTGGAAGGCTGGTCTCCCTGTCAGCCAGTAGGATGGTCTGCCGGAGTAAAATAGACAGTGAAAAGATAGCTGGGTTAGAGTAGCCTCAGCAAGGGAAACACGTATAGCATTTGCATACTTCTCCTGCAAAGGGGGTTTAATCCGAAGAAAGGAGGAGATTTTGGTATTGTCAGCCAAGGCTTTGTTCAGGGTGAAGAGCAGAAGGAAGTCTGATGAAGGGGCCTTTCTGAAGCCCTTGCTCACAGACCGGAGGTTGTTCTAGTAAAGTTATGTACTTTGGGATTGTTTACACACTATTGTCTGTTTGAAGATGTTCTAAACTGAAAGACTCAAAATATTCCTCTTTGCTAACACAAAAGCAGGGAATTTGTGTGGTAAAAATTACTTACACTGCAAAACTGAACAAGTTCTTTTCATTATCTGCACAAAATACCCTAAAGTTCCTTTTTTGGTGTAGACAAAGTTCCCTGATACATCTCAGCTGAACTCATATATCACAAAATGTTTTCAGACTAGGAGAAAAACAGAAGAATTATGTTCTCAAAGTTGAGAGAGCAGAAAAATCAGATACCCTTCAGGCTTAAGGCAGCCAAATTCTTGCTGCCTCCTCCAAAACAGTTCTTTGTTAAGCAAATAGACAGTTTCTTCCCAACTAAAAACAGCGTTTTAAAATTTAGTTGGGATAAAGGATTGTGCCTCTATTAAGATCTCTTCTGCACTTTGTAATTTTTTTTTCTCACCTGAGAGATGAGCCAGAAGCCCCAAACTAAACCTCTTTTGTAGATAATCTGTAGCAGACCCAGTCCATTCCTAGAACTTTTCCAGATAAAATAAGTGATTTGTGTTTCAAAAACAAAACCTGTTTAAAAGTGTTGGCAAGCAAATTAATCCTCCTTGGAATGACTATCCCCTTACAGTGTATACTACCACCTTCCAAGGTTTTCACATGGGAGAAAGTGCCTCATCTCAGGGATATAATTAATGTTTAGGGACCAAATAGGCCATTTAACAGTATAGCACCTGAAATAGATGGCTTTTGCTTTTTGTTGCTGTAATTTTTGTGAGTGCCTTAGTCTTAATGATTTTAGATAATATTTAATTATTTATGTGGATCACAGTAAAGATCATGTTACTTGTGGAAATAGTTTATATAATATAAAATTTGTTCTATAAATATATCTGTACCTATTTAGTTAGCTCATTTTCTCATCAGCTTTGTAGCTAATAATAGTCATTGTAAAGCAACATATGTTTCCCTGTCATGCTTTGTGAGTGTGAGGGACAGCAAAGTCCTTGCTTGAATATAGCTTGAATATTCTGTAATAAAAATGAGTACTGTCTTTAAGGCTTGGTCAAATTCTGGGAAAGAACATGAAGCAATTTCTAAGATACTGAAGAATATGAGGTTGGATATATGTGTATGGATATATTTGTGTTCACTCTGCAGTTGTTTAATAGTTATAATTAAGGAAAAAAATTAAATCCTTTTAATATTAATAAATGACTACACATATGATGAAATTTGACTCTCAGTTGTACATGCTGTGGCTTGTTTGGAGGGGGTTTTTTAACCTCAGATGCTTCCTTATGCTCACTCAGAAACGGACATTGGTGTTTCAGCTTAGTTTTTGTTCAGCTATGATAAATATAAATCATTAAATACTTAATCATCTGTTAGCCTTGTTTGCTCCCACATGGTTGTCATAAAACCTCACAGGAACACCAGGCAGAAGCAAGTCTGCAAGGGATGGACTATAGGGCACCAGGGCACTTCTGGTCTTCAGAGTGTTGATGTAACTTAAAAATCAAGTGCCAGAAAGGGAAGGTGGTTAATGGAAAATGTGCTGTATCCAGTTGCTTGCTGAGCATTATCTGCCATCTGAACTCAAGAAAAGCCTGAATGAATTTCAGCATCTCCCTTTTTCTTCCACCCTAGAGAAAACTGGAAGGGGAGATCAAATTTTGGCCAAAATGGGAGCTGCATTGAGGCATCAGCTGGCACTCAATGTGCAGTTCACACCTCCTTTTATTAGTTTAATTTATGCCTTAAAGTGTTTACATTTTTCCAACTGATGTGAGTAGTAGAAAATAAGGTACGATGTGTTACGAGGGTTATTTACCAAATGGTATTTACTGCTGGGAAGCATAGCAGTGCTGTCCGTGAAGTAGTTTTTGACTGCCTACAGAGACAAATAGACAGCTTGAATCCAACGTGGGTATAATGCAGTATGCAATTTCATAACAGTTACTTTTATATTAACTCGTAAGTTTTTATTGCTTCATAAGAAAATGATAACATCCTCCTGTGGTCCTTACCTCCTCGAGGAAATAAACTCATGTGACTTTCTCACATGCTGGCCATCTTTGTGCAGCTTTCACTGGTTATAAAGAACTCATACTCCAAAACACAGCGTGCGGAAAACAAAGAAAGGACTGCGGCAGTAATAAACATGTCATTTAAACCTTACAGGAAAATGAATGTGGTTTACTCAAACATGCCTTCTAAAGAATAGCTAATGATAATATTTTAGTAACACAGAGAGGGAGATCTTCTAATGCTCCCGTTCCTGGGCTCTGTTCCCACTGAAGGCAGCAGGAGCTGCACATACAGATCCAGAGGGCTTGCATCTCAAACAGCATCGAATATGGAGTTTTAAAAAATAGGAACCAGGCTCACTCCAACACTTACAGTCTGCGTGAAGTAATGTTTTCACTTTTCATCTCTTCCTTTTTGTTTCGCGGTAACGGTGCAACCTCCAATTAGAAATTACCCTTTGTTAGCAGTAGTCGACGATGCCTCGTCCCGGTTTGCGTTTTTCCTGTGAGAAGCGTGTCAGAATTTGGGGGAACTAAATATACTCCTTTGTTGGCGAGCTTGTCAAGCACCGCACTGTGTTCGCTTTCCCACCAGGAAGGTCAGGCCGCTGGGGGGCCGCTCTATTTTCTGAAATGATCCCTACTGTCTGTCCATGCTGTCTGACAGATTGAAACAGTTGTCTGTGTCACTGCTTTCAATGCTTTTTAAATGCCTTGCTTTCCATGAAAGATGTAAAATATGTAGGCAATGGAGAGGAAAAAAAATGTAAAAGGAACTATACTTTTTCCTGTGTAAAGAAATAYTGGGTTTTCTTTTCTAAAGTAAACTTAATTTTGTTTAAAATATGTTTATAAGCTGACTTAGGGAAAAAAAAAAGAGTTGATCTGGAAGAATGGGTAAGTCACAGCTTACATATTCTATTTCTGAAACCTCGTTTTAAAATGAGGGTAATAAAATTATTAAACACACACTCATTCAGTAGCTGAAGTGAAATAGTAAGTTTTCTTTGTTCACTTATATTTCAGTTTAATATATTTTGATCTGAGGTATGTATAAAGCCTGAAGAAATTGGTACTGTGCTGAGCCTTCAATACTCTCCAGATAATTGAACTAATTAAATCTTTACCAACATTAACACAACTCCAGCATTCCTTGGACAGTGGTTAATTATTGCATGAACATGGCAAGCTTAAACTAAACAGATGAAAATAGAGTCCTGTGGAATGGGTATTGAGTTTATTCTTTATTCATCTTTTGATAAGGTTTAATTAAAACTGCCTCTCTCCATTGTGGTGAGAATGAATGTGCTTGTTTTCTCAGTGAAAGCCAAATTATTCACTTCAGCCATGGTTCAATAATCAAAGCCTTTGGAAAGTTTTGAGTTATATTGTAGCTGCGGAGATATAATTGCTGCAATTCTCTATGAAGGCTTTATCTTTTTATTACATTTTCTTTTTTTTTTAATTTATTTAGAAAGAAAATTAGAGCATCCATTTTCTGATTCACTATTTTAATGTGCTTTAAGCACGGCATTTTTATAAACAGAGAGTGAGCTGTTGAAAATACAATTTAAAATAGAAGATTTTTTTTATAACCGGAATGCAAAAATTCTTTTAAAAACAAATCTAAATTCCAGTCTTTTAGAGTAATACACAAAGTAAAATTTAAGCATATATCAAAAGCTATCCTTATCAACTGTTGAATATTAATAAAGGAATGGTCATTTCTTTTTATGACAGTAACAGTAGGGCAGTTATGGTGACTCACCATGCTTGCACAGTGGCTAATTACTCACTGGGCAAAAATTGTTGAAAGAACGAGTGCCGGCTCATAATGTTAGAAGATGCAACTTTGTAAAGTTGCTAGAGCCTCCTAACCGTGTATATGAAGTGCAAACTGCAGCACCAGTGATACGATAGAGAAAACAAATCCTTGGAAATCGTGTGAAATTTTGAGCAAGAGCAATGGGGTACAACTGAAGGAAAACGAGAAGAGCTTGTGACCAGGTATGCATGCATGCAGACTGGTATCATGTGTGTTGCCATGGACTTGCCTTTCCACTTGGAAAGCTGTAAGCTGTAGAATTGGGCTTCAATTTTTAAGTATAAGCTTCTCTTGCAAATCCACGTACGTTCACTGAGAAATGACACAGCAGGTAGGAAATGGATCAGTGTTCATTTAAAAAAAAGTTTACCACTCTCCTTTCATACGGTTCTGCAGGTGACTTAGATGGGGCACCAAAAGGTCATCAAAAGAGTTGCATAATTTTATTTGTATTCTGGTTGCTCATTCTGGCGTGTTTTGGAATGACGTCCTGGCAGAACCTTGGTTTCCTGTCAGACTTCTGCTTTCCCATTTATAAAATATTAATTTCACTTTCTGTGATTTATCATAAGCAACTATGACATTGTTCTGTCTTGGGCTCACATTGTCATGAGGGGATTCCAGGCTGGCACAGTGGTTTTGATTTAAGGGAGGAAAAAGTGTTTGCTTCGGGGCTTTTTTTGATTTCATGAGTTGTTTCTCTTACAGTGAATTTCACTGGGTAATAAAAAATTTAAGACTATGAGTCAAATCCTGTGCCAATGGAGAAAATAATCTGAGCAGAGAGTCTCTTGAACCACGGAGTTGGACTTAACTGGTAGCTCTTCCTTCTTTTGAGTGATAGTCAGTAGCATGCTTGGTGCAAGTCAAGTGAATCCAGAGCTATTTGGAGTCACCGACCAAAGGATCATCTGCTGGGAAGTTGTAGTCAGATCTACACAAATGCATTACCCATGCTCTTTGTCATGAAGCGATAGCATTTGTGTCCCAGCTGACCTCTGTAAAGATTCTGTAAGTGCGGCCATTTATTTAGGTTTTACACTGAAATAAAGATTTGCTCTATTCTGTTTCTTGAGATATGGGAATGTACCTCGGTCTGGAAGAGGGGGAACACTGTGTTAGCCTTGCCTTGAGTGCGTGCGTATGCTCAGTCCTATTCTAATGGTAAAAGTTGTATTCTACTTTCCTGCTGACASAGTAGCAAAGTCATTAGAAATCCCTCCAAAATATGTTAAATTAGGTCATCTCTGAGACTAGACATTCCCTTTCAGTTTTTTTCTAAATAGACTTTATTTGGCATAAAGAAAATAGATATGGCAGAACTGTTATTTTGTCTGAGTTCCTTTCTGCTACATTTTGTCTTTCAAAGCACTGGAAGTCTGTTATTCTAGGAAATAGATTTCATAATTATTTTAAGGGCTTTAATGTATTTTTGCATGAATTTCACTCTGTTAGAGGTTCTGTATGTTTATTGCATGTAGAGATTTTCCAGCATTTACTACAATTAGGCTGTGGTTCCACAGTCATTGAGATGGGGTCTGTGTGCACTCCTGCTTTCCCAGCAGCACAAATTCGATCTGGATCAAGAATGGACACCTGATCTCATTTATGGAGAGTACAGTGGCTCCATGCTGGTTACTGGGGAATCACCATAAAGCCTGCTGGTTCAAGGTTAACCYATCAGATTTGTTTGATCAGATTTGCAACAACAGAGTTAGATTTTACTGGGTCAGCATGATTTTCACTCGGTCATAGGAGCTTTAAAGCTGGATTTGTAGCCTTGTCACACATACTTCTGTCAATCAGATTTTCCTGAACTCTTAACTGAAAAATTATCTTCTAACACTTGGTTACGTTAAAATAATTTTGCTGGGTGCTTTATTTTTAAATGGTGATAATAATCTTGACTCAGATAGGAAAAAACTGATGTCCTGGAAATAAGAAAGGGTTTCTGGCTGGGGTTGCTGAAAAAACTGCTTGCTCAAGAAATTGTAATCTGATCTGAGTGGATTGAAAGATTTGAAAATGTCTTCTTTAAATGTGAAGAGATTGTTGCATGTTAATTATTTATTAATTCATGTGGGTAAATACCCATTAGCATTTTTTAATACAGGCTATACTGCAGTCTGACAGCTTTGCATATCATCCCTACAGATATCTTAATTTAGTGAGATTCTTAAGCACTTGGCTAATACCAGGCATACACCAAAATGTGTGTAAATGTGTTTATTAAGGAGCTTCCCAGCCCTCCCCCAGTAGCCATTAGGTAAAGTGTGCCTTCTGAGGTGCAAGAGGACAGACTGGACTATCATGACTTTTGACTGCATTAATTCATTTTGACATGACGTAACGTGATTTTTTTTTTTTTCCCCCAAATGATGAGACTCCTTCATGTTTCTTAAAATTGCTACGTAAGCAAGAATAATTCTGCTCGCTTCCTTGCTTTTTTATTTAGTATAAAATCTACAGGAGTGCAAAAAGGTGATTTCCCTAAAAGCAGGCCATGTATAATTTACAGGGCTACCACAAAGAAATCCTAATGACTTACACAGACATGACTATTATTAACTTGCCTCCAGCCACATTTACATGGTAATAAGTTGTCATCTTTATGCTATCAGCTACTACTTGATCCAATTCAACCTCATGTTTTCTTTTCTTTATAGTTACTATGTCATGATGATCAGTCCTCGTATTTGCTGTCGACTTTGTTACTCATTCTTCTTAGGAAGTTCTTCATGATCTGCAGAATGTGGCTGGTCACTTGCCTGAAGTGGAGAATAAGGTTTTGACATCACAGTATTTAAAAATTTGCCACATTTTTGCTTCCAGAACTGTTGGGCTTTCTTTAGGAATGTGTTCTCTGTGTTATGGAAGACCAATCTCATTATTTTACATTTATCTTAAGGTGTGGCTCCCCTAGCTCAGAACACGGCTAAGTTCAGTTATGCTAAGTACCATGCAATCGTATATTAAATAACATTCTTTCATGCAAAGATCTCAGGCCATGTGTTCAGCTTTGCAGACTGCTATCTCCCTCTGCATAAAATCTGCTTTTATTCAGGTAACTGGCTGGCCTTTCCCTTCGGGATTCATTCTTGCCTGTTCAATGATACTTAAATGCTCCAATCATATTAATTTGTAGATGGGAGTCTTGAGTAATTATTGAATTGCTATATCTTATAAGAAATTCTCGGTGCCTTATGCAGACAGATAGGAAAAGAGCATGTAGATAAAAAGAATATTGCTTTAGGAGAAATGTTAATTAATGCACAATTGCAGACAACCCCATGAATGCATATTACTGATAGAATTCATGTTATTATGAAGAACTAAAAACTGAGACAGAAGTAAATAACTAGCATTTATTGAACTTTCTTAACCCTAATTATTTGAACAGTGCGACAAAAATATAACCAAATGAAGCACTTTTTTGGGCTAGAAAATATTGCTTCTAGGTCCCCAATGTAAAGACTTTACTCACTTCCTCATCTCCTTCAACGAAAGGAGTCAAGGTCCAGGCCTCTATGCTGATGCAAAAAAAACCTGCTGTGATGAGCAGGAGAGGTGGCTGAGGGGAAGAAATCAGTCCATTTCTTGAGAAGGCTGTCAGAAATGTCCTTGTATCTATAGAACACAAGGTGGCCCGGACTGTTTTAACTGCTATGTTAAACAGTCTGTATTTGCTGTTTTAACTATATTGGACTTGATCCCCTGAACCGGGAAAGAGTGAGTGAGGCCATTTCAGAAAAGTTCAAGAACCATAAGCCAGTAACAAAGGAAGATGTGTACAAAGCTTGAGTAAAAACAGAATACACAAGCATACCTCTGATTAACTCATTATGAAGGGTCACAATTAGAAAGATATCCACTCCATTGCCTCTAGTCTTTATTATTGCAGATATTCCAGTCTTTACCTCTGAGTATATCTGAAGGGCAGCTGACCAGTAAGATAATCCTAAAAAGCTTTCAAATTCAAGATGCTTCAGGTAAGTTTGGGGTTTTTCCCCCAGAAAATACCAAGAATATTCGGTACTCAGACTGAGGAGCAGCCTTGCCAGTTATGCACAGAGTATTGCTGGAAAAGGAAAACAAAAAAACCACCAAGTAAAAGAAAGATCCCATTCAAGTGAAGATGCATTCATTCAGGGAAGAGCTGGGTAGTTCAAAATGAGCTGGCATGTGGGAACTAACATGATACCATGCAGCTATCTCTGATTACCGTCACCCATCACAAAGGGGCAGAACCTATTAGAGATAAGCAAATATAATGAGAGAAAAAGGTATAGAAAGGAAAATGACCTTGTGATAAACTCAGATGCAGAGTAGGCCTTACCAAAGGAACAGGGCAAAACAGCCTCTCAAATTCAGAAGCAGAGAAGATATGTATCCGACATACTGTGGAGGGTGACAGAGGACTTCTTAAAAGACAAGGCTGCATAGTTTACTGTCGCATGAAACTTACTGTACAGATTTGTCTGAGTGATTTGGCATTAAAGGGGTTCAAAAGATTGTTTCTCTGAGTATAGATAAACTATGTCCTTGTACACATCTTGAAACCTTTCACTAATTTTTCACTGGTCCTCAAGCCAAGAACTGACACCCCCCATCCCTCACCAAATCTGCAGATATCATTTTCTTAACGAAAGGAATCCAGAAGTGGGAGTTAAACCTTTCCATGTTCCTTTGGGTTTTATACAATATTTCATCATCCCAAGGAAATCGAGTACTCTTAAGTGAAGAATCAAATCTCAAAGCACTGCACAAGTAAATGAAATCTCTTTTGCACACTAGGGACCTTTTCATCATAGTTTTGTGTTTCAGGGGATTTCACAACCTTTACTTGAGGGAAACAAATATTCAAATCCCAGTTAGACCAGAATAGAGGAAATATGCCAGGTTCAATTACCACTGGAGTTATCAGCTTATGAGATTTTTTCCATTTGTATCTTCACCACCTTTTTCATGAAGTTCTGCATAAGCTGTTCCTGGGATGTGGGAGAACAGAAGGGGAGTGACCACTTTGAAACTAATCAGAAGAAAGGATCTGCTAGAAGTCTCAGAAAGTGCTAGAGTCGTGAGCAGCACATTTCAGGTGAAGTCTAACAATGATGGTTTTTAAAATCTTCATTCCTATGAATTTTCTGGATGTGAAAATCCACCTGCAAGTACAGATATATATAGTCAATCTTTTTTGAAGACAGTGAATTTGCAAGAACCATTTCTCTATTTTTTTATTATTATTTTGGATTAGATCAAAAAAAAAGCATAGCTTACTACTTGGTGTTGAATGTCATTCACACTCAAAGAATAATAGGAGACAATTTATTATCCATTAAAAACAAAATCAAATGAGCAGAAAAGACTTTTGAGATATTTTATAGAGATAGAAATGCACAAGGGAAGTGGTGACATCCCTGGATATGTAACATCTATGGATTATGATGATGATGGCCAAAGAACAAATTAGGCAGTATGGACTGTATTTTCTGTGGTTCTTCTGTTGTTTGGAGCTGGTGCAATGTAACAGTATTTCACTCACTGTGGCACATACTACAGATTTTCTGGCTGTTTGCAGCTCTGTGTAATATGCTGACTGCATGCGGTATGTGGATAGCTTTGACATTTTCAAATAAAAAATAAGTAGCATTCTAGATTCTGTGTAGCTTCAGGGGCTTGTGACATATTTTGTCTATTTCTTTGTCCTTGGAGATTGATAGATGGGAATGTGATTAACTCCCATGCTTATTAGCTATCATGCTAAACCTGCCCCCAGTCTCTAACATTTTTGGAATACCCTGTCTACAAGATGTTGCAGCCAACTGTAGTGTATTGTGTCCTTGTTTCTGAGGTACTGCTAAGTACTGTAGTATTGGTTATCCTGTTTCCTTTCCTCCTTTTTGCTATCTACTGTGGCTTCCTCTGGTAGGTGAGGTGGACTTTTTCTTGGTCTCGAGCTCCGTCTCTGTACACAAAGAGAAATGCATTGGGAGAAAAAGTTGACAGTTGCTGAAAATTGCAAAGAATGTTTCTACTCAAAATTTTTTTCACCTTTGCTGCATATAACGGGACGCAGATTTTCACTAAAATAATACAAGCGTTGAACTAAATCACTGATATTGCCTGCTTTAAAGAGGTAAAAAAAGTCATCTCAGTAAATCAGCTGTGCAGCACGATGGGAGGATAGACCCAGTCTCCATTTGTGTAAGAAAGGCAAGTTCTGATTCTTCTCACACTTACTGCAGGACAGGGAGGAAAAGCTCTAATGAAGTCAGTGAAGTTGTACCAGTTTAAAAATAACATGAGGTGAGAAAAGAATCAAGCCCCAGGGTGTTTCAAAGCTATGTGCTGAATCACTGAATCATAGAAAATAGGGCAGGAAGAGCCTCGAGAGGTCATCTAGTCTATCCTGCCTTCCCCAAGTCAGGATCAGCTGTATCTGTGTCATTCTGACAGATGTTTGACTAACCTGTTTTTAAAAACATCCAATAATAGCGATTCCACCATCTCCCCTGGGCAGCCTCTTCCAGAGGTTTGCTGTCCTTGCTGTTAGACATCAAGAAAGTCTTTCCAAGCTTGGCTGCTCCTGCTGCAGTTCAAGTCCATAGTTACTTCTCCTATTTACCGCAGGCGTGGAGAACAGTTGGGTTTGCAAAAGCCATTTTAAATATAGAAGCACTTCAGTCCTCTGCAGATTATAAAGCGACATTTTTTTTTTCAGTCTTGGTAAAGTATTTGGGCTTTTTGAACTCTGTAGGACAGAGGTGGAGGACAGAGGGCTTGTGTCGTGGTTTAACCCGGCAGGCAGCCAAACACCACACAGCCGCTCGCTCACTCCCCCCTGGTGGGATGGGGGAGAGAATCGGAAGGGTAAAAGTGAGAAAACTCATGGGTTGAGATAAAGACAGTTTAATAGGCAAAGCAAAAGCCGTGCACGCAAGCAAAGCAAAACAAGGAATTCATTCACTACTTCCCATTGGCAGGCAGGTGTTCAGCCATCTCCAGGAAAGCAGGGCTCCATCACGCGTAACAGTTAGTTGGGAAGACAAACGCCATCACTCCGAACGTCCCCCCCCTCCTCCTTCTTCCCCCAGCTTTATGTGCTGAGCATGACGTCACATGGTATGGAATACCCCGTTGGCCAGTTGGGCTAGCTGTCCTGGCTATGCTCCCTCCCAGCTTCTTGTGCACCTGGCAGAGCATGGGAAGCTGAAAAGTCCTTGACGAGTGTAAACATTACTTAGCAACAACTAAAACATCAGTGTGTTATCAACATTATTCTCATACTAAACCCAAAACATAGCACTATACCATCTACTAGGAAGAAAACTAACTCTATCCCAGCTGAAACCAGGACAGCTTGTTTGGGATTTAGGAGAGAAAGATAGACTGAGAATTGAAGTTACAAATGAAGAGGCAAATTTCCACCCAGCAGTGAGATGGGTGACTTTCTTTGGAAAAGTGAGTGGATGCTCTTCCAGTAGAAGAAATAATTTAACAATACAGACCTATAGTAAAGTCACCATTTTCAAGGGTGTTTATATGAGCAGAGAATTTGACCTTAGGGCTTTTAGCAAACAACTTGGATAGGGTAAATTGGTCTGTAGGATTATATTCAACACTGCTCTAAATCCCTCTGTGATGGCTGTCCTCCAGATCAAGGGCATTATTTCGTATTAGTATTATTAAGTGACAGTGATTCTCCACCAAAAGTGTACAGGCATATGAGGTTCAACTCACATTGTAACATAGCTGCTCTGAAATAGGTTCTCATCTGACACTATCATCTGGCTTATTGCAAGAATAATTCCTGGGAGTAAGAGTCTTTGATGGTACATAGTGATGGTTCTTTTCAAATACAGGAGAAAAATACTAATTCAGACAAATGTTTGATTATGCAAAAATAAGGTTTTAAAAAGGTAGGTATGGGCTTTATTTCTATTATCAAATTATCCTGATTTATCATCAGGCTTCATGTTAGGGATTGTTACCTTGCCATCAAAAAAGTCTATGGGGTAAAACTTGCCTAGGTCACTGTAGTGACCACCTTTGCATTACCAATAACTTCAGGTATGTTTGAATTTATTTTCAGGCTTTTCAGCATGGTTCAGGAAAATGGGTAGTCTAGTGTATATACTACCAAGCTAAAAACTTGTTGGAAATGGGTCAGAGTAACAATTGTGTTGTGGAGCAGATTGGCCCTGATTCTCAAGCTGAAATATACCAGCTTAGCCCCATGCTTTTATCTAATCCTCCTTCCTACTAATTAATGCAATGAAAATATCATCCAGAAAATTTAGCAGTTTAAACCTGTCACTTACGTTTACTCTCTGCTTAATGTAAAATGATGTCATTTTTTTAAAAGGAATAGTCAACCTTTTGAATGTCAAACAGATTGTACTACCAAGATACGTCAGTGCAGGCTGTACAGATCGCTTTGTTGTGTCCAGTCTAATGTAAGCTAGCATTCAAAGGACAATATTAACCACTAGGTTTTCTTCATTTTTATTAAAAAACTATATCAAGAGCATATTTTTTACAAACTGCACATCATTATAATGAAAATAAGCTTACAGCTTGGAAGATATTTTGTAATTCTCTGCTGTTATGTCCGTTTTGCTCCATGTGCTTTTTTCTTCTTGTTGACCCTAGCGTACAAATCTGTATTGAAAAAAATTGATTGACTCTTAGAGTAGGGGATTGCAATGTCATGATTTCACGCTCAGTTGTTGGCTAACAAGGCTCCGTAGTTGTTATTTAGAGAGGCCCAGTTGCAAAAAAAATGAAGAATTGTGTTAGTCCCAGCTGCCAAGGTTACAGAGCAAGCGGCTTAGAGGGCTCTGGGGTTCCAGGCAAGAGAGGGATTGTCTCTGCCCAGCAGGTAAGGGATAGAGCTAGACAGAAGCTGTTGTGCGCAAGATGCTGACTGACCCCAGCAATTCATAAATCCAAAAAATTACAACATTCTCTGCTTATCAGTAAATGGAGCAGACACTCAGCTGTGTAATTAACCCTTTGAATGTTATGGCCATGGTGCAGTCAGCTCGTTTGAAAGATGCATACCCTTTTCTGAATGCCTTCCTCATAACATCCTGGGGATATCTTGGGTACTCAAGGTACTCATGCACTACTGGCAGTCTGTTGTATATTATACAAAAATACTTAAAGTATTTCATATATCCACTCTAAGGAGTGCTTTTTCCTTGTTCTTACATTTCATGCTTAATTGTTTGTAATATATCTTTCCATGTGTCACCTAAAACGTTAGACTAAATTCTCTGAGCTGGTTTAGCTGTTTGGGTAGAGATCATGGAACATATGAAAGGAAAGTAGCCCAGATGCCCAGCCCTTACATGGCGCAGTTTCAGGCAGATCTCTGATTTTAATTGATGGAAACCTGCCCTAAAAAGTCAGCTGTCAAAGTTGCCCAGCAATTCTGAGTTTTCATTTTATCTACTCATAGGCTTTGCATGAGGCATCAAGTTATAAGTTGAAGATAGTTTTATACACTTAACCTATTTACCTTATATTGGTTTATTAGTGTTCTGTTTTAATAATTTGTTTTTTAAAAAAGCCCTGTGTGACTAATCCTCAAATTGTAAATACAAATTTGGAAGGCCATCAAACTCTGCCTCTGCATACCACCACAAAAATTATTGCAGCTTTAAA
This sequence comes from Phoebastria nigripes, assembly GCA_035582835.1. Classification (NCBI taxonomy): domain Eukaryota; kingdom Metazoa; phylum Chordata; class Aves; order Procellariiformes; family Diomedeidae; genus Phoebastria; species Phoebastria nigripes. The sequence goes on along the minus strand of JAYKAV010002905.1, from coordinate 342,625 downwards.
AAACAGTAGGAAAACAGCAGACAGCTACTGCAATGATGCCAAGCCAAGATGGAATAAGCAGACCCATATAAAANAAGGTTAGAAGGAGTGTTTGAAGACAAAAGTGATGTCACTTTCACATAGCTAGAAGTCCTGTAGCCATTCCCAAAGGTCAGTCAGTTAAAGATCTAGCAAGTTAATCCCTCAAAACTGAAATAGCAAAAATTCAGCCTACACTTGGCCAGCCATTTTTATTTTAGAAATTAACAGTCATAGAAAGAGTGAAAATACATCTATATATTCAGGGACAAAACCCATCAATTTTTTTTTTTTTTTTAATGGAGCTGTCTTCTGACTTTACCCTCTTTTTTTTTTTAATCTCCCTAAGACAACAACCTTATCAAGGTATGCCACTTACTGTCTATTGTCAGGCAAACTTGTATATAGTGAGTGCATTTTTCCTTGACCTGAGTTCATCCCTAAAAAGAATTCCACAGAATTCTTCAAAAGACACTCGCAAGGTTTCTTTGTGCACAACCCTTCAGTCTAAGCAACAGCTAAACTGTTAACTACAGAGCCAGTGGGAATATAGGAACGCATGGATTTGCTCCTTCAGTCCATCACTGCTGCATGGAAGGAAATCTGCAGGCACCTGGGCCATGTGTCCAAAGATACTTTTGAGTGAAAAAGCTCCTCTTGGTGTTTGCTTTGCTCCAGCTCCTCAGGAGGAATTACTGTCTTCTGATTCTGCATTCCTGTGCATCTCCTGTGTGTAGCTGTATATTACTAATCATGGCAAACCAAGAATATCCATTAACTTAAGTCAATATTCATACACATACATTGTTGTCTTTTGTGGACCTTGTGATGTTTGGTAATCCTGGCTAAATTTGGTGGCCAATATAAACAGTATTCTCTCTCTCAGACTTAAGGTTAATGTCTTTGTTTTTAATCGCCTTAGTACTGTATTTACTCCCACAACTGCTAACATTCACTCTGCCTTTACCTTCCAGATGTCATTTGGTGTTACCCAGATGCTATTTTCCTATAATTCCACTCTATCAAGATGCTGCTTTCTCATGCTATTTGGGTCCAGTTCTGACATTTGAAAAAGTACGTTTAGTGCAGCACGCTTCCCCCACCTCTCCGGGTTATCTGATCTATCATGTGTACTTACTTGCTTGTATTTCATTATCACCTACTATTCACATTTGCATTTATAAATCATGTGTGAAACTCATTTGCAAATCTGCAGGCCTTTTTCTTCTGCAATATCCTGTACTGTAGTTAATATCCTTTAACATAAACTAAGCTACCCTTCTATTGCACTGCTTAATATCACAGTTATAGGAGATTTCCAGGGTGTGATTTTTTTTTTTCCTTTGAAGGCCTGCAAAACTATGTGAATATTTTTAAGACCATTCTTAGAAATCTGGAAAAAATGGCCGTATTTTATTACAGTAAAAGCTTGCCATATTCTGCTTTTGAAAGTAAAGCTACTTTTAAAAGGTATACATGTGTAGCAGAAGTTCTTATGACCACAGACATTTCCATTTGTTTTATACTCATGTCACTTAAAGTCAGCTGAAAGAATTTTAAAAAAATACTTGCTTGGAAAGATTTGCATCATTACTGATATTTTTCAGGTCAAGTTCAAACCTTTATGCAAAATTTTTCAAGCACTAGAATGTATTGCTTACCCTATCGGATAAATAACTATATCTAGTTAGCTGAACAGAAACATCAGGCAGTATGTTATTTCTGATCCTGTGTTGCACAGCATATTGTTTTCCTTTTAATTAAATTGTTCCGTGGTGTTCTACCCTTAAGATTGTGTGCTTGCATTTCATTATCACTTGTTATTCAAACTTGCATCTCATTTGAAATTTGCAAACCTGGCAGGTTTTTTTCCTATCTTTGTTATAAATTATTACTTCATTTCCCATATCATCTGTTAAGAGTGCAGCCTATTTTTAATAGTGTTTTCTCATGTGTAATGTTTCTCCAGCTCTGGATTCAGTCAACTTCGACTTCATTTCCCCCTACAAAGCTTGCTGGATCTCCATGATTTTATTACTTCTGATTTACTTTCCTTATGCAGCTTCCACCCTGATTTGCTGTTTTCCTCGTGCTGCCATAGAGCACTTCTGTTAAAAACTCCTCCTTCTGGTTCAAAATAAATGAAAAGGAAGGAAGTAATATGAGATTTATGGAGTGAAAAGTACACTGGTTTGTTTAAGAGGGGGCAAAAGTGTAGTTGGTTCCTGTCAGCAAAGAAAGAAGCTTCTAGCACATAGTAAGTTTTTATTTTATCCACTCTAAAAAGGCTAAGAAATCTGTACAGCTTGTAGCAATCTGTACAGCTTGTAACCAAACTAGGTACAATGTATTCAGCTTCCTATTAAATAATAGTAATAATTATCTGCTTACAGAATGTTTAGGAAACTATCAGCCTCTGCCATCCTGCCATTAAGCTACACAGTAAATTGCTTTGATATTTGGATTGCTTGGTTCCTTCTCCATTTGCCTGGGATGAGAGTGGAAGTTGGTCCCATTTTTTTTCCTCAATCCTGCCCTCCATTCCCACCATGTGTGTTTATGGATACGTAAAATTACCCATGGAGAGATGGAGAGAACAGTTGAAACCAAGACTCTGGATAGAAGCTGCAGGAATTTCAAAAGGAGTCCCTGAGCGCTATTTCACCCTTCAAATACTGTTTCTTTGTACAAGATAAAAACTCTCTTGTATGAAACTATCCTCAATCCATTTTGCATTCTGGCTTTGCCAGTTTTTAAATCCAGCTGTGAAGTGTACGTCTTGAATGCATGCCCGTGTACACATAGCTTTAAATATTCATTCTGAATTTACCATGCTGTGTTTTTACAGCCCCACTGCAGGCCCCTATGGAAAGACCACCATAGGAGCTAGCTGTGAGGGAGAGGGCTGGGGTGGGGGCTGCGTATGCCAATTTAGCCCTCTTTCGGCATTGCTCCTGAGGGCTTGAGCTGCCCTGAAGCCCCTGACGAAGCCTAAAGCTCTCCTCCCGTTACTCTTTCAGAAGGAAACCCACAGGGGTAACAACAGGCAGATCCACTCTCTTCTGCTAAGAGGAAAGTACATTTTACATCTCCCGGGGCCAGCTTTGCTGAACCTGGTGTCATGAGTAGAGCACGGAGGCAGGCATCTTTACAGAGAAAGCCTTTACCAACCAGCTAAGAAGTGTATGGTAGAGAGAGTTGTCCTTCTCTTGTTGAACTCGGAGGAGGAGTCAAATCCACAATGTAGGAGTTCATGCCAAATGTCGTCTGCCCGTATACCAAGGAGCTGTGCTCCATGGGACCATCTTTTGCAGAGCCTTGGAGGCAGATTGGGCGATAAGTAGGAGGTGAGGAGAAATAATGGGTTTGCAGCTATGTGGACCAACCAGCCATTCTTCATTTCCTACRGGGTGGAAAGCAGGAGGAGGAGACTTTCATCTCCAGAACAGTGTGGTCCTCAGCTGTGCCAGTTTCTATGCATAAGCCTGGCACAGGGAGTGAGAGCGGACTTATATCTTTTCTGCTCAATCCTCTTTCATTTGGCTTACAATTTAGTTATTCCATGTTYTTCTGTTAAAAAATATTTTTTGGGAGAAGTGTTCTTCATTAGGTCTTTGAAGTGGCACAGAACCTCAAGATGAAAAGAAAGATTAATAAATTGTCTTTTTTAGGAGAGGATAGATCTTTAACCTTAATACAGAAAAAGGCACATGGTAGAAATATTTATTATAGCAAACACATCTAATTTAAAAATGACAAAGTAGATGGATAAAACCTGTCTGTGTAGAACCAGATTGTAAAGATTAAGTATTTAAACACACCCTTCAGGACTGCCAATAAAAATGGCAGTCACGTTGCTTATCAGTGTCCTTATCTGTTTAAGGAAAATGCTTGTATATAGTGTTAAAGTCTGTGAACACTTTATTTAATATTCAGCAAACATTATATGTTGGCAGTAGAAACAACGTATTATAGGCTTGTGGTTTGAATTATGGTTACAGTGCAACACTGATCTTGCAGTCATTTGGCTATGGAGATAGCTCTCTCAAATGACAAACAGCACCATTTTTTGACAAATATTATCTGGCACCTTTACATTGCTGTTAACTGAAAACATAAAATACTTTCTCAGGTGTCAGGTTCACTGAAAAATGTAGGCTAACATTATGGATGATATCACAAGAGGAAATAGATGGGAATTTAGGACTCTCTCTCTGTTTCTCAAGTATTTCTTCCTGTAGGGAAGCCCCTGAAATTAAATAGTGGGTTTTTCCTTTGTCACTTAATCTCTACTACTGTAACTGTAAGAGCCTGGGCATGATGAGAATTTAACATGATCTGTCATCCAGAGCTATCTTTAACTCAGAGGCTCTTCCATATATAGGAACATTTGCCTCAACCATTCTCATCCTACTGTCCTCATAAGTGAGAGTATTTTTTGGGGTGGGAGGAAAGGAGGTATAATGGGAGAAAATATGTATAAAAAGCTTCTTTCCCAGCTTTGCCATATAAGTAAAAGAATTGACTTAAACTTTGTACGCGACTTCTAAGGCTTGATTCTGTCTCCAGCTTTCAATGTTCCCCGTTCTTGAGAGTGTGGCTAATCGTGCAGGCACCTCTGTGTGGTGGTACTCTTCCAGCATCCCTGGCTGGGGAGATGCTATGGGTGCGGTTTGGGTCTCCTACCCACACTGGAAAGCACCAGCCAGTTAGATCAATACTGGAAGGACTGCATTGCATCTGTGATAATGAAGGGTAATAGTTGGACATCTAAGGAGATTAGTTACATGCTAGTGGGCAATGTTTAATTACTATTGACAGATTTTCTCTGCTGATGAACTTAGAGGCTGTCACAGACGATCAGAACAGTTTTCATTGTTTGTCTAGTGCTRTAAGATGAGCATTTTTATCTACTATGGTAAATGCACATTCTTTTCATAAAGTATTGTGTTTTACTGCAGAAAAATGCAATTTGTAGGACATGTATTGATATTGAATCAAATCCCAGGATTAGGTATTTCCTAGTCATTATTATCAAGGAGTTAATGAGCTGCAGCTCAAAAAGCATTGAAGGTAAGGATTAGCATCAAAATATATACAATTAAACATGAAATTTAATGTAAGAATACCTGTAGATAACTACACTACAACTTTAAAATAATGTTCTAGGCTTAAGAACTACATTTCTCAAAAAGTAACTGAGTGAGCTCACTGGGCAGGTGGATTACCCAAGTACTTGCATAGTCTGAGGGTCTCAGGCTTAACTGCCTCCCAAACTAGAGTTTTCAAGGCTCCTACAAACATGAAAACATCCATATTGAGGCAGACTGAAAGTCCATCACAATGAGTATTTTGTCCCTGACAGTTGCTATTGGCAAGCGGTAGGGAAGAGAGCAGAAGATGACACAAATATATAATGCTGTGTTCCCAGTCTGCCTCCCAAGAAATCTTTGGTGTAGAAACTACCAAAGATTGAATCTGGAGTTTTCTAGCAGATCATATAACCACTCCCACATCCTCTTCGAAACCAACCTGTTTCTATTTCTTGTCTTCCTCTGACCCACTTAACACTCTGGGCTAAGCTTTTCCCCGGTACTTCCAATTCTGTAGGGAAGAAATGCATGTTTTTGAGAATAAAACCATTTGTGGATGTTTTTTTTCCCCTAAAAATACTTAGGATAGTAGCATAAAATAGAACAAAACCAACAGTACTGAGTGTTCATACCTATCATAGGTATAGGGCATGTCCCTGAAAACACCTGAAATTTCATGTGAAATAGTGACACGCTTTCACTGCTTTTCTGTAGGATCTGTATAATTACTGTTTTGTGATGCTTTTTGTCTGTGTTAAACAAGAGCGAAGAAGTTCCTCTGGGCACACTTTCTCCTGTACCGAAAGAAAACGAGTAAAGTTTGTAAAACACACCAAAACCTTTCTCACCGTGGTCCTGGCTGGTGATCCACAGCTGGGGGTGTGAAAAACAAAACAGAGGCGAAACGCACTCCAACCTGCCACTGATACATGTACAATGAAGAAAATATTTTTATTTAAAAGACAGACAGCTGAGCAGCAGTTATTTGATCCATACTGCTTGAGGAACAATGGGGAAAAGGGTATTTTTGTGATTGCTCTTCAATGATTCCCATGCAGCTTTGTGGCTGCGGCTCCAGCAGAAACTGGAACTGTAATAACAACACTGCAATAGGCCAGAGTTACGTTGCAAGCGTTTTTTGAGTTGTACTTCACATTCACATCCAGTTTGATTGCTTCCAGACCTAAGACATCTAGTTTGTTTTAAAAAAAACAAACAAACAAAAACAAACAAACAAAAAAAACAACAAAAAAACCCCAAACCAAARCAAAAAGCTTTATCTAGCTGAAAAGAAACTTGCATGCTGAATAGCATGTATTTATAAATGTGACCTTGCATTCTGTGGACTTAAATTAAACGGTTCCTTTGTTTTGGAAGTATTATTCCTATTGCTGCCACCAGCATTTGTTTTGGAACAGTGCAAAAGGGACAGTGAACTGTGCTAAGAAATCCTCTTCTCTCCAGGGGCTGAGGGTAAGTACCTTTGTGTAGAACTTGTGTGCAGGGATGCACGCACACACCGAGAGGGGTGGACAGAACTTTTGGATGTATTCAGCCTTCAGATAATCTATTGCATTGATACGATTTCATCTGCCTAAAGTGTATGGGTGAAAATGGAAATGTGCTTGTGTTTGTGTACTTAAGAAAAAAAGCTAATTATATGTGTAAGTGATGTGTAAATATGAAATATTTGATCACATGGTATTTCAGTGCTCTCTTTGCATAACCTACCTTTTTTTGTTGCATTGCCATTTCTGAATTACAGTACCATCCATATTCCTGTCAGTAACACCTCTAGCTCTCATCCTGCCACTACCCTGACCAGGCAACATGAACTCAAATGTATAAGAAAACGAAATAACTCCCAAATAATCTAAAGTAGCAACTGTTGAGAGTGGGGTTTTTTTAAGGATGGTGACTTGAGTTCTACACATATTAGTATTTCCTACCCATACAGTTGAAAGCAAATGATGAGCCCATTTCAAAATTTGGAAATTCCACTTACCAGTTCCTAGTTCTTGAGAACATGAGGTGTTTGACCTCAAATCTGAGGTATTTCTGCATGCATAGAATTGCCATTTCTGGTCCCCAATTCTGGACTGAATTATTTAGAAGCCATGTCTCGCACTGTCAGCCTGCAGAGCAGCTCTGTCACTGCAAGACTTTCTTTTCCTTACTGATTCTCCCAGACATGCTGCAGTATTTGTTACCAAAGCAGAAGAGCAGATAGGGAAGCTAGTGGGAAGCAGAAGATGACAATACAAAGGGAAACAAAAAAAGAAGGGAAACATGAAGACTGTGGTTTTTTGTTATTGTTTAGTAATGTTTAAGGATTTTCCCGAAAATCTTCTACATGCGTGCAAATATTATCAACATCTTTAGAAAGAATATAAAATAAAAGGTTTATCTTTTCTCCTCGTGTAACCAATACATGTGGAATTTTTTGCCAAATCCACATCTATTCATTTTGAAAAAAAATGTAAGGAGCATAAAGAACTTTTCAAATCTATTACAAAGATTAAGATTGCTGTGAAAATATTCTGCTACGTGCCTAAATTATTGCATATATTGTAAAGGGAAGGAAAGACTGTTTTGCAGCTAGAGATTATTTTGTTAATGGCTGTATCTCTGTTTTGAAAGCCTGAATATGTTTGCCCTGAAGATCTCAGTGGGCCTGGCCTATATGTGCATAAGTATACAATTTAGTTTTATTTATTTTGAAATGAAACAAGTGCATAAATTCCAGGCTCATGTGGAGATTCCTAATCAGCAATTCTCTCTGTAATTTTAGAAAAGAAATCATGAGAGCTTTGTGTAAGAAAACAATGTGCCAAGTAATGAAATCATTATGAGCTAATTGCGAGCTAACTACTTTAAGCTAGCTACTGTTTGCCCTACTCCTCTAATATGGGTTAATAATTATATATGAAATTATGTTACCAGCATACCATAATAATTATAACCAAGACATTTTTAACATAGAATTATTGAAGAGTTCTCAATCTTCCAGCTCTGTAGCCTAAAATGGGAGCCTCGCACAGGGCTGTGCTCTGAATCATCGCTTTGGTTGCTTGTTAAGTGGAGCTTGTAGTGGTGCGTGTTGTTAATGACAGTGTTTCGGATGTAATTATCATGCTTACAGGATGACTCTCCAGGCCTGCTGGTCTGCATGTATTGATTATCTAGTTGGCTGACCTATCCAGTGGAAAAATTGCTATGCCCCACAGAAAAAAAGGGAAATAGTCATCTGTCGTGTGCCCAGCAAAGTTGCAGAAGGAATTATGGAAGCCGGGAATTCAGGTACGCAGACTTGGGGCTGTCTCTGCGTGTCACTTCTCCTCGGCTTCCGCTGTGCCGTACAAGCTGTAGGAAACTGATCACTAGCCTGAGAATAATGCAAGAAGAAGGAACTGATGGGAGAAAAAGATGTACTGTACTATGGTTTTCCAATAGAGGATGTGGGAGAGAGGATTTCAAAGTGAAATGGATGACAGAATTTCTCATAATTCTGGTGAAAAACTTTTTTCAGCTATGTTTGTGTTATAACTCTTTGCCCCTTCCACTTTCTCTGGAACTTTTCTTTCCCAAGGAAGATCAGTCCTTAGGATGGATTGAAATTTATAAAATATAAAAAAACTGAAAACCTATTCTTACATGAAAATAAGGTAGCCTTTGCAGATTTTTTTTTTTTTTTTTTTTTTTCCTTTCAAGACTGTGGCTTAGAAGAGCAGTCACAGGGCTGAAAGCCATGGGAAACTTTCTACTTTCTCTTATTTCTGCCACCGACTGTCCTTAATCCTTTTCATTTATTCAGGCATCTACTAAGATAATTYGCTTGTGATTGAGAAATTCATTTGTAAAGCAAGTGAAGTATTATTCGATGGGTAGACTAAGACAGGCAGCGCTTGTGTGATCCTTTCTGATCCTAAGTATGTCACTTAAGGTAGCGGGTGCATTGGTGTTCCCACTTGTGGGAGGGGAGCATTGGTGCTTGGGCAGTAATGATGGCTGTAAAAAGCTGCAGAGGCAGGGGGCCGTACCTGGGTCAGTGGTGGTGAAGCTGAGGAGAGACCTTGGCACTGCCGGGAGTATTTGTCTGCATTTATTCTTCAGTTTAATCTTGCCAACTCTTGCTTGTCCAGTGTAAAGGGAAGCCTTTCCCAGGAAAGCAGGAAGAAATGGTCTAGCATCAAAGCTTTCTGCTTAAAATGAAACAAAACTGGAGAAACCCAAAGACACAAAACCCCTTCACGCTGAGCTTTGGTGGCTCAGAAACCTGTCAGCACCTCAGTATTTGGGCCAGTGGTTAAGACGACAGGGCTTCAGTGTGGGAAGAGGCGAAGTGGAGGAGGATGCCTGCAAGTGAATGGAGGATGTGTGTGTCCAGGAAGGTTGGGTAACGACTGGGCGAGGGCAGGATGGTAATCTGCTGTGAAAAATAACTGCAAATGCATGTGTAAGTGAATGCCAGGCATGAAGGGTTTTGTCACGAAGAGGTTAAAGGGCTTACTGTGCAAGCGGGTGTTGGTATTTATGGTAAGGACAAAGGGAGGTTTCTAATTTACTTCTGCTTAAGGCGGTAACTTTTTTTTTTTGACAACTTTGCAATCTTTGCCAGGGTCAGCAATTCTTAAAGTGGTCCCCATGCCCGTGATGGATGCTCCACAGAACCGAATTAAACAGTAAAACTTCAGAACTTTTCAGAGGAAGTTTGAGGGTTGCAGAGTCCTGTTGGTTCAGATATTTGGGAGGCTTTAGTCTAAATCATACCATTTGGATTGTTTCAGCAGCTCATACTTCACAACTGTACAGTTTGTAATCAAGATGCTTTCTCAGTATTTCATTCTTTGCACCTACATTTTGTATTTTCTATTGCTGAAAGTGATTACCAATAGTTGTAAAATGGTGGAAACTATTTTGAAACAGCATAAAATTGTAACAGTGTCATCAACTTTTTAACTTTGCAGACAGATGTGGTTTGATAAAACCTTGTTGTCTGAATACCTCTACCAGCTTTCAGCTTGCACAGATTGCCAGAAGTACAAGACATCGTTTACTGTCTAGTCATCTCATTTGTTCCGTATTTCAGCCAAAATAAATTCTGTGTTGCCCTACCCATTTCCTTCTTTCCTCATGCAAGATGTCAGCTCTGTATCTTTTTTTTTTTTTTGTCAGGGAGCATAGTTTTGTTCATCTGGTTGAAGCACCCTAACAATGAGTATTACAAATATCCAGATTCTGTGGATTGTCTACAACATGACAGATTCGGCATTCGATATCCTGTAACTGTCCTCTGAAACAGGCAGGTTTGGAGGTGATTTGTGTCTGCCCACAAATCAGAACTATGTGTTTGCTACCTATGTATCCTAATTTTAGGGTTATATTAAGATGATAAAGCTACTGATTTCATAAAAGTGAAGTTTCATGAGGAGATACTAATAAGCATTTTATGGGAAACTATTGACATATGTATACAAGGACAGACATTTATGTATATTAGTGTGTAGGACTCAGGAAATGTGAACATCTGGTTTCTCTTAATAGTCTCTTCTACTATTTAATTAATAAGAATTATTTTTATCTCATTCATGTCTGACCTGAAGAATTCACGAAATGTAGTTCTCTCAGTCAACACATCTCCACTGTGTATACATATTCAACACATCTTTGTGAACTTAGTAAATCCATCTGTTTGAAAGGACAATGTGAAATTCTGTGTTAAASTGTGGTCTGCTACACACATGTCCATTCTCCTTTTATTTTCTTTGAACACAGAACACAGTAAAATGTATTGTACAGCATACCAGTTTGATATCACTTTGATAGACATGATGTGACCTTATATACACACTCCAATGTACTCTAATCCGTGGTCTCCCAGCTCCCACTCTGCAGGATTTCTGCGATGTTGATGGAACCCTGTGATTTTGCAGAGCAGCTGCAGTGACCCCTCGCCCTGCTCACTGCTGCTGACAGCTGCCTACCATGTGCAGAGGAAACCTCACAGACTAAAATCTCCCTTATAAAGCAAAGATCTTTAGATAAACATGCAGGCCTGATCATGCTACTACTTTAAAAATAAATAGTTTAAACCCAGAACTTTTTGTGTGGTACTAAAAGAGCGGTAGCTAAATATTCAAGGCATTCAGCCTGGTAAAAATAATGGATATGTGACACAGTGTSTCCTTTTAAAAAAAGAAAGAAGAAAAGTTCAGTATAAACAATGAAAGGCATCCTAAGCGTAAATAATCTGCATAAGAAATTAGTTAATCTGTCTGTTAGGACAGGTTTGACTTGCTAAACAAGGCTCATCAGGTTCTTCTGGTTTACGTTTAAGAGTAGTGTCATAACTACTTGAAGTCAGAAAAACGTAGCCATCCAATAATTCATGTATCAAATGGGAGAGGCTGATTTCATCTGAATTGTAACTTTTACCCACATGGTAGATTTACTTCTATCAGGATTTTTATTTAGGAAAAAATAAAATGGAATTGAAGCAAGAGCTTAAAATACAATTGAAGAACAAAGTTGGGTGTGATTTAAAAAAAAAAAAATACTAAAACTTTAAATCATTATTAGGTAAAAAACAGGTTGGCATTGTACTTCTTAAGGCACTTCATTCACATGCAGTACCAAGAGTTATATCATTGCTAATGTTTTCCTGCTGAGCTACTGTCATCTTTTGTCTTGCTGTCGTAGTATTACATTGATGTACCTTCCCCATTTGGGTAGAGGTCATTATCCTGGTGCCCGGTTGCGTTGCCTCTGCTGAGCAGGTTAACTGCTTGAGGTCTTTTATCTAGACAAATGTTTTACCAGCACTTTTTGCTCCACGAGGACACAAACTGTTCCTCAGAGGTCAACTCCAGGCAAATTAGCAATGCTGTGATGGCACGTTCCCTGTACGTTCACACACTCATTCAGACCCATGGGAGTAAAGATACCAGCTCTGTGAAATGAATAAAAATAGTGATGAAAGTGTCCTTTTTTTTCAAGATTTGCTTCTCCCAAGTAAGTACTTGTCTGTTGTCTTCATTTAGTATTTTTAAGTGTCACTGTAAAACTGGGTTGTCAAAAGAATGCCATTTTACAATGGATTTTGACAACTGTATGGTAATCATAATAGCCAATTCTCACAAATAAAATGTGTGCATAATGAGCGCAATTCACAGTTCACACATTTTTGATGTGTTAGCTAATTCTATCAATATCTTCCCTTAAAATAGTAGCTTTGAGACTATTAGCCATTCCCTGGGCTTTTTTTGGTAGTTTCTTTCTGTGCATGAGTGATAATCAAGAGGCCAAATAACAAGTGAGAAAATGCCCTAAAGCTTGCTCAGCTGGGCTAAAGTTTGACAACACCTGGGTGATATGGGTACTCCACAGGCAGATAACAACATTAAAACAAGATGTAAGAGCCTGTTAAAATGCATTTTTAGGGTACCAAAGCTTTCAAGAGATAAAGTAGAAGTTCATTTTAATGTTCATTTCAATGACTTCATGTTGAGTGTTATATAGATGTGTATGTTTAACAGTAAAAAACAAAGAGGTGGGAAAAGGAAGAAAACTTTGGTGTTTGGAACTAACTTTTATACTAGCAATTTTAGGTAAAAAGGTCTAACAAGTACATATTACCCATGTTCAGGGTTTTAGTAGATTCTGTCAGCCTTGTCCCACCCAGAAAAAGATGTGTACAAGAGCTAATCCTCTGCATCTCTTCATAGCAATTTGAGGGTATTCCTTGATTTGTGAAATAGTATTTGATATGACCTTGCTGAACAAAAGTGATAAGCACTGTAATTTGTCATGCAAAGAAAAGTCTCTTTTCACCTCCTATTCATACAAACTTCCATTTAGGAATGTAGCTGAACAAATATTTAGCTTTAGGGATATGATTAAGACCTACTGAAGCAATTGAAGTTTCTGGAGGTGCCAGTGTGGGAAATAGGAATTCTTCTCTCAATCTGGACTATATTTCCTTTAAAATTTAAAACTTTTAAGCTTAGAACGACAGAGGCAGGATCGAGGTCACTTGCCTTCCCAAAGATCTAAAGGTATCAATGTGTAGTAGGATTTCAGTATTTATTGCTTTAGCTGCAAGTATTTAATTTATGTTGAAAATACTAATACACAAATTTAACTCAGTAATTCCCGTCTCTTCCTGTCTCCCATGGGGAAAACCACATTGACTTCAAATAAGCTCTGTGTGGGTACCGGTCTTGTTGCATGGAGTCCCTTAAAGGATCAGGGTTACAGTCTTCATATGGTAGTAAAAAAATGAAGTTCAGTTTTGTCCATGTGTGTGCATAAAAGCAGAAATATATATATATAAAGGTATGTCTTGTTGCTTCATAACTTACAACAAAGTGCACCTCTGAGCTTTGGAGCCAACACTTACTGGTCATGGGTGATGGCTGCAGTCACGTTAGGAATACATCTGCTGCACAGAGAATCTGAGGGAACTTGCTGTTTGTATGAGCAATATTTTCATTTTTTGTTGGTTAGGGTGGTTGGGGTTTTTGGCCTTTTTTTTAAGTAGATCTTCTTTAGTAGTACACACAAAAAAGATTTTGGAAGACTTTTTGTGTATGAAAGCATTGGGTGCCAGAGTGAAAGAAAATTGTTCTTCAGTCTGAATTACGATTTAGGCCTGGCAAAGGCTTAGTTCTTTGGACCGGTTTCACTCTGGAGTGGAGGGCGGTTTTCAGGTGAACAGGAACTGATTCAATTAGTGCTTAAATTAATGAGTGATGTCTTTTCACTGTCTGTTGTGTCCACTGGGGATTAGACTTAGTCTGCCAGGAAGGATACGAGGCTCATCTGAAATACTGAGGCCATAAGGACACAGCGAGAGTATAGACAACTGGCATCTTTATTTTTCAGTTAGCGCAATTACTTGCATTAGCTTAATCATGTCCACGTAGCTTGGTTCTCGCAAGGAAATTTCTGCTTTGGTACTAAAAAATGATCAAAGACTGTCACTAGAATTTGATTTTTGTTTGTTGTATGAGTTCATTTAGAGTATGCCAGCGGCTACTGCAGCCAGTGAACCTAAATAAATGTCTGTTGGATATCTATTTAGCAGCAGGCTCCAGTTTTTTCAGCACCGTCTCCATGTAACCTTTTAATCTAGTTCTTCTCTTTGACTTTTTGTATTTTATGTATTTAACCCTTTGATGCAGATATTTTGCATTAAGTGCTTTAGAAATCCTGATTTACTGCCTCAAGGGATTAACCAGAATTCCAGTATTCTTGCTTTATCTACGTTCATTTATACAGCCCATTTATTTCTAATAAATACGTTGGCCAGATCATATTTCTCTGCAAACTCTAAGCCCTGAAAATAAATTTATGCAGTGATATAATGAAAATAATAAAAACTGTCTTGCATATTGCTCTTATTCTTGCTTTAAATATCAGCTTCCAAAGGCACAGTGGGTTTATATTCTCCAGGTAAACACCACCTTTGAGGTTCACGCTGCAAAGCTCTAATTTTTGGTTGGCTTCTAAGAGGATTTAATCAAACTACAGGATATATGATTCAAAGCAAAAAATGTAATTAAGAAAAATCTTTTTCTGTAGGCAAAGAGCAGCTTGTTTTCATTAATTTTATGAAGAATGTTGTTTTTCTTGGCTGAAAACTTAAACTCATGGGACAAAGGAAGATTTATGGGGTGATCTGCAAAATCACACAGGTTTTGTGTTGCAATGCTGTTTTTGCAGTGACCACTAGATTCCCTATAGCTGAAAGTTCATCAGTGTTTCTTTTTATAAATCTCTATTTTCAGAAAGGGCTTTTATTCAGAGATTAGCTTTGAGCTAAATATATGCACACAAAGTCTCAGTGTATATGTAGTGTGGTAAGCATGTATATTTTAATGTAAACAATTTCTAATACTTTAAGAGCTCTTACATTACAAGGAAAAATGAAACTGAAGTAAGGATGGCTATTTAGACATCCCATTCATATACTGCGTGCGCTTCTTTGTCATTATGCTTTATTTATACGTATGGCACTCTCCAGCAGTTGCTGAAAGCCACTAGAATAGAAGATCAGAGACATGATGTCTCTTGCCCTAATCCTTCAAGGTGTCAACACCACTTGTGAGGTGCTTGGGCCGAAGATCTTGGGCCGTGCATTGTATAAAGTTTTCACTTTTGTGATCATTGGACTGGAGGTACAGAGCCCGAGATGAGGCTGGGTTATTGGGCGGCTGTTTGGCTTATTTCTCCCTTCTGAGTTTTGACCCCTTAGATTTGAAGTTCAAATTCAGCTTTAACTTTGACACACGTATTTTTAAACCAAATAATATGTTTATTTAGTTAACTGTATCAAATGAAATACCTTTTGTATCTTTAAAAATCTCTCTTTAAGAAGATCAGTAGTTCACGAACAGCAATGAAACAAATATCTTAACAGAATGCTCTTTCATTCCCCGCAATGTCAGCAAGAGTGTCTACTTGTTTAATATTGTAGTAAATAGAAAAGTTCATGGTTCAGTGCCTAAGCCTCTGAGCTGTCTCCCCAACTGTTCCTGGCTGCCAGGATTTTACTTACTCAACAGGAAACTAATTTAATTAGTACAAAGAACAGGCCAGTACAGATGCCTGTATGAAATTCTTTCAGTTTTTAGAAGGCATATGCTAAAGTCCCTACATTAGATGGAAAAACAGAGATCATAAAATTTACACAATGGAATATCTGTTATCCTGTATTATCAAAGGTTGCTGTCTCAAATAAYGTTACTGTGGTGTTGCAACATCAAACCAGACAAAATATTTCAGTTGAAAGACGTAGAAGCTGATAGTAAATTTGAGCCAGGCTTATGTTTCATATTACGAATCTCTTCATCCTATTTGTGACTAACTGCAAAGATGTACCATTAGTTCTTAGCAACACTGTCTTCTCCGAAAGTCTGCTTCAAGAACTTTATTAAAGCAGCAAATTCAAACAGTAGTTAGGAAATACAAAAATTAAGGTTTCAAATTTCATTTCCTCCACCTGTGGTTTATGCATTCATCTACAGTCTTCATTTACAGGATCATTTACTATTATTTCTTTGGGACCTCAAATCACTTTTTTACAGGATAATGGATTGTGAACACAGAGGGATAGTTAATGTTTCTTTTCATCTTCATCATTCAGTGTTTGATCCTATGCATTATGGCTACAGCATCCATAGCCTGCACCAGATATGGAATCATTAATTTCCATGGAGGCTTTTCGTGATGCAGTGTGTCTTAGTTCCTTGCCAGCATTGGGAAGCCACCTTCACAGTACCTCCATGAGCTGAGATGGTACGGAGGTGTCCATTTTACACACTAGGAGCTGAGGCACAGGTATTAAAATGGCAATTGTTAAAAATAAATCAATTTTTCTTGCCTGATTTCTCAGAGCTCCTAGCATCTTTTAGTGCTTAATATGTTCAGATTGGATTTCATTTTGCATTGACCTCAGTTGGAGCAGTGAATGCTCAGTGTATCAGCAGCCTAAGCCAGGAACCATCTTGGATTATACAGAAAATGAGAGTTGCCAAGTGAATTCCTGTTATAAAAAAATTAAATAAAATAGGTGAATCTAACTTCTCTAGCATGACGTAGGAGCTCTGATAAAACTTTTCTAGCATCACGTAGGAGCTATGGCAGAAGCAGGACTCAAATGCAACTTTTTAGGCATTCAGCGACTGAAACTTTCTTACTTTTTCTCATCTCCTGCTCAACTTACTTGAGACCTTCCAGCTTCCACAATAAAGAAGTCAAGGGTCTTATTTTCAATAAAACTCTTTGTCTTACAAAAGCAGCATTTAGTTTGAGCAGTGAATGTGGCAAGGGTCTCATGTGGGGCAAGCAAATAATCATGTTAAAGACTACTACAGATGTAGAAGGGATTAGATGCAATATTGCACAAGCATTTTTAACTCCTTTCGAGAGTTGTAATTTCCCAAATTTTCAGAGACTGAGGAAGTGAAAGAAAAAACTGTCGGTGTATGGAATCATACTGACGCCTTCTTTCACCTTCATCAAGATGTGTTGTCAGTGGGATTCATACCTTTCAACCCGCAGTGTGAGGCCAGTAGGTAGCAGTAGGAGGTGATTATCCTCTGTGTCAGGCTGACACAAGAGCAAACACGGTGCACTGTGCAAACAAGCTTACCTGCTGTTTGTTGGACAGGAGGTAATGTTGTGTGACCCAGGAATAATAGGTCCTACTGCTGCTGCTGAAAAGACATGTAGCCTCCTGGCTGTATGCTGTTTGCCGTCTGCCCTCTGCCTCTCCACGTCTCCTTCTGCCCCTTTTCTTGACAGTCACATCCCTATTCCCTAACCTGGTGCTTTAGCCTGTTTCCCCTCTCCTTGTCAAAAAGGAGTCAGCCATAGGATTACACTCAATAGTGCCTGTCCTGATTACTGGGTGTTTGACTCAGAAGGTATTTTTAATATTGCTCTGGTGCTTAACCCCCCCCTTATTCCCCTCCGCCCCCCAAAAAATGGTATTTGCAAGGATGGGAAGAAGAGTCCATCCCTCTCCTTATCCAAGTTAAACGTTATGAAAGTTGTTCTTTCTCTTTCAACGTGTTATCCTTCTGTCTGTTTTGTTTGCCTGCCTGTCCTGGTCAAAGATTGAATGACTGAGAACATGGCAAATCCTGGCTTTCTTGTTTAACCACTATTAATCACTTGACATTGCATTTAGAGCTAGTTTGCACAAGATATGTGAAAAGCAAAGAGCCTCACTTGCATGCTGGCTTAACTGCTGGGAACATTTTCCCCTCCCATCTGCTGCACTCATTATTATTTAAAAGCAAATCAGGAGCCAGAATTGGATTAGCAGAGTGGGTGGCACCAGTGGAAAACAAGCTCTGTGTTGGCAGTCACCCTGCCAAGTTCATGTGAAATTGCCCATTTTAGCTGGCAGCTTCAGCTTAGCTTGGTGTGATGACATATGGGCCTGGAGGGTAAGAATCTATTTCCATATTATAGCAGCTTCTGCTGCGAAACCTCATAGTTTGTAGCTGTGCAGTTGCCTGGCTTTGGCTGCAGACTGCCTTCCTGGTCTGTTCTGCGACGCTGGGCTCCTTGGCCGTCGTCTCAGCTTTTTCCCGAGGTCCCCTTGGCGGCTTTACCTATGTGTGTTGACACCCGGTTTGCCCCCAGCTACTCCGTTGGTCTCAAGCCATAAGCGTGTTGGATGTCAAGAAGCAAAATAGGGAAGCTCATAACCCCCTCATCTGTGGGGCCCCCAGAATCAAAGGAGAGAAATCAAGCCCTTGCTTTGACTCTTAAGGGTCAGGAGTTTCTCAAAACAGCAGGGATATGTATTTTATGTTTGAAAAATAAATAACATAGCGTGTATGTTATACGTCAACTCTAAACTCAATCACCTCATAAATAGGCATTTACAAATGAAAAATTAACTTCTTTATATTAATAAAAACCCCTGTTTCAAATATTAGTGTTATAAAATTTTCCAGGATATGATTTCAGCATCCAGTGTTGTCTATTGTACTTCTGCATAAAGGAAGTTTTGGTGCCTTGCATTGAAATCCATGTGACGGGGGGATACCACCAACTTAGTCAATTCTGTAAAATAAGCTCAAAGATATTTCAGAAACCAGACTGCCCCTAAGTCCCTCAGCTGTGATTAGTGAGTTAACAATAACATTTCTTATTTCAGAAATCTCTTTTTCATCCTCCACTTACTATATAAGGAAAATAATTAAAATAACTCTATGCAAAGCCCTTTCAAAGCACAAAGTATGTATCTCTCTGAGTTTACAGTACCATTATTGTCAGTTATTACTTGTAGGGATAAAAATGTTCTGAGGAGGGAGAGTTACAGGCTGTTGGCATGCCTTTAAAGTATTTATTATAATTTCCAGAATTTCCAGTGCCTTTTTTGATCACTTTTTTTTTTTTTTTTGTACTTTGGGCACGCTCTACTGCTAGACCTTACTTTAGAAACCTTTGTTTTGGGGATAGTGAAGCAGGGCAGAGAGACCTCACTGGTGAGAGTATATGATCCACTTCTGTGCAATGTGAAAAATGGAAAAGTTTATTCCTATTAATCTTTGTTATCACAGCCTGTGCATGGTAACAACCCCGGTCTAATGTAATTTTGCAAAGGTGGACAAAACACGATGTGTGATGCCATTAAAAAACCCCAAGCACTCGTAATGAGGAGATCAGTTGCACCCCAGAAGATGGGAGTCAGCGCGCAGGTCTGCCTCCCTGCCTGTGCCCGTACCTCTCTGCTCACACGGGGGTGGGGGGCTTCTTATGCATGACGTGACTGTTGTTGTCATCTTCCTGCTGTTAGTTCAGCAATGACGGGTTGAGAGAAGTGTCAGGAAACGGGCAAATATGTCCCAATCAATGATCAAAATCTAACGCTCTTGAATATGTGTGTATTTATCACCAAATGGCTGCAAAATCAGAGCATAATGCACCAGTAAGGCAGTTAGTACCACTATTAATATATCAAACCAAAGGCCTACATTTTGGAAGGATTTCATTCTGTGAACTCATTTCTTCATACGTAACTGTTATCATCCTTCATACCTAAATTATATTTTGTTTCTGGATGAAATTAAAAGARGGCTATCATCTTTTGGAAGGGTCTCATAATCTGAGATAGTAGGCGATGTTTATATTCAAAAGCTTGTATTTCAGGTAAAAAGGGATAACTGTAGACAGAAAGTCACACTATCTGTTTGTAGAGAGCAATGCGATGTTCTCCTGGTGCATCTATTTCACCTTCTTTTGGTAATTAGACCCAGAGCATGTCTGTTATAGAAATGCTAGGTATCGTTCTGTATTGTTATTATCTGCCCATCTGTTCTTCTCTTTCTTTCTGTCCTTGTAACAGTTTTCAGCCTCATACCTTTGATATTTTTCGTAGAGACTAGCTACACTTTACATGACTCATAAGATGAATACAAGCTAATCAGGTGGATTGAACTTCAGTCGCCACAAACAAATGAGGACTTACTGTAGTGCAATGCTGTTCAGTAATGCTGGAGAAGTTTCAGTTTGAGAAAAGCCATCGTAAAGGAATTTATGTGCCCACCCAGATTTATTTTAATTAAAATCATCCATGAGTCTTGGCTGTTGCTTTGACTACTAAGTACTTACAAATAGGCTTAATAGACATGTTTGTTTTTTCCACAGCTGTAAAAATACATATTCTGCTACATGATTGTTTTTTTATCTGATTTATTTAAATACAGTTAGGTAAAGATGCAGTTTATAGGGAAGGTTAAAGGGTCAAAATCCTATTTAATTAACTTATACCCACTTGGGAAGCAGCCAAGGTAAAAGAATGCAGTGAAAGTAAGCTTCAAATAATATGAAATCTTTGAAAAGGACTAACCACCTTTGGTGAAAGGCTTTCCTGTTCTTAACCTTGTGTCATTTAAACTATTTAAATGAGCTATGCAAAACCTTACATTTATAATGGATGTTCAAAAAAAAGATTAAGTATTTCTTGCAGTTACAAGAAAACTGGTGCTTATGGCAGTGAAAGAAAAGCCTTTAGTACTCCATCTTACCATGATCCCTGTCTTTGCATACCACAAAATGCACGGTGTGTTGCACCTGATTTGACATCTACTATTTCTGCCACATGTATGAAGCCCCTCAAGTGTGTGAGACTGCTTTTTAAAAACATGTTAAGTCTTTCAAAAAACAGTTAGGAGTCGAGGGGAAGCCTCTGTAATATCTGAAGGAGGCCTGATTTTCAAAGGGTGTGGATGCTGCATGGTTTCTAAAAGTTGTGTCTATGAGAAGCACCTCATGTTGGATTTCCCAAACCATGTGTTATATTTGAACATCTTAGTCATACATGTGGAAAAGGTCCTTACCACAGCCAGAGTGGGAACTCCGAGAAATAAAATAACTGAGCTGCTTTGTGATCTCTTTATATACTAGATAGGATATCCTCATTGCTGTAGTGATGCTCTGTAGAGGTGCCAATTCTGGAACATTTTTTCCATTTAATGCCACAGAGACCGCACTGTGGAAATATTTCTGTTTCAGCGCTCCATATGGTTTTGTACGTAAAAATGGAACTGGCAGGAAAAAACGCAGCTGGCCTGAAGCTGCCAGTAACTATTTCTAATGTCATAGATTTTCAGCAAGAATCCCAAGTGGGAGCTGTATAGGTAAGTACCAGCAGAGCCTATAGGGAATGAGCATGGAGGCAAGCAGTATTCCATAGAGACACCATTGCATTTCCTTAAGTCCCTGCCCCATTCTAGTCTTCAGAACTGTTGGGTTGGGAAACAATTCAGGCTCGAAAAGGTCAACTCCAAAGACTTCCTGATCTCTCTGTCAATACCATTGTATGGTATTCATGGTGTGGGTGGACACATAGCCTAAGAGCTTTGGACATAATGGTATTTGGAAATATATTCCAAAATTTAAGTATGTCTATTACTTAAACTTGCCATTAATTTAATATACTATAATTGTGGGAAAGATCCTTCTGATTCAGCATGTGAGGTCTGCATTCTGTCTAATTTTATGTGTGCTTAAGGGTTGCAGTGCTGTCCTAAAAAATGTATTTTAATTGACATGACCACTTTGGCATGATGCTCAGTCTCTGAAAAGCCACAGCAGTAAATAGAATGTATAACCAGATGGTGCTTAGCTAGAAGGATCTTTGCTATCCAGAATGCGACTGCAATGATGTCCGTTCTGTCAAGCTAAAACAAAGGCCACATTCCAGATTAATTAAGAATTCCTTGCTGGTTTGAAAAGTACTCTCCTTTTTGGAAAAAAAACTCTAGGAAAAACACTAACAAAAATAAAAATACAGGTGAGAAATGGAATTTTTTTTTTTTTTTTTAGTTTAACCATCCCTTTTTCTTCTTCCTTCTCCATCTGAACATTCATTCTCTCTTCTCCAAAGAAGAACTAACAAACATAACTGAATTCCAAACTGCCTGTAGGTACTTTCAAGCTACTGCAGTGATTTTGGTAATGATAAACATTCACACTTTGTTTTCTTAATGTTTAGCATTTATCTGGGGGGACTAAGGTAGTTTATAGTGTTGTGATCCCTTGCAGAGGTATCTTTAAATTCCAAGGAATCTTTGTTTCTGTAAGCCAACTAGCAAAATGGTCCACACCCATCTCAAGTCTATCCCATAGCTACTTTGCACTGATTACACTAGAAGCATTAAATTTGTTCCAAGAGCACATATCTCTCAAGAAGTAACGTGGCTAATGTTAACAATCACATGTATACAGAATGTCCTATTTTTAAGTAACCTGTGGATACTTTAATCTTTGCATGAGGCAGTGCTTAATTTTTGGGAGGAGGTGAATGCTAATGAGTCATCTGGCAGGCATTTAGTCTATCATATGTCATTTTCTCCAGCAGACTTTGCTTTGGGGATAAAACCATGACAGGGAAAAACAGGAATAAATTTCCAAATAAGTTCTCTGAATTTATTTAGTTGTTGTTATGTTAGATGGGGGGGAGGGGAGGGAGATGGTCAGGCACATCATCTCATTTGGCTTTTGAGTTGGTCAGCTGTTATGCTTCAGATAGAAGAAATATGCTTAGGATCGAGTAGATAAATAGTACTGTTAAATAACAGTGACCATCAGTCCTGAGACTGGCAGTCAATATGTTTCGTTGATGATGTTTGGATTGGGGCAGAGTTGACCTGCTCTCCCTGAACTCTAGGGTTGTATTCTTCATTCAAAGGTAGATACAGACCTATAAAGAATCTGAAGCTTTTCTATCCCTTCTAAACTCTCTGAACTCTGGTTAAATATGACTTGAAGTTTCACAAACTGTTAAACATCTCCTTGATATGTTGGCAGGCCAACATATTTTTATTGCTAAAAAATGAAAACCAACCAAAAAAATCCAAGGAACTTTCAGTCAGAGGCATGGGCTCTCAGCCATCTCATTTGCTGCTCCCTTGAAACATGTACAGGAGATTATCCTTATTAGGCAATCTTACGGGTATTCCCAGATCTTTTGAGTATGGTTTTCTTCCTTTTTAATTAGTAGGTCATTATGCTACAACTTCTGTCTGCTCCCCTGAGTGGCCAGCTAAGGCAGATTTCACTGTGTTTCTGGATACCTGAAAATAATTAGTCATTTGTGAGTTGGGGAGTGGCTTCAGACTTTAGAAAGTGAAGCTTTGTTATGAGTAATGCACTGGGGAACTGCTGTTGATGAAAAATAAGGATGTAATTCCACGTTTTTGTCTTTGCAGGCAAAAACAGCATGATAAATTTCTGCCTGGCTCTATCCAGGCAGTTCCTTCTTGCTCCCTCACCAGTTTCCAATCCTATTAGTTGTGTTGGTGCGGCTATTTGTAAGTTTGATATGAACTGGATCACTGAGAAGATCTACGTTAAAAATAATCCCACTTCTGATACTTTTAGTGATCCAGTGTGGAGGGAGTCCCACAGATAGTTTTATCAGGGCAAGTGACAGGGGCACAAGTTGCAGGGCAGGAATAAGGAGTGAGGTTTGCGGGCAGTGGGACTTTCTTAAGCTGGCTCTGCCACAAAGATGAGACATGGTGGAAGGGTACCACAGCTCAGCTCACTTGCACCCAGTTGCTTGTGGTTGAATCTCCAGTCCCTTGGCTGGTTTAGCAAGAGAGTCCAATGAGGAAATCTCTCACCAGCTCTTCCCAGTGCTCCTTTTCTCCAGCGAGGGGTTCAAACCAGTAGTAAACCTGTTAACCAGAGCGTTGATGGCTGTGTATCATCTTCCAACAGGTATTTCCTTTTCTGAGTTCTATGCAACCGTTACTGATAGGCTCTTTTTTATTTTTTTTCTTCTTTCAGATGTTTTAATTAAGCTACATACAAATTTTGTTCAGGCATAGCATTTACTTATCTGTTTCAGAGTAGCGAGCTGGTGCTACAGCTGAGATAAGGATCCCATTGTGTCAAACACTGGCAAAAAYTGTAGGTTTAGGTTGTCGCATTATAGATCCAGGGAGACAGCATTTCTCCAGTTCACATTGTCAGTTCCTCTTTGGCGGGCTTTTTTGCAAGTTATCAGGGAGAGAAACATAGCAATTTAGACACATCACATTACTCAGGGGAAAAAAAAAAAGAAAAAAAAAAAAGAAGGGAGAGGGCTTGTTTGGGTTTCTTGCATACTGGAATCTGGAAAATCTTTGAGTTACATCCTACAGTTTTTCTACTGATAATAACGAGTGAAAATTTATGCCTTTATAGGGATTCAATTTCAGAGGAGAAAAATCTTTAAGCCATTAAAAACATAAATAACATACTGAATCCTGAAGCCTTTGGAAAAGGAAAAACAAACAGGAGGGTGTAAGAAGTTGTAAGATTTGGCTGTTCGTCAGGTTTGAGAAGTATGTTCTTGCAAACAAGTAGCACTAATATTTTTCTGGTCTTGATGTGTACCAAAATCCTCAGCTTGCTTTTTTGTTTTTAATAAGGTTTCTATGGCTTTGCTTGCAAACTGTATTGAGCTCAGTAACACTGCTATTTTTGTAGTATCTTCGTCTGAAGTATTAGTTTTCCCAGAGCTCACTCACAGAGGGCTATGCTTTATTCTTGAAAACTAGAAGACGTAGTAGATTCAGTCCTGGCCATTTTTCATGTGAAGCCTTATTCAAATGGTAATTGTAAAAGGCTTTGTGGACTTTGTTCTCAACTCAAAGAAAAAACTTCAGCTGTGGGCAGCTAGGGTAGGAAAGAATTTTTGCTGAAAGACTCAGAGAAAACTAATTTGGAAGTTACCACAGCCATTCAAAAGTGAAAGGTGTACCTACAAATCAACTGTGAAACCAATCATGTTATCAAATATCATTGGAAGTGAATATTGTGAATAAAATATATTACAGTGAGGATCAGGACTTGTACTCCTTTTTTTCCTAACAAGACACACTAAGAAGGAATTCATTATAATATTTTGAAGAGACCTGTGTGCAAAGTATGCATGGTTGGTTTGCAATTATTGATATGCATATATGCTACTTAGCAACTGGTGTATAATTCAAGGGTAAGTCTTGGCTGTTCAGAATCAGCCTCCCACACTGGACTGTTGGATGCACGTTTACAAAGTCCTAGGTGATGCAGGACTTTCAATTTGGACTCTTATTGTATATAAAGGTACAATTTGGAAAACTCACAGTCCAAGTAAGGATTTCAACAACTTCCAAAGTTTGCAGCTGTTCTAATATTGCATTTTTGTTAAATTTAACTGTATTTATGTAATTTGAACTATTGGTGGCTCCAGCTAAAATTGGGCACTCATTTTGGGAGACACTCTAAAGCCAGAGGCTGGGATATAAAACAGAGCCCCTGTTACAAAACAGAGGTTACAGGGGGATAAAGTGACTTGTCTACAGTCACATTCAGTAGCAAAACTGAAATCTTGGTTTCTGCTTTCCAGCCCCATATCCACTGTGCCACAGACCTCTCACCTTTAATAGGTTATGTCACTTATTTAATGTACTTATAAAATCATTTAGTCTATAATTGTGTTACTACTCTAACTTTTTATTTTCTGACTAGTTTACAGTCCTTGTCTAGCACTCACTTCTTTTAGGGTCATCCCCTCGCGCCCACCCTGAAACTGCAGTCACCCCCAATACGCAAATCCCTTTATTTGGAGTTGCGGTGCTCTGCTCAGAGGCAAAGTCCATCTGTGAAAAATTCTTTGTGGGAAGAGGAATTCTTAAAACAGGAACATGTCCATATGCAGTCTGTATTATGATTCGTATGTTAGAACTGTGGAGAAGAATATACAGCAATTTTCGTCACTGAGGATAGAGTCTGGGAAATCCAGTATGTATAAGAATACCAATGCAGTAACTAAGACACAGGGGAAAAAGAGCAGGAAAAAAATTAATCTGTAAATCCTTTGTTACTTATTTGTCAAATGTGGTTTACTTTTAATGACTGATAGTAGTTATTATTATAATGTGTAAGTATCCCATACAGTGCTGTGTCTGTGAAAGAATAAGAGCCAACCATTGCCAAGATAATCCAGAGGTGTCATTTAAACATTAAATGAGATTAAATATTGCTAAAGAAATGTAAAGTGAATTGGAAAATTCCCCGCCTGTGTGAGGGGAGGAAGGTGAGGATGTTCTCTCTTTATTAAGTTATGCCCCATCCTAGGAAAAAGATTGGAAGTCTCATTCGTTGTGTACTTGGCAAAGGAGGTTACATCTGATATTTTGGCCACACAGGTAACTTGCACGTATTTAGCTAAGGCTTCTTTAATTCTTTAGCTACGGTGGTGCAGGATCCTGAGTTGACACTATAAACTGACCATGTCAACACAGGCTTTGACACAAGCTGAAATTAAATTGTAATAATTCAGCTTCATTCAACTCCTGAAAGTTGCTTTGTAGACACATCACAGATAAGAAGATATTTTGTTCCAGTGCTATTTTAGAAGTGATGCAAATCCACCATTTTCCTGTGTGTTACAAGGTATTTGAGTTCAGGAATCACATACCAGCCTATAGCAGAAAATATTTTCTTCAAACCCTTATCAGTTTGTAAAAAAATCATAGTTTTTCTAGCATCAATTTTTTTTTTTTCAAATAAATTTTTAATGACAGCCTTAAGTCTTGCCTCTTCTGTGTATTTTGGGGCATGGATAACTAGATAAAACTAAAGCCCAGCAGAAAGCAATTTTAGTAATCTTATATTTAGCCTTAGTGAACAGTATTCCTCGGGAAACCACAAACAAGGTAGTCCGTCAAAGAAAAGCTTTCAACAAAGCTAGGCTGTATACTGCAATAATCTTTGAACTAACACCTCTGAAGATACGCAGAGCAACTTTATAGGCAGCAGTCTACTGAGCCTTGTCCATGGGGTAATTCAGAGCCTGAGCTAACAGTACTGCAGATCATTTATTTTCCATATATTGGAACAATTGTTTTTCTTTTAAATCTCACGGAAGTAAAACTTCCCTGTGAAAGAGAGCACTCTATACAGCGTGACAATTGCGTATTTTAAAGCATATGTTTATAGAAAAGTCCTTATGTACCCATGCTTCCCCACACATTCAGACTCATACGTACACGATTTGTATGTTTGCATTTGTGCACATATATTATAGACACAGATATAAAATAAGACGTGTATGCATGTATATATGTGTATATATATTTGAAGGGGAAAAAGAATTTATGGGAGGCTGGCCAGATTTAATTTGTCTGCTTGTATTTAGCACTTAAGGGCTTATATACTCAGTTTGCTCAAAAGAGTGAAGAAGTACTCCTTGCTTATGCCTCAAATCAGAAATGCATGAAGTGCAGCTGCAGAGATAATACATTCTCCCCAAAGGCTTTGGCTGAGCAAATTAGGTGTCAATGGGGTGCCTGCGCAGGCAGTACTCTCTCTAATTAGTCTCTTGAGCCTAGTTGGTGGCGGGTATAAGATGATCTAATCAATTGGTCTGTGTCTGATGGTACGTGTAAAAATCCTAGCAGGCAGAGCTGTCTCCCATAGGTCACTCACCTGCACAGCGGGAACGCTCATTTTCATTTTTCATCTCTTCCATCACATGATGCTGACAGTTGGTTTTAAGAAAATTGAATCCAAAAAATATCTAGTTCATAGGGCATGTAGGTCAAAATAAAGTTGCATTATGGGTATTGGTGATCCAATTAATTAATATTTATAGCAACGAGTTGCATGTAGATATTATCTGAGTGCAAATAGTATTGATAATGTTTGGTTGGCTTTTTAAAATTACTTCTCTAACAAAGGTAGGAATAAAAGGTGTGGGGAAAAAATTCACCTGTTAACAGTATACCTTTTTTAGAGAGGATGAACAGTATCTGTGGTGTGTGCGTGTATGGTGGAGGGAGAAGCAGAAAGAATATATTGTTGATGATCTTAAATACCCCCATGTTTTAGCTCATAGAGAATACAGTATCTCCAGTTGTCAGCTCACATTTTTATTTTAAATCTGGCGTTGTAGAATGAATACTCTTATAATAATGCTAAATCAGCTGCAACCTGCACTCTGAGTGTGCTTTGCATGCTAAGGGCTCTGTGGGAGCACAGCTCTGCCCTGTGTGATAATTTATACAGAAATTAAAAGCACCTAGAGAAGGATGCTGATGCTGCCAAAAGGAGCATGTAGTGAATTGGTGATTTGCATTTTTAAAGAAAGGACATTCTTTTACTAATTAAAATGAAGAAAAATATTTGGGATTTAGTCACCCTCCTCTGCCTTATGTCTTGAGAGCATGATTAATGTTTAAATTACAAGCTTTAGCATCCCTTCGTAGAACCACTGTTACATCAACAGCTACTGCATTCTGAAGTTGGCCTCTGCCATTTTTAAGGTGGGTTAACACCTTATTTTATCCCATTCGGGATCTGGGACAAACAGGATGTATGCAGCAGATGATTTCTCTAGATAACAAACATACAATTGAGTTACTTGATTCAGGTCACTTGATATTTCAAGCACATCATTAACTTCCTTGTAATCTTCTATTAGGTTTAGTAGAGATATCATGAAAACCAAAAGTACCTGGACATGAGGTGAAAAAATACAAGTCCATTTTTAAGGCAGTCTGTTAGATTTCAGTTTTTGTTGTTTGTTTTTTTTTTTAAAGGAGATCTGAAAGAACCCTGTTTTGCTCTTGGGAAATCACAAGTTGTAAATATTCCATTTAACAATTTACGCTTTTACAAGCAAAGCTGTGACCAGAGGCCATAAACACAATCTGCCAAGTCACCAGGCAAAACTTTGATTTGTATGATCAGGAAAATGTATTCAATTCTAAGCAAGGATATTTCTAAAATATATCTTAAAAAATGCAAACGTGGAATTCTAAGCCATCTGGGAACTGAATGGCAGCACTGTGTAGAGGGCCCTGCCTCGGGTCTTGGTTGTGTGAACAACTGATGTTTCAGTTCAAGAGCCCCACTGAAGAAACAATGCTTTTTTAATAAAAAGATTGGTTCACACCAGTCTAAAATTTCATGTTGGTTTTATTGTGGATTTTCTGCTGTGGACAAAGAGACACCCTTCTCTTCCTCCAGTTCAGGGGAGGTGTCTATTTGATGTGACACAATGAGTCTCATCTTAAACAAAACCAAAGCAAAGAGAAGGAGGTCTCTTGTCCCACAGCACAGCGATTACAGCCCTCCTCTGCGAAGTGCATTCCACGAGGAGTTCAATCCATGAGGGCATTCCGAGGCCAAGGGAAGGGATTTCACCTGTTGACTCCACTTTGAATCGACAATAAAGATACAGTGAATTAGGGATTCAGACGCAAACGTTATATATTCCCAGTGTATATATTCCTAACCACCAGGCTTGTTCGCTGTGTCAAAGATCACGTAAAGATTTTATACACAGTGGAATTGTCTCGGCAGCCAAAACTGAGGGTTCAGCCTCAGAACAACCTGGCTATTAGGGTGCTGGTCTGAGCAGCAGGGGGCTGTCATGCACACCGGCTTCCCGAACCRGGCAGGCGGTGCGTTTCAACACGGCTTCAGAGACTCTGTGGCCACGAGCCATTCCCTGGCTCCAGTTGCGCTATGTCTTCTAGCTTTCCGCAGCCAGCACCACTGGGGAAATGTGGCATCAAATTGCCTTCTTTTCCAGGGAGTTTATTTTTTGATCTAGTCTAAATCTTGAGCCTATGCAGAAGGTGGGAGGTGGCATTGCCCACCATACCATTCCACAGGCTCTCGGCTTCACAAGAAACCAGTTACCCCAGCTGCGGCACTGGCATAGCAGGACCCAGCAAAGCTGGAGCTGGTGGAGTTGTGATCATAAAACTGTCAGCTGCCTTATACTGAGCCAGAGCAGGAAAACAAATGGGGTTCAGCAAAAAACTTTGCAATCTCCCATGCACATTTATGTAACCTCTGCTACCCTTTCTTAGCCCTTTGTGTTCTGCCCTTGGTCTGCACTGGTGCTGGCAGTGGTTGCCAGTATGCAAAGTTTTTTTTCACCTGTGTTAAAAGGTAGCAGCTGTCAGTTTGTCATTTCTAAGGAAGCTTTTAATGTTCTAGGGCTTGATTCTGGAAGTGCTAAGCTTCTGATGAAGGAATTCCCCATTGCGCAGGCTCAGGCCCTGCCCTGGAGAATGTGTCATCAGCTTTGCCTACAGAGCCAAACTTGAAGCCAGAAAATGTAGTATTGTCACTGGGAAATTGTAGCACAACCCTGGGAGAAGTGTGATGCTCACCTCCTTTAGAAATTGTCCTGAGGTCCACTGATAGAAAGGAAGAGTTCTGTGTAATTAATGTAATTGCAGTTATTCTCAAATCTGAGCAATTTGGTAACTCCTGGAAAAGCCTCCATCCAGAGGCTTTTCTATCCAGATCATTCGGTTACCTGTCCTAGATGTCCCTGCTGCTTACGCCAGCCTCTGGAACTCCAGCAATTTGGGCTTAGCCTGAAATCAGGCCAGCTGTTCTGGATCTGGGCAGATGTGGCTTCCAAACTGCAAGCCCACCTTCCACAGCTGTAGTGTGGGGTAAAATGCAAGCTCAACATTGGAAGGAGCTTTGGGAGTCTAGTTGCTTCTTTATAAGGAGGGGCTCCAAAGAGGTCATCCGTAAAAGTGTTTTTGAAGGAAGGGGAATGTGGAATTTGGGGAATATTGTCAACCGAGTTTCACCACTAAGCAGTTGTGAATCTCTGCATGTTCCAAACACTGCTTTTCTTTTTAAGCTTATGAAGGGTAAACTAAATGGGTCAACTCTAATGTATTCCTTGAAAAAAGATTTATTGGCGCTTCAGCCAAGCTCCTAGACCCTGGGGAAAGTGGGACTTTCATGTGGAATAGACATTCCACACAAACTCCAGAGGCGTTTAGGAAACAACCCAAGCAGGACTCTAGAGGTGGTAGACCAAGCTCCAAGAGGGCCCAAGATGCTGCCACGCATCATTAAGAACAGGCTTTGTTAATCCAATTCAGGTATTCTGGCGCTTAAAGGGCAGAAGAAGAGCTCTCAAGAACCACGACAGGAACCCTGGAAATTATGAAAGTTAGATGTTGTGTAATGATTAGGCTGTTTTGATGAAAGCCACAATTAAAATTTTATGCTTGAAACTGCAGTTCAAAACCGATGCCTTGTTTTTCTCCTGCTTTTGAAATGAGGGCTAGACGAGATTCACTGGCACCTGCATCCAGTTTGATTTAAATAGTTTTAGGACATGCTAATACAAACCAGTTCCATGCTCAATGAATATTTCAGCGTTCTTTTTCTTAAGTGCTAAAATTCCTCCATATCTGACTGTCTTCCTGCAACTACATTTTAAAAATGTAGCAGCTCTGTAGTTACAATCCTTGGTCTTGAAAAACCTTGTAAAACAAATATATTTTGAACTTTAGAAAACTACAGAATTTCTCAGAAAGTGTCACTTTATTACTTGGCATGGAATTCTACTGGGGCATTTATTAAGAGTTAAATATGTTAATTATAAAGTCCTTCCAATGGCTCCAGTCCATCTAGCCTTCATTTAGCCTTCACCTGGCTCTTCTTGCAGTTGTTGGATGCTTTGTTTTAAAGTAATGCTTCCCACATTCTCAGCCTGCCTCCTGTTTTGTGAGGAGGCACGATACCTTCTTGCAAGTCCAATCACTGCTCTGAGCCTATACAAACAGGAATCATCAGCAGTGTGAAAGACAATGTTAAGCAAAGCTATTGATATAATGTTTTCTTTCTGTATATGAAAGGAGAGGTTTTAATTATCTGCCTATTAATAGAAAAACACCGCAATAAAGGTGAATATGTGTAAATGCAGTGCAACAAGGAGCTCCATGATCTGGCTGTGTTTGCAGAAGTGTTCATGACGTGCCCCGAGGTTCCTCAAATAACTCTTGGGAAGCAAACCTGAGGAGACCTTTTCATAAACTAGTTGCAAGCATTGCTGTGAAGGTGATTGCTAGGGACTCCATGAGAAAGGGGGCAAAAAGAGCTTGTAAACTCCTGAAGCTGTGCCAGCATTTAGCAACCTTCCTTTGTATTGACAGGGTGTGACCACCTTTAGAAGAGCCAGCTGTCATTTATGGCTACCTATAATTTCCATGGAGAATGTGAGTGCTGATGGCACCTCTGAAGATTAGCACTTGGGGCAGAGATACATGAATATAGATTAATATATGTCACTTAGGCAACCACACTGAAAACATTGGTGTTTTTCAGGTACCAGCTCTAAAAGTGCTTTGGAAGTCTGTCCTTTGCTCTGAGCTGGTGTCTTCATAACCGGCTTTGGACTAACCTATTTTTTACCAAGTAAAAAATCATTAAAACATGCAATTCGTGAGGCTTATTATAATTTATATTGTTTCCTTACAGGATTAAATTTACCAGTTTGGAGGAGGGAAACAAAAACCTAATGAGGAGGCCGACACCAGGAAGGAACCACGGCCTGTTTCCTTTCTTTCTCTGTGGTGGATTTCATTCAAATGAAAATTGAAGCTGGCAAGACCCTGTTTTTTCCTTGCAATTTATTTAAAACCTTGCACGCATTTGGATACCTTGTGATTTCAGACAACTATGTGAAGATTAAGCTTTTGCTTACTGAAACATGGCATGTACTCTTTCAGTCTTTTGTGTTTGATTTTGTTTGATTTTCCACTGCAGCGCTGCATCTTTGTAAGGATTTTTATGCTTTCACCAGCAATGTCTTAAATACATTAAGACAACACATTTGGTGTTCACACTTCTTCAGTAACAACTGTACAAAAAAAGCCAACGGTGGCATAAAGGACTGTGTGTTTTCTTTGAGAGTTGTGCATATTTTGCAACCAATAGGAAGACTACTTCTGCCAGAGCAAGCCCAACTTGTCTGATCGGCTGACAATTACAGCACCTTGCCACTATTCCTGAAGTGTTGTTGGGTTATTTCTTTTTTCATTATCTCCTCAGACCGTTCATATCCATTTTAAAAACATGGCAATAATTGCATGTTTACTTCAGTACTCTGAATTTGGTTACTCTGCTTAGGCTATGTAGCATGCCAGTTTTCAAAATAGGCCTGTGAGAAAGACAAAGCAAAAATGATGAGATGTACGCAGCTGACAGATATACAATGAATTCTTTATGTTTTTCTTCCCTTTAAGAATATTTCTTTCTTTCTTTTATGGGTCTTGGCTAACATCTCTATGTTTTTCCTCACGCTGTTTACCTTTTGGAATGTTTTCTTGAAAACAGAGATGATGAAACGGTTCTGTTTAATTCAAGGCAGATACTAAGGTACAGAAAAGCTTTTGTTGAACGAGCCAGTGGGGAGTTTTCCTTATCCCAAGCTGTTTGCTGTTCCACACCAAAGCCCTTTCGAGTTATTTTCCATAGGTATCCTGAGCTGATTGGAAGGCACTACCGGATACTGTGTCTTTAGATAGCTTTTCTGAATGAATCATCAAATGCAAACTTTGCAAGAAACAAAGTTGTGTGATTTTAGAAAAGGAAGCCCCTGCTACATTCTGGTTGGGGAGAACATTGTGTTCAGGGGTGTGATAAAACTGTCCTGACCATATACAATGCTTTGCATTCAGAGAGGGCAGGGTATGGTGCAAAAACCACTGTTGAGCTATAGTCCTGCTCGGACAGAAACGCTTGCTAGGCAATATTATTCTACACGTAAATCTGACATCCTTTGCTTGCTGGATGCATTGAATTACATTTTTAAGAAGTGTGGTTAACACTTTGGTTAGCTTTCAGTGTTTAAAAGGAGGGAAAAAGGATTTGTGCTACTGCCATCTTATTAAACTCCAGCAGTGTTTAATAAGAAAAAAAAACACCCAATAAGGCAAATCCTTGAATGCACAAGTAGGTATGAAAAGCCTCTTAATGAACAAGGATATGAGTCTACACTTTCAAAGAGCTGAACTGTGGAAATATTCTTAATATTTGCACAGCCATTAAAAGACAATTTTCCCCAATGACATCTCTGTTTCAGGATCTGGTAAAAGCCATCTGAAAGCCACTTTCAGTCACAATCCTATTTAGACCTTACTACAGTTTTTCCCCTGTGTTTATGAGGGGGAAAAAGTGACCACTGAACTTTTGAATTTATCACACACTGAAACTGCCTTAGACGTGGTTTATTTGGGTTTCATGTTTCTTTTTTTTGTAAGAGAAAAGTCTTTTATACATTATCTTTGCTACTTAAATCGTGTGCAGTTTGATGATTAAAATTAGCTATTTTTAGAAAAAAAAAACTTGCTGCAAAAATCTGAAGAATTTTTGAAAATGTAACAAAGATTTCAATTAGGAATATAAGGGTAGTTTCATAGACGCATCTACTTGGCAGCTTAAATTGGGAGGCAAACAATTATGCTGCTCAACTAAACATCTGAAGGTTTAATATAGAGAGTAATTCCCCAACTGTTCCCACAAGCCTAGCACATTACTATCCATAGTGACTCATGTACAGCATTTGCTTAAGGTATGTATGTGTGTGTGTATGTGTGTGTACACACACGTGCGTGTGAGATTATCTTCTCTGCCCCATTCCCACTTTTAAGCAACCACTGAAGTAAAGTTGGTCAAAAATCTTCAAACTCAATTGCCTGAAGGCAAGTGCATAAATATCTAGGTTCCTAAATAGTAACTTGATTTTCAGCAGCAGGGAGGTTATCTCAGCTACCAATCAATTAAGGAGTGACCAGGATCTCTTATGTATGCACCTACTTCCTGGGCGCCCCGACTGCCTGCGGTGACTTGGGTTTGCTGCTCTCCCGCGGAGGCTCTGGGCCCTGGGGATGTTCTCCCTGCACCGAGGGGACCCGGGCTCAGCAAGCTGGTGCCATTCATGTGAGCACTGCAAATTATTCTTCTGCAACATCAAACCTGCTGGGAAACATCAAGTTTTTTTGAGAAAGTAGAGCGCCTTTGTCCAGGGAACTGACAGTACAGCCTTATTTCCCTCTTCCTCCTTCCAGCAGAGCCCTTACCTGCATGGTTAGCCTGATTGACACCCATCAGTTAGGATCCCCTGACAGCTAGCCCACCTCTCCAGCATCTTGCAGAAGTGGGGTTTTCCCCACAGCTCTTCCGAGTATTGCAGAATGGACTGTTTAAACCCCATCAGTGCTCTTGAGACAGCTTCAGCAAAGATCAGTAGTGTTACCCTCTTTTTCTCTTATCCTTCCCAAATTGGTTCCCTGCAGAATCTTCAAAGGGACAAGAAGAAATAGCCTGGCCTTCCAGAAGTGCTGCGGGTGCCAGGAATGTGGTGTTTCATGCCGTCAATAGTAAAAAACGGGCTTAAGTGACCAGTAGTCTCTGGGTCACAGTCCTTGAGAAACTGTGGGACTCACTGGGAGTCAATAGCCAGCAGCAGCCTAACTTTCATTTTCGTACCGCCTGGCTGAGCCCCAGTAGATCCTTCCTGATGGTACTGAGAGGCTGTGGCTTTGCTGCGAGAGGGGAGAGCAGCCGCAGGGCAGCAGGTGTAGTAGGCAGATAAAAATGGGAGAGCATGTTCTAACTCTGTATGAGATCCAATATTAAGTGAACGGGGAAAGGAAGATGGTGATAGAGATGGTCTGCACGATACAGAGATTCCTCACAAGTTCAAGTTCACAGAACCTGACTTTACAAGTCAACCAGCTGGAGGTGGCTTAGTCCTCTCCCCTGCTGGGTTCAGATCAGCCCTAATCCACACCCAGCAGGCACCGCACCAGTCAGGACACTACAATAGTGCCAACATTACGTGACTGTATGGTATCCCGGATYGGTTGGGTCCTTTTAATTCTCACTATTGTTTTTAATCAGAACCATGGTTTAGGATAAGTCATCAGTACATGCAACACTGAAAATTCCATCTGCAGTAGACAGAGGCACTGGGGTTTTCGCTTTCTCTTTGGTGCGCAGGGGTTCTGTGCTTCAGACCCCTGGGGAAAGAAGGTAGGATGATAAATTCCCTGTGGGCCGGTGGGTGACATACACCCCTGGGTGCTCTGTGTCAATGCACGCACCCGAACGTGTAGTCAATGCTCTGGTATGCTCATATACAAAATATTCACCTGTGAATATTATTGGGCTTGTAATCTTTGTTATATAAAACATTTAGGCTGTACAGACTGGGGAGCAAAATGCAGACACCCCATATAAACAGAATTACGTTGCATTACTGAGCATAACAATACTTTCCCCTACCAGCATTTAGGTGGAGTGACTGTATGTTACTGCCTTGCATTTTTCACATAAGCAAAAAATCTAAAAGTAAAGGATGCACTAATAATTCCCATCCCCTAAAATGCATTTCAATGGTGCTGCATACAAAATCCCTGCTTGCCAGCTTCCATGTGGATTTTTGTATGGTGCACTAAGAGGTGTTCTTTTTTTAACAAATAAAAAGGGGAGGGTTGGTACATGAAAACAATGTTAATGTAATTAAATATATATATATATACTTCAGAAGAACAGCATAGTAAGCAGTACAGTAAAATAAATGTCGCATTATTTGTTACACCTTGTAATTTGTCTGTATTATGAAAGATGTAATGGTTTGTCAGCTGTAACTGTTGTTTTCTTGTAACATCATATTGAATAAAGTGTAGCAGAATCTCTCTTCTCCTTCGTATATGTGATCTGGACCTAACCCAGGGAATAAAGCCTTTCTTTTACTTTTTGGTCACCAAAAAATGAACAAGGAAGTGGTTGTAAACAACAGATTTTTAAGGAATAAAAAGTACTTAGAAGCAGGCAGGCACTAGACAGTAATTAGTTGAAAAGATTAGGCACTGATTCAGTCAAACACATGAGCTTAATCAAAACTAGAAGGCAGTGCTAGCTACACAGGGCAAGGTTCTTCGCATTTCTGTCTGTACTAGTTAGTTAATTATTCAGTGTCTCTTTCCATTTTGTTATATGTGTGACAAGGGACTTATTTACAGTACACTGGGATTTAATTGAACTAGTAGAAGGGCCAGTTTTCTGGCAAAAAAAAAACCAGGTCTGATTTAAATATATCATTGTATGGAGAATAAACTCTGGCTTATTGCAACTTCTCTTGAAATAAAAACCTGGCAATTCTGGTGGAAAATCAGGCAAAACATACGATACGCGTTTTTCACAACTTTGATGTGGGAGTGTGATGTACACCTGTTCATACTTGGTTATTTATCTCATGTGCTGCTTGGATTCTTAACCTGTTTATTTATTTGTGCATTATAGCATTAGATAGGCAAGTGCTCACTCACACTGAGTATAATCAATATGTGCCTTCAGTATTTCTCCTCCTTTCCATTGCTTCTAGCTTTTTTGGTACCAACACCTTGCTAGGACCTATTTTTAGACAATGAAAGTTAAATTGATGCAGCTTGCACAGACTTGGTTAGAATATTTGACTGAAATGTCAGAATATGCTGTTTTAGCAAATGCAGGATTCTATAGGAATCTGTTGGTTTTAACATCATTTTGGTCTGGAATGGGGGACGGCTGGAGAGCAAGTGCTTGTACTCTCTAGGCTGATGGGGAAGCCACTAGCCTAGAATATGGATAATGGAGGACCTGAATTCTGGTCTTGGCTCCGGCTGACTGGGAGTAATTGAAGATAAAATGGTCTTCCTTTGAGTTAGCACAAGATAGGCTCGACTGTGGGTCTTCAGTGTCCCAGGTTTTATCTGGTCGAATCATGTTCTGGCCCAGTTCTGATGGCAAAACTTCAGGAGATGAATCCCCACTTGTAAATCTAGAAAGTTGCCGCAAAATGACATCAGCTGCACCCAGAGGGCATTGCACAAAAACAAACCAAGGCATCTATTTCTATTTTACCCCCAGTTCTCACTGGCTAGGGCAAATTTAGGAAGGTGTTGCCTTTTCATAGTCTAGATGAATAATCTGTGCTTTCAGCTGAGTATCTGATTTGTTTGGTATTCCTGACTCACTACCTGTGTGGCAACTTTAACCTACAAATCTCTCAGATACAAATGAGGACCAAGAATTATTACCTAAAAAGGTTTGTATGTTTGAGCACTGGGTACCAGGAAGCATATTCAGAGTGAGTTTTAATTATGTAGTATAATCCTTAAAGCCGTCTCCTGACCCCCTTGGCTGCACTCCTAGCCTGTTTAGCCCCAAGGTTTTCTTCCTAAACTAGCCTGGCTGCTACAGCAAGGCAAGAGATGCACTTAACTAGAATAGCAGCCACCCCTCCCCCGAGAAAAGAAAAACCAGAGGGAAGTTGTTGGAGCAACCTTGTGCCACTAGGTTAACACATACAGTTTCTAAATAATGTCTCTCCTTGTAAACCTCTGCAAAGTAAACCCTACAGCAGCGGAAGGGCTTGCTGCTACCAGTGGGGGGTGGTGTTATGGACATCAGATTTGAGAAGCTTATATAGCACATGGGCGAGGATAAAGGGATACAAATCAGAGAAAAAAAAACCTGAAGAGATTAAAAAAAAAAAATCCAGGACCAAGTATTTACTGTTCATTCCCCTTGCGAGTGGTGGTGTATATTGTCTGCAGTGAGTCATGCTGAGAGCGAGCCAGGCACAATAATAGCTGAGAGCAGTCCTGCAGCCCCTTCGTTATTGCCTGTGCTGGCTGATACCRAGTTGGGCGAGAGAAAGTGATTCCAAAAATGTTCTTTTTTTTTTCTTTTCTCTGTTTCCCAAAAGGCCCGGTAGTGATTGTTGGGGCTGTACTACCTTGAACGAACTGCTAAACTAAAATCAAACATATTTTAAAATTAATTTTCCAAGGACCAATATGGTGATTCACATAAAAGACATAACAGCTTTAAGTGCTATACAACAAGATACTGCAGTGCTATATACCCTAGCAAAGTCTTGAAGCCTAAGGAGATTTATGGTATCATAGAAACATTTCAACCTCACCTTTCAACTGGAATTAGGACTACGGTGTAGGTTTCAAAAGGGTAGGTGTTCATCTTACAATCCAGCTAATTATAATAGTTTGCCCCCAGCTTCCACCTGAGGAGCTCAGAGATATTCATGCATTAATGAAATGAGCTGTACACACAGCCCTGGGATATACCGTATAGATGTAAAGATCCATATTTTGTAGAAGGGAAAAAAAACAACCCACCCCAAAAATCAAGGCACAGATTCAATTCTCTATTTTCAAAGCTTTGCATGGGCACAAGCACCCAAGAGAGTATTTCACTTGGTGTTTGGTGAAGACTGAGCATTCAAGACACTTTTTTAGAATAGTTTATTACAACAAAGAAGTGTAACTTCCGTGTTCAAAACAAGTTACGTTTCACTGTATAGACAGATGGAAAGATACTGATACATGACATGACAAAGTGTTGTGGTCTAATAGGACTGCAAAGAGTTGTTCGTTGACCAAATGCCCGGCATCATGTCAGTGTGGAGCAGGAGGAATTGCGTGTACCGTCATGTTGGCTTCGCTGGGAAATACTGTAAACATGAACTGCCACTTGGCTGCATCAGGAGACATAGATATAACTGTCAAACTCTTCAGAGACCCTCTCAGGTGTTCTTCTATATCCCAATTTTTTTTCACAACACACAATACAGACAGCAAAGCAGAAGTGATTTTCTGCGTGGGAGGTAGTGCTCTACAGAAATAGCCCCTTTCATATAGGTGGTTAACATTTTATAGATACTTCTCTCCCAGCATGCTGTTCTGGCCTATTACATGTAATAAATGCAAACCACTATAGCCCTAACATGCCCTTTTTATGTACGTTGCTGGCTGCTACAAGTGCTCGTCTATCTGCTGAGCACTCAGAAAGCAGCCCAGCGCAGGGTATTTTGGAACACAACTGCCTCTTTGGTGGGGACATGAATCACGGAAGAGCTGCACTTCTGGTCTCCCACATCCACTAGGTCCTTTCCAGAAACGCCTGTTTGCATCTGGGCAACGTCCATGTTTTCACTGCTGGCTGTTTAGCTTGCACTCATGCATGCAGAGTGACTAATCTGGAATAGCAGGAACCTGTAATTTTGGGAGCAGCTCCATTAGTGGTCAGAGGTAGCCCGCTCTTCTGCCAGTCCAGAGGCAGCAGCGAGTGAGCTCTGTTTGGCAGAGTGAGGTTTCGCTGCTCCRTAGCTCCAGTGGCTCTTCTGAGCTCTGCTCAAACACAACATTTGTCCGTGCAGCAGGACCGGAGGTGGAGGAAGCAGGAAAGAGGGCACGAGACAGAGATGCATGTGCAGTCTGGGGACAAGGCCATGAACCTGGCAGTGGTTAGGAAATGGTCACGGGCAAGTTCCCTTGTTTTAGAAATCTCCTGAATGTTCACCCTACCACTAGCTGGGCCTTTCTTTTATAATCCCCACATGAGAAAGGGACATTCGGATATCCTCCCAAACCCTTTCCCCAAGCAATTGTAATTTAGATTTAGGACAACCAATTGATCAAAGGAAAGAGGAGAGTCTCAGAGGGTTTCRGATGAGCCCTTACAAGTCCCTAAATATGAGGAAGTGTGCTATAAACTCACTGCCTGTAATAACATGGAGCTTTGAACATCCCAGTATGTTTCTGCAGCGTTAGCCAGYGGGGTTTCCTATGCCAGCACTGCCGAAGTAAACAATACCCAGTTTTTGGGAGAGGAGGCTTGTGACAAACCCCAGTTCRGCAGCCATGCCAGGTGGGCTGGAGGAGATGCCACCTTCACCAGGGAAAGAAAGGAGCTGGGGCCTGGAAATGACATCGGCTCTTACTGGAGGCCTGATGACAAATCGGAGCTAAAGCGGCTTTGCCCCCACCATCAGGACTCTCGGCTGCTCCTTATTAGCTTTGCGTCAGCCACTGTGCAGTGTGGCTCACAGTATTCTCTCATCCCCTCTGCCTGACAGGACTGTGCCAGGTATAGGGCAACTTTATGGCGAGAAACCCACAGTGCCCTTCAAAACACTGAGCCCGGTGAACTCCCACACCTGCGACTGGGGCTGCCGAGCTCCCTTTGCACCAAAATATTTTGACTGCAGGAATCTGTCTGGTAGGAGAATGTGCCAGGAATGAACAAGGAGCACATTTACGTTTGCTGGCCTTGCTGAACACCACTTCAGATGCCCCGTTTCGCACAAACACATGTTTCTCAGCAGCTCTGCTGGCGCAGGCCCAGAGGCGCGGGCGCCGCGTCGCCGTGGAGGGGCCACAGACACGATGGTTCACGCAGCATGTGAAGGACGGCCAACGGGAAAGAAAGGACCTTAAACGGAAGTGCCGTTCAAGGGCTGTCCCACAGAAAATGGAAGCTCTGATGCCCAGAGGACAGCATTACCAGTAACATCAGGGCCCCACTCGCGTGCCTGCTTCCCGGGGGCAGCAGTGAGCGGCGGGGCGGCTCCCCACGACGCCTGCGGGCAGGGCAGGGCGCCAGGGGCTGGAGCCGCCCGCGCTGGTCTGGGTGCCCGCGGGGGCGGCCGCCAGGGGCGGGAAAGGGCCGGGGCCGGGGCCGGGGCCGGGGCCGGGTCTGCCCTCGCTGTGCAAGGGGGAACTTTGGCGCCAACGTCAGGGAGAAATAACACCGGAGTATCCGGTGCAGAGCGGGAGAAGGAGCTTCAAATCCCGAGTTAGGCAGGGTGTTTGGCACAGTGGAGGAACTGTGTTGCTGTGAAATTCGGGGATTTTGGAAGGTTCAAGGCTTTCACTGAATTTTTTCAAATGTTTTAC
Organism: Phoebastria nigripes; assembly: GCA_035582835.1. Lineage (NCBI taxonomy): Eukaryota > Metazoa > Chordata > Aves > Procellariiformes > Diomedeidae > Phoebastria > Phoebastria nigripes. Next base: position 300,945 of record JAYKAV010002905.1, on the reverse strand, counting down.
GAAATGCTGCTGTGAATGGCGGTTCTTCTTCCTTCAGCCATGGCTCCGGACTGGCATCAGACAGCACGGCATTGTTGAGCAGAGTGGATGCTGGGTGTCGGTTGCTGGGACAAGCCAGGCCCCTCGCTCCCCTCACAGCATCCTCTTCCCTGGAGCGCATCTTTGGGGCGTCCTGAACAGCAAGTACAGCCTGGCCGTCAACACCTGCAGCTGCGAGCCGGCATCCCGCCATTCTGCTGACGGCTACGGGTGACCCCCAACCCCTCCTCTTTTCCACATCCATCCAAATACTGTCACCTGCCAGGGTTTCCACCAACTCAACACGTTTGAAGGCACTTTGCTATGACCCAGCAGTTCATGCGCAACACCTTCAGTCCTGTTTACCGTATTGCCTTAGATCCCTAATCTGCCCTCAGACACATCCACGCAGCAGCTGGTGCAGTAACAGGGTTTGTGCTGGTGTGTGAATACCTGAAGATGGAATTGGACTCCATGCCATCTGTAAAACACAGTATCAAACTCACACTTGCCCCAGATCCTGATCTTTTATTAATTTGTTCCATACAGAGAAGAAAAAAATTGCAACCAAGTTCTTTTAAAGATATCTCTGGAGCCTGAGTTAGAGAAATGGCCTTAGGTGGATTTTTTTTTTTTTTTTTTAACTTGGACATTTACTACAAAGAGAAAAAGAAAAGGTGCTGTTTAATCTCTCTTCTCATGTGATCCTCAGTCTCTACGTGGTTTATTTTCCCCACATATGATCTCCTTTGTTCTCTGGTAGTAGTCACCTAAACAAGTGATTAGCAGATGAAGGATTAGCCTGCAGTGCTCCTAGCTGCAGGATGTGATGCAGGCTAAAAATGAAGAAATCCACACTGGTTATTTTTCTGACATGCCTCCCAGTACTACATCGTTCCAACAGAGAAATCGCTGTTGTAGCGCACACGCTTTTTTCTTTTGAGGTATCCCTCAGCACTTCCCCAAATCTCCCAGACCTCCCTGCACCCTCTTGCAATTAAATTGCTTTTCTTAACTTAATTTGGGACTGTTTAATTAGAGCTGGTTGCATGTTTTTCCCCACAAAGCAAAGTTATTCAGCAGCTTTGAAAACCACTGATTTATCTGGAAAGACTTATCTTTCAATTAACTTCCTTCACCTGTGGGTTGCCAGGAGCTCAGGTTCTCAGCTCAGTGACAGGTTTCCATTTGAATGACTGTGGGCCTGGAGACCTCAGGGATTCTTGCCTCCTGGCGACAGAGCTGGGAGCCAATGCTGGGATTCTCCAGCGTGTGCAGCTATGGGCCAGCGCAGATGCCAGAAATTGGTATGATTACTTTGGTTTCAAGACACCATGACCTTATGTCATGAAACTGGCCAAACTGCTATCCCCATATATTTCAATATTTCACATGTTGACACAGTGTTTCTACTCCACGAACATGTTAATGGTTTTGCTTTTAATTTGGAATGAAGCATTTCTAGAAAGCATTTCCCCATGAAAGAAGGAATAACCGATCATCATTAGCAATGAAACCTATCAGAAGGGGATAACAAGCTTCACTGGCTGGAGGAGACAATAGGTAAATTCAGACTACAGCTAAGATGTATTCTTTCTAAAGAAAAGAATGACTTAATAGATCATCTTGCCACTCATGCAGGAGAGATCCGGTTTTAATCCAGTTTGAAATCAATTGGAATCCTGGCAATCATGAAGCAAATGAGTATTTTTTTGCATTGATTTCAGTAGCATTAGGACTTTATCTGGGATGACTTGCTAAGATAGACACTTCAGTTTAAACACAAATTGGAGCTTGAGGCTAGATTCTACTTGTGAATGTCGATGGCTTATGCAAGCAGGAAGTCACACTTGATAGCCTTATAATTTGTTAATTATATAAGAGGTTGCAACGGCTACATGGTTTACCAGTGGATAAATATCAATTTTGTCCTGTTTTAACATATTTGCAGATGTTACTGTTACCATTGTTTCATGGTCCTCTTTTTTACCTTTATGTGATGACCAGCTGTTTTTGTTTCTACTATGAATACAGATATATGTATTTCTGAGAAAAAGAAATGTGATTGTCTAAGCGACGCAGTTCAGAAAAAAAAAAGCCAACCTCTTTCCTATGCCCAGTATTACATCATTTGAAACAGCACACTATCTCAAGATCTTCTAAGGACAGAAACTGCATCATAGTGGAAATATTGAAATCTTAACTTCCAATAGCATAAAGGTCCCATTTGCAGTCTTGGAAAAATCAACTGTTGTTAGGCTTAAAACCTACCCTCATTGCAGCAGTAAATGTTATCTATTGTAGCCTCAGTACACAAGGAAAAAATGCCATCTGCAGAAGGACATTATTTAATAAAAATATATCTACTTCTGTTGATTGTTCCTCTAAGAAAGCTTTAATGGAAAAGACATTGAAGTAGGACGTAGCTGACTGGATAGAAGCTAAAGTGAGGTAATTCACATTTTATTTTGTTTGGACTCAAAATTGGTTGCAACTTTTGCTTTTTGCTGTGATTTGTCTCTAATCAGCATTCCCACTGTTCTAAAAAATTGATTTGAACTCTAAGTTGATACAGGAGATGCATATAAACAGATCTCACCTCCCCTCTTGTAAGGGCAATTTATGCAAAATAAGTTTAGGGGCTCTGGGATGTAAAGTTTACTGACTTTTGTCTGTGGGAACTGGAGTGCCACTTTGTACATCATGAACATTGTCTATGAATTACCTGCCTTACGGGGGGGGGAGGGGAGCGGATTGTTAACACATGAATCAAAAGTGGCTGACTAATGTAGAACATCTCAAACAAAAGGATTAGACAATAGCTCTGATGCACCAAAATGCATTTTAAATCAGCTGAAGTGAAATTAGGTGCTTTTTAGTCTAATACTACTCTTAAGTATAATGTTGAACAATGACTGTGAAAACAGGAAGATCTGGGTACCCTCATTTTGCTACAGAGAAGATGCCATCTATTTATTTTCTCTTTAAAAGCAGACTGCTTGCTCAGTCGTATGTGCTTCATTCATAAAGGAAGAGCACTGTATTCCTCCATGTCACAAAGTTTATAGTGATTCTCCTTTGATTATGTGGGTAACACTCTGGGGAATGAGATGACTGTGCACACATATTTTCCTGTATTTTTATATTGAAAAAGAAGGGTTTTTTCAGATGGTCCAGAGTTACTTTCTGCTCCCACTAAGAAACCCTTGCAGCAGCAGCCTCAGCGTGATGTTTGTCCTTGAGAATCCTGCTACAAAGACACCCACGCCTGAGCTCAGCTCCAGTCATCTGGGATGTGGGATCTTGCAAACACTGCATCTCATCACTTCCAGACTTCCAGGGTAAGTTTAAAGCGTCAGTGGGCTAAACGCTATTCTGCTTGGTGACAAATGGAGAAGACTGATTTCATCTGGTGTAAGGAAAAAAACCAGGCAGGTCTGCAGGGTGCCTCCTGCTGTGGCCTCACCTGACACACTGATCTGCTTGGTTTGCTGAATTCTCCCTTTGGGTGTAAAGATGATGCGTGGCCTAACATGCTGTCTCCCTCCATCTCCAAACCAGACACCATGGGAGTCTGAGACAGATTAAATTCATTGGTTTTGGCCAATTCTGATCCTACTGAAATGGAAGCTTAATTCAGTGGGATTAGAATTTGGCCCTTAGGCAGTAAAGGTGCAGTGGAGAGGGTTTCTTTGATAACTTTTAAAGAGCGTAGAGAAAGCAAACTACTGCTGGACAGAGTAAGCCCAGACATTTACTCTTGGCAATAGCTTTTGGAACTAGAGAGTTGAGCAACCAGGCTAATGTTCTCAGCAAAAGACTAGTAATACTGATTTATTTTAACTGGAGCTGCATGAATGACTGGTCCTATTTGGAAGAAAGCTGTGCTGGCAATGTAAAAAAAAAAAATAATAATTTTTTTGGGATTGACATGAAACCAGAATTTTTCAGACTGTATGGGGAGGGTTTTTTTTCAGGTTGAATAAAGTGTTTCACACTGATTTGGGACATTTCTAAAGAACATGAAAGCAATGTGAAAATAAACTCATGCAGGGTGACTGGAGCAATATTCACAAAACTGAGGAGGCAAGATCCCCTTTTGCACCCAGCGGTGCCAAACTTYCACTCTTTAGGTGGGAGACTCCAACTGCTCGGTAATCCCCAGGTTTTCCTCTCAGAAAAATGCCCTAAATGCCAGGCTGTAAGGCTGGCTGCCCAAACTGTGCCTCACAGGCAGATCAAATGAAACTCCTGCGATGGACGTTGCCTGAGAAAGTAGCCCTGCTGGATCCAAGGCTGCTGGGCAATTTGTATGCCGTGGAGCGGGACAGGTAAAACAGCAGAAGCTGTGGTGGTGAGCACTGCCTCGTGTCCCTGCTCTGCCACCAGCCCAGCCCTGCTCCCTGTTTTCTGAGAGATGTGGAGCTCCTGACCACTTGAAGGTGTTGGTACTTGGGATGAAGAAAATTCACTGTGGCAGCTATAGAGGAAACAGAGGAGCCTCTCTCTTGAATGCTGACGTGTCCAACCTCATATAACTCATGAACATTCACTGGGTAAGAAAACAGGTGAGGATTATGGTATGGTCTGGTGTCTAGGACACTCATCTGAATTTTCCAGTCTCTGCTTCCAAGCATCTTCAAAGGGGAAAAACTGAAGGTGTCCCACCAGAATCAGTATCACTGTGAAAGAGGTAGGAGGCCCATGATTTTAAGACCTAGCTTTAAATCAATTAGAAAAAGGAGTGGATATTTGCCTCCAGTCTCACAAAATATAGTTGGTATGGCATAAGGATGCTCTTTTCCCATTTTCTGTTGTTTCAGAAATTGTTTTCAAGTCAGCTTGTAAGTCTTGCCTGAAAAGTCAAAGCAAAAAACTATTGCAAAAACACCAAAATAATCCCTTCCACATTTTATTTCAGGTGAAACTGTTGACTAAATTTGACTTGACATTACAAGTGTTTGCATTTTTCTGTGACTAAGTGATTCCTTACACACTCTGTGCTCAGCTCTAGCTTGAGCTCTGCTGTTTTTTCACCCTCCTTGTATTCTGCTTTGGGAGTATCTAAGATAACTGCTCAGTCGCTGAGCTGCAGCCTCCTCCGCAGGGACGGGCGGACGTGCTGGCTTTGTGGGTGCATCGACTTTTCTGGCAAACTGGTTTCCGTGATAAACACCTGAGGCGCTAAAGAAATACGGCTTCAGTCCTCCCCTTCCAAAATCCTCATCAAACAACTGTTGCCAATATATATTCTACCCTAGCAGACATTTCATTCGCTCTATAATCTGTGGAAAATGTAAGAATTGATCTCTCAGCAGTGTTGCTAAAAGCTGCAGCCACTTTGCTTTGTTTTTACTCGGAGAGCATAAATGTCTTTTTGGCAGATTTGATTTCTGGGCAGCTCCTGGCTGAAAACACTATCATCAGCATTGACTTCCCTCGTGGCCTGTCACAGGCAAACCACCCTGTGATCGAACAGCAGCCCGCAACCATCAATATCCATTATTGGACTTCTTAGCTGGTGTGCACTGCATTGGGCCAGAAGCAGATCTTCATCTTCAGAACGTAGGGCTTGTGGGTACAGACCTGGGGCACATTTTGAGCCACAAAGCAATGAAATCGTACTGTTCGCTTGCACCCTGGCACTCTCCACCCCCACTGAGATGTCACGTCTTGCTGGAGGATTTTTACGTGTAAATCTGGGCTGCCCTGTGGCTCCCCTTCCTCTTCTCTCCTGCCAACCTGGCTTCTTGTTAAAGCTCCTGCTGAAGGTGTGAACTCAGCTGGAGAGGGGTCTGTCTCCTTTTCCAACTTGCTATAGACCGCGCATCTCAAAGCACAAGAGAGGCAGGTGATTTGGCCCCTGCCTTCTTCCAACAGCTACAGCTTCAGGGAGCCCCAGGAAGTGTTTCCAGCTCTGCTGCCTGCACTCCTCATCTGACAAATGAGCAGGTTTTCTGCCTCACTCCCGATGCTGCCTCTTTGTCCGAACCACCACACATGGGCCCTTCTTTTGTCATCATCTGTTGTTAGCTGTTCCTCTGTGACTGTAGGTTCCCCTGAAAATGAAGTGGCAGCTTCCTTCTGTGGGGTAACTTTGCCACGTGGAGACCTGCAGCGGGGCAGCTCTGCTCCCATGAATGCCCCCAAGCACTCAGCTGCCACTGCATGGGGCTTGTGGGAGGCCGAGCCCATKTCTATGCTGCAGGTCTTGGGAGCACTGAACACCTTCCAGGGCTTAGTGTGTGCCATGGCTGTATCCTGCCTCATCAAAACAGTCTTAATTCTCGGCACAAAAGTCCTCCAGCCCAGTACCAAGTCTGCCAGGCCTCTAACCCCATACCCGGCAGCCAATGCCTGAGGAAGGGTATGTGAATAAAGAAAGCCCATAGCAGTATCTCCTCTAAGTAGTCTCCTAGCTCTCAACAGTGTCCAGCTAAAGTACATCCTGAGCTGGAGGCGGGGGCCTGTCAGGGGATGYTGAATGCCGTTTTACTGCCCCATGAGATAGCAGCCTGGGTGAAATGGCCAGAAGGAGCCATAGCAAACTGACTAGAGCATGCCTGTCCCTCAGTGCCAAAGCCATGCCTAGCCCTGCTGAAGATGCTGCTTGGCTTGAACGCTATCTCCTTCTTGTCCTTTACATCCAGATGTCTGAAGGGCAGAAGCTGCTTCCTGTGCAATGTAGTGCTGTGCTCTTGAAAGAAACCTGGAACTGTTCTTCATATTTATTAGATCATCTTTAATTTGGGACATCAGTGAGAGTTTCTGTGTGTTCTTCAGTTGCCTTCCTCCAACAGCTTCTATCTGTGTGCATGAACTCTAGTTCCCTGCTTTTCCAGGCTGTAGCACACATATGCCTCTTTATTTAGTGCCATCAGTGGATATACTTAATGAGCAGATTCTTTCTGTTGGTTTGTGCTGGATATTTCTAATTGCCAAAGTCTCTTCTTAGTGGTCTTTAATTGTCTGTTTTATATGGTCACACTGTAGATCGGACAAACCCGTATCACACTGTAGACTGGGGATCAGGCTGAAGATCATGCAAAGACAAACATGCAGAGAGAAAAATGAGCTGTCACCCTTGCATATTTGAGCTCCGATTCTGTATCTTGATATGCCTGTCATCCTGTGTTGTAGGTCTTCATGGCAGGAATATTTCTAAATCCCACAGGCCTGGTTCTCTGTTTTGCTCTATCCGTTGTAAAGCAAGAATATGTTTGCTATAGTTAGCCCCAAGCTATATAAATAAAACTGGGAAAATGGAAGCAAGCCCTATGTTTTTAAATACTCACRTATATCTCTGTCATAATAATGACTTCTGTAGAGTCAAAAGGATCTTCCTCTTTATCCAGCTGCTGTGTTAGCTTTTATCTCAATTTATAGGTTGAGTTTTGCATTACCCTGTTTGTGAGCCTACTGCTTCAGCAAGGCCCAAATAGTTGTTGATCATCTGGGCTTTGTTATCGCAGGGTTACGCTAGGAGAAGGTATTTTCTCTTCATCCTCTGCTGCTTTTTTCCCCCTTGGTTTCCTTCAAAATACATGCACCACTATCGTTCCTGTGGTATTGCCTGTAACTCTGCCTCATCCTTGCATGTATGTTGTTTTCTGAACAGTCAGGTTAGAAAAGTCTTTCTCTAGCAGCAAGTGAACTTTGAAATACTGAGTTATGCTGCACACTGTATCGCCGCACTGCAATTCATTCTGCTCTAAAATGAGAGCAAACCTGCTGAGATGGCTGGTTCTGGCTGGGCTTGGGGTTATTGAGATCCTCAGGAACAATAAGTTTCTTAAGTGCCAGCCCTGGACCTCTGGTGAATGAGCAAACCTACTCTGCGCCTGGAGTCCAGCAGGGAGAGCAGGAACACTGAGCTGGTTTTGCAATAAGGCTAGCACTGGAGCTGACAGCCCCAGGCTGGAAGTGCTCAGGGAAGGTGTGTGTAACCCTCTTCAGGCTTTATCACTCAGCTGAGATTTTCAGCAAGATGGAGAAGAGGCAAAATCAATTTATCAGCTGTGGAATTCCTATTGAGGACGAGATGTGCTGAATCCCCATTGCTGGGGAGATTAAGGAACTGGTGAGCATCTGTGTATAAACTAGATATATTACAACCTGCTTAGCACAGCTGATTTCTTGAGAGCCCTCCCAGCCCTGTTTTCTGTGATTGAATCTGGGAAAGCAGCCGCTTGTTTAAACTATGCAAGGAAGGGTACGGGGAACATTAAGAGGCATGGCTGCTGCTTGAGATGCTTCTAACGATGGCTTTGTAAGTCACACACTTTTGTGACTGAACTCAGAAACAAGCTGCATCTTAAAAACAAACAAACAAACAAACACACACCATGTCCCATACAGCAGGAGCATGCAGTGTCTGTTGTTAGAGGTGAGTCCAACACCACAATCTGGTTTTCAAAGCAAAGTACTAGCTCTACCCATCCTTTGCTTGGATGAAGATACTGCTTGTGAAATTGGAGCTAGGATCAGCAGCCAAAAAATGTAGGTGTTTGGGCTTAGGATTTTAACTCTAGCCTATCAGTACTGATTGCTTTTACAGACATTGTATTAATGTTGAGGAAAAGAGGAGTAGAGTATAGCACATGAAAAGAGTGACTCCTCTTCCAAACACACACGCTCCTGTTACAAACGCATATTATGGGAAGATATTTCTGCTTAGGGTTGATTTACCGAAATGAGATTTTAATTTTAAGTGTCACGGACACTTGTAGTGTATTTTGTGCTGGTTTGGGTTTATTTTCCCGGTAGCCATTCATTTCATGACATTGCCTGGGACTTGGAGACACAGCCAGGCAGATCTGCTGAACACATGAATACTAAGGAAGTGGTTTCCCTAGTAACAATAACCACCTAACAGCTCGCACAACTTCCTGCCCTTCCTTACGGGATTTGTTTGTTTGTGTGTTTCTCACTGGGTCAGATAGAGGAGACACCAAAATTGGAGCTGGCTAAAATGCATCCAGGATCAGCTTACTGGAAGTGGCGAGAGTAGAAAAAATGACTGCTGCATTTACAAGTGGTGTCATTACAGAGTTTGGCTTTGTTTTGGTTTATGGGAGTAATCCAGGGGCATGCTCATAGCTGCCTCTGAGCATGGACCGAACAGACTCTAGTACAACTCAGATTCTTCTTTCAGAACATTTTTTACAGATGCTGGGTTGGTTTTTTTTACAAATGAAACTATTTTCATAATGGATTAAGTGCAGCTTTGAGACAGTAATTGATTAATGGAAAGCAGAGTGGGGGAACAAATATATGCATGAAGTATGCAATCTCAGTGCAGGACTTAATGCTAGCACTTTAGAGAAGGTGAATTAAACAGCATTTGGGAACATGGATGGATGTGCTTCTAGGTTCAGACTGCTAGTAGGGGGTTGTCTGGCTGAGACGCTCTTGCTATCGAAGAAGAGGGGAGATTCATTCTCTAATATATTGCAAAGTATTCCTCAAAGAAAGTAGCTATACCGCTGTTCAGGTAGGGGATCCTGGTAGGCATGTTATGTATGATCATTAAATTGGGTTCTCTTTTTAGTCTTCTAATCAACCAGTCTGTTTACAGCTCACTTGAAGCCAGGTGGAGCAATTTGCAGCACTAATCCCAGGTATTAAATCTGCTTCTTCAGGCATTGAAAAGCTGACTTCCTCGATTTCATTAGCCATTGTTCATATATGTATATTAATTGTTGTGGCCACTTTTGTGTAATTTTTTATATTAAAAAATAAAGGTTAGTATTACCTGTCAGCTCTCTGTAAAGCTGTGTCCTGCCTAAGATGGGTCTGTTCCTGAGCAAGCTGAAATGATTTTATCCATTGCTAGAAGGAAAAACTGATAAGGGCCAAACTGCAATCAGCTGTGAGTTTACTGTTAAGATAATAACATGAACAGACACTGTGTAGCTATGCTTTGCTTTTTCAAGATCTTTGACCACAATGAAATCATGACATTATCTCAAAGCTGACACATGTAACTCTAGTCATACAGATATTTACAGCTAAAAATGATAAGCTTGATCCTGAGAGATGCTGGATACACCCATCCTTGCTGCTTTTAACGGCAGTTCTGGGTGTTCGGAGCCTTTGGATCAGACTAAGATCATGTCAACAAATCACAGTGAGGGAGACAGAGAGGAAATGGCTATCAGAAAACCAAAGACAGGCTAAGACTTTATCCTTATCAGACTGAGATGAGGTGGCTCAGAGCAATAGACCGATTCTTTTCCCAGGCTATATCAAGTATCAAGACTGGCCAATGCACTTAGTTCAGGACAACCGCAGAAATAAGCATGAGCACATTTGTAATTAGCACTTACACTCTCCCAACATGTATAACTCCCACTATCACAGCATTATCTTCCCATCGCAGATAGCGTAATTTAAGCTCGGCATTTTAAGCAGTTGTATTAGGGTCTTCTCCTGTAAACCAGCTGTGTTGGAATCCTTATCAACCAAAATCAATGTCAGACCTGTGCGCAATATGATCTTGGCAGAGAACAACACTGTTTTGTGCTCCCGAGATCATTGACAGTAATGAAATTATGTTGTTGTCTTCCAAGTTGAACATATGTTAAGTCCAGTCACGTGAGAGCACATTACTTTCTTAGATTAGTAAGAAAGCAACGGTTAGTAAAATCTACCTTTTGATTTTACAATTTCCCTGAAGGTGCAGAGTCTCCCAAATTATTGTACACTTTAGAGAGTTTCTTTCTTTGTTTCTGTTTGCAAAATAAACTTTGTTATTAATACTGAATAATTAAATAAATCCAGTGGGTTTACATGTCTGACGACACGTACACATCAGCAACAATCCTATAAATGCATATGCAGATGTGAGCATGAATTCAGATGAGTACGGGAGCATGGCTGTATTCAATTCTGAAAATAATAATCCAGCTCCTAATTATGTAAATGGTTGGCTATGCTGATTTAGGCCAGTATATTTATTCTCTGTTTTCTAACTGTACATCAATGGACCTAAAGACTGTAAGTTGCCAAAGTTGAATCAGATGTGGAATAGAAAATTCAAAACATTTACCATTTTGTTCAATATCAAAACATTCTTGTTTTCACAGTGGTGTAATGTGGGTCTTACAGTGTAACAAAAGCTATGAATCATTTGAAAATGTGTGATAGCTTTTGTATATCACAGATACTTTTCTCATGAATAAGGAACTTTTCACCATAGGAAGACTTTTATATGACCCCCGTTTGTTTCCCAGTCTATTTCTAGGCTAAATTTACTGTAAAGAGAGAGGTTTTGCATCTGCCTATGTCAGTTCTCCAGTGGATTGAGGTCAGCTTCCATTCTCCTTGGCTCTGATGCCTGCCTGTATAAATACAAATTCCATTTCCATCCTATTATTTTTCTAATCAAGGGTTTGTCATGCAAAAGAAGATCTGAGGTGACTGTGTTTTCCATTATGCAAAACATTCCATTATGATAATATCTTCAGGACAGTCTTATAAAGGTGCCCTGCCCAAAGAAATCACAAATGAGAGCAGTGAAATAGTAGACAAATCCTGCATAATTTGCCCTCTCATTTAACATTCAGGCCACAGAGTTCACCCTAATTTGCCATACACATTTCCTCTGACATACTCGATCTGTACATATGGTAAAAATAAGAATTGGCAGCTTTCACTGAATAGACTTCTGTTAAGTGCTTATCAAAAGAAGAAGAAGAAAGGGGTTGTAAAATGCAGTCATATTTAGTACATCCTTCGCTTTCTTTTGCTTTCTCCACTAAACTCACACTTAGTAAAATCTACAGTCAATGAAATTTACCTTTTGAGCTCAAGTTGTTTCCATTCAGAACAAAGTGAAAAATACGCCAGGAAAGAAAACCTTGTATTTCTTAGAAATTCTCTTTTCTTTCTTATGCCAAATCCCAAGGGGCAGGGCTCCACAGAAAGGGAGTTTATTTTCTAAATCCTTTGAACACAAAGCTCTTACATTTTCTAGGACAAGATGTTTTCCTAGACAATCTCAATATTGTACCTTTGTATTAATACTTTTGTCATAAAGGTGAATACACACACGTATTTTATTGTATATATTTAATTGCCATTAGATGTCATTTCAATTATTCAAATATGAATTGGCTTACAAGCAGACTCCTGTGAAGACTTGTGTCTGAGTCTTGGCAAGCACATTATATTTCTGCAGTTTCTGTGTATTTGATTTGTCTGTTCTCTCTTCTTACTGTGCAGATTTGTGTGTTGTATGTGCATGTGTGCTAAATACATAGGACAATGAATCTACACTGACTTCTTTGTTTGGCAAAACTTCTGAATTCGTGGGGTTTCTACAAATTTTTAATGGTGATGGTTGTTTCTGACTATTTCTATAGCCAGCCAATGAAGTTTTAGGGCTGTAGAAAACTTAGGCATTTTAATTATCATCCAAAATAGGTATATGATCCTTTTCTTCTCTGGTTGTTCTAGAGTGTCCTTCCACATCTGGGGAATGAACAGTATGCCATTGCTGGTCATTCCTATTCAGGGATTATTCCACTGCAGAGCTTAATTTAATGCAATGTGCAGTCATGAACTTGATATCAGCTTTTAGGCCTTGAATGCATTTCTTTTCTTCTTTTTTTGTGTCAGGTATTGGTGTGGTCTGGTGTATCATCATCATTATAATCTTTTTAATTRAAGTCAATCCCTTGCCTTGATTTCCTGACTCAGTCTCTAATCTTTTCAAATGTTTTCCATTTCTACCTGCAAGCTTTTGAAGAGCTTCCTCTCAACCGTCTCCAGTCTTTTGCAATTTTACCTCATTTAGTGGAGCTTTTTTCAGTCCATGAAGTAATAATAAATTTGAAAAAAAACATATGGATATTAGATGTATTACCCTTATTGATACATAATCTCATCAGCTACTGTGCAGCATTTGTGACTAAGGTACATGACTGTTTAAATTCATCTTTACTGATCCACTGATGCTGAGCTGACTGATGCTGATGTGGATAAAACTACATGTAGGACTAGACTTCTCTGAACTTTCCTTACGTTGCATGTCAGCACAGTATGTACTGCTCCTTCTCCAAGATGCAGCCATTTCATCTTCTTGGAACTCCATTTCATCTTCTTGGAACTAGTTTTAAGTTCAAGTCTACAAAACCAGTTTTCCAAGGTGGCAAATAATGCTTTCATTAAATCAGACATATTTGCCAGTGGTGCCATATCATTTACATTTACTGAAAAGCTTTGCTATAGATCTTTCAAAATTTTGCCCTCCAAACCATCTAACAGCAACATTCAGCTTCATGATAAAAAGTGAGCGTGATTCCATGTCCCCTACTCCTAAATCAACTTTGACTTACCCAATTGCTTGATTTTTCTACCWTTTCTTACCGCACTACAGAAGACTCAATATGCACCTTTTATAATTACAGTTATCTCAAACTCCACACGATATCTGCACCCTCTATATTGTATCCACTCAAACCAAGTCAGTTGTTTTCCTCCAAAAGCTTTAACCCACCTTTATTACTCCCCTCCCATCAGTTGTCAAGAGTGATAATTTGGTCAATATAGCTTCCGTCTGCTGTGAAGTCACGCTGTTTCTGGCCCTCTGCTTCCTCTGAAACTGGCCTTAATTTGTTGGTAATTATGTTCAGGATGATTTTTTCCACCAGTGACTAAGGTTAAACTTCTGTAATTATCTGGATCGGCAGGATCTTCCTTTTTTTAAAGCTGGTACAGGTATTGCCTTTAGCTGCTCACCTGCTACCTCCTTGTGTTCTTGTACATCTGTGTATCTGGTTTTTGGCTGCTTTGTTGGCACTTGCACTGGCAGCCTTCAACAGCTCGGCCATTACACTGTCTGTTCCTGCAGCTATCCCACTTCTGACTACTTCACTGCTCTTACTTTTTTTCATCTACAAACATGAGTAGAACCAATATATCAAACAACGTAGCTACCAGGACCTTTCAAGTCAGTGATGTCAATATATTTTGTACAGTATTAAAAAAAAACCATGATCAGGATTGTTGCACCAATCCCCAGCTTATCACATCTGTATGCATGGCTAATATATATCCATATTTACACTCTTTTTTTGAGGTCTGATKTCTTCAAAATGGTACCCAAACCAAGTTTCCATCTTCTTGGGACATAAGGTGATAGCTTCTGAAAACCATCCCATGTGCATCAACGTGCATTGTTATGCAGCCAGATTTAAAATTCCTGCTTGGAGCAGGCAGTTCTATGAAGCCTGAAGGCAACACAGGCCATCAAGTCTGCTCTGTGGATCTCCATGGTTTAGCAGGAAATGTTTGGATGGGAGCTTGCTGCATCCATTGCCTCTCCTGCCGTTGCTGCTGCCATAGCCACTGCTTCTCTCCTCCCATCGGTGTTCCAAACAGCAAGCCAGCACAGCGTTGGATGTACACGGCTAGCAAAATGCTCACAGCACTATCTGCTCTCTCTTCTCCCCAGTGGTTCTGACCTTAATTGAATTTGGATGGAGAAACTGTGTGTCCAGATCAGCTACCAGGGCATAACAGGTTACTGTGCAGCTGCTGATCTGTGGTAACTGCTCATTCTTAGCTTGTGGAAAGTGCAAAGGAAACAGGGTATGAAACTGTAAAAACTTGTGCATCCTACAAGTTGCGAGTCCTAGTCATGCTGTGGTCACACACACAAAAAACAAAGCACCCCTGTCTGCAGTCCTAGGCATCCAACTCCAGGCAGATGCTCACTGCAAGAGCTTTTCAGGTATTATTATATTTTTACAAATTCTTCTCGACTTCTTTTACTCACTCTTCCTAACTGCCCCACTGTCCAAAGCCAATAAAACAGCCAGGCTTTCTGAACCAAACCGGGGAGAAGCTCCAGCAAGCTCAGTCTCATGGTACCACTGTGCCTGGTCAGAACCGGGCATCTTCTGCCCAGGTCAATTCAAACACCGCCTATTCCCCATGCAGGAGCCCAGCAGAACTGTGAGGTGAAGCATAAATGAGAGGACATATTCTGCCTCCATTGCTGGATGAATTTGAAAAGTAGCCCTGCAAGAGAGCATATTCTACCTGCTCAGTACAAGGGGATCAAGTACCACAGTATATTCCCTGGAGGAAATGGTTGCAGTTTCTTGGCTATGAGCATGTGAACAGAGCTGTGCTTTCTGTTTCACTATCAAGACTATTATCTGTAAAACTGGACATTCCTTTAATTGAACTCAAAGAATGTATTTGCTTAATTCTACTTTCTATTGAGAAAACATACGATAGTGGAAATGATGGATTCTGGTGTCTGCCAGCTCCCTGATACCCTTATGTGTTTTAGAATCTAGGCGATTAGAGCATTCATGTGGTAATTCCTCCATTATGCTTTTCACATTAATATGATAATTTGTTCTGAATTGTTTAGTCAAATTAATTGCATTAAGCCTTATTTCAGGTATACCAAGCATCCTTCTAAAGAGAGTTATTAAACTACCAATTTTTATCTCACTTAAGAATTGCCTTCTTAATAACAACATTCAGGAAAGCTCGTTCATGATCTGATATGGTGATAGCTCCCATTTTTATACATGTTGCGTTGTCAGGCAGCTTGTGAGATAATAGAAAAGATCTACTCTTGGCTAGGGAGAGGATGAGATGTGAAGTTTTCTCTGCTGGAGTGCGTATGCCTTCAGACATCAAAGCTTTTAAAATTTTCCATAGAGCAGAATGGAAACGGGACATTTTATCACCTGGGGTGCTGCCTGCTCCCTACTGCTTTGCCTGCCCAGCAGCTCCCCAGGGCGGGAGCAAAAGCAGTTCAGATCAGAGGCCAGAAGTGGGGGCATACTCCTGGCTATGGCTGTGGGCATCCACTGACAATAGATAGATGCCAGGACAAAAAATAAATGATAACTGTTTTTCTTGGGAACTTTATAATGACAACAAACCTCAGTGAAGAAGCTCTATCCTGGGCAATTATAAACCAAGCACCTGCAGGAGACGTTTCTTCACTCTTTAAGTTCAACTCTTACGTTAAGCTCTGACGTTCAACTTCAGATCTATCTTTTCCTCCAGCATGGCATGGAAATAAACTGTAATCGTGTAGCACTGCCAGTCTATATTATAAAGACTCTCTTGTTATAAGATAGGATAGATGTCTGGTTACAAAATGGGAATCTCCTAAAATACACACCCAATTTCTTTGTCATTAGTCTGCAGCAACATGAGAAAGCTATGCATGACGAGTTCAGAGGCAGATGCTACATAGGCTGCACAGAACTGGTCAGGGAGCAGCAGTGAGAAAGACACGGCTGTCTCCTGCGAATGCGAAACGGGTCTCTGAACAATGTCAGATACGAACAATGTCAGATATGAACTTGGAAGGGTCACATTTTTATTTATTTTTATTGGGTGATTATCCACTTCTGAGAAATACAGGCCAAGAGTCTGGGAAAACTAATTTTGTCTGGAATTTATCTTGATAAAATATAAAGGCAGCTTATGTTCCTTGGGTCAAAAGCTCTTAGCATAAGTATGAGATTATGAGTTCCTTGGTTCTTTACTGCTTTAAGAAAAGAGAGAGAGAGAGAGAGGATTTTTAAAGAAAAAACAAGAGTAGTGAAATAATGACTATCTGCATGCAGAGAGAATTTGTTGATTAGGCTGGTAGGTACTTCTACAAAATATTATTTTTGCTGGTTTTAGGTGTCATGTCCATTACCTCAACAAAAGGCTGTTATCACAAGCTCTGTAGTAAATATCCCTCCCCATGGTTTGTCTTCTTGTTTCTAAAAGATCATCCGATTCTCTTGGACTGTTGAGCTCAAGAAAAATGGAAAAAAGTGGGAGATGATCCTTTTAAAGGCAAAGTACACGCTGAAGGAAAACTCATTTTCATGTGCTGTCAGTGGCAGCCAAAGTACCACTTCCTATATACAGGCCAAAGGAAGAGGAGGTGAAATATTTGGGTACATACTAAAGGCTGTGTACCCATGAAACTTCCATTTCAAATCCCAGCCAAATCTCCTCTGACTGGCTTGAGATAAATAATCACCCAACACTAATCAGCAAAGTTAAAATGTTGGGGTTTTTTCAACCTTGTTTTTAATTGAGCAATTCCATATCTAAGTTTCTTGCCCAAAAGTTACTCCAAATATTTTAAAATGTAGTTTAGATTTGAATCCTGAGGATGACAATCTCAGCCTACAGTTGAGATGTCATGTTGGTGGTCATCATCGCTGACCATCTGCCTCTGGTCAAATTTCTTTTATCGAGCACTTTTTTATTTATTCCTGGCGGATTTGCTGCACAGTATGATAAATACCTGTCTGTCAGTGGCATGTTCTCAACTTCATTGGTTAGGCTTGTTGAGAAGCAGTTAGGACTCTTTACCTCCTATCCACAACATAAAAGGGATGGAGTTTGTATCTCCTCTTGCACCATTTAATCCATTTAATCTTTACCAAGGGCTGCTGCTTCTCCCTTGAAGACACCTGCTCATAAGTGTGAGTAGTGGCACTGGGAGATCCAGTCACAGTAGATGTATCACAGCTGATCTGGCTTGTAAATTAAGTCCGTATGCCCAGTCCAGAATTCCTCAGTGGTGGGCAGCTATCCCCTCACAGCRACAGAGTATGGCCCCTTCAAAAACAGTGGTCTGCAACCCACATTGGTAGAGATGGCAAGACTGCTATGCACTACTGTCCTTGGGGTTTCCCTTCCTGTTAACTGATAATGTGTGTGCTGCTTACAAGGTCTGATGTGTATTTAAATTGCTATTGACAATGGCATGCTGAGAGAGATGTTTATTAGTTAAAGCATAAAAGGGAGGTAGGGAGAGGAAACTGGCGATGAAGCAAGTAAGTAAATAAATAAATATAAACATGCTTAGTCAGAACATTCAGCTGTCATATTGATTGCTTTTAAGATAAGAGAATAGATATTAAGAAGCTTGTATGCTACTATGAGAGAATACAGTTTAAGGTGATAGCCTGGCCACAGACTAATACTGTGACTTTATAGAAATCCATTGTAAAGAGTCCTGCCATACATAGCAGGGGGGAGGTAATGAATGATGGCCTCAAGTCCTGTTGCCCCTCTTTTCAGGGGACTGAGTYGGCGTCAAGGTGACTCAAGGCCTTTTCTACTCCCAGGTCCCTCAGCCTGGTGCACCCCTTTGCAGTACTGGAAGGAATAAAAGAAGAGGGATTTCTCCCCACATTTTTCACCTCAGCGGTTGGTCCAGCTGTGTCTAGATTTTGTTTTTCAGGTCAGAATAACTGATGATTAAATTTGCTTTGTGAAGGTGCAGTTCAAGATGCAGCTTCGCGATTGCTTGACGCCCATCAAAGCTGAGGCTGTTGCCACCAGGAGCCATTCCCTCCTCTCCCATCTTTCAGCTGATGCCTTCCCTTTCCCCTCTGATGGCCCTAGCACCCCTGCAGCCATGCCAAGAGCTGGAGAAGGGAACTGATGCAACTGGAAGTGCAGTGGATTTTGCTGGTAAGCTTTCAGCTGGGGCAGCGCACCGCTCCGCATCTCCCCGCTGCCCCACGGGTGTTGCTGCACGCAGCAGGAGTGGGAGAAATGGCTGGGAGTGGGAGGAAGTGTGGGACCATCTCCCTCGGGGGCTTAAAACAATTATGATTCACAGCCCTCCAAAGCTTTCCAGGGAGGAAAAATAGGCCTCAGGAAAAAGAAATGTGTGTGCCAGCTTTAGGTTAAATTCCCTTTTCTATCACAGACTTCCTGCCTGACTTTGAACAGGTCATTTTAATCTCTTTCTGCCTTAGATTTCCCTCTCCAAAACGAAGACAGAGCAGTACTTTTATCTTTCAGAACAAACACATTAGAGATTTTGAGGTGCTGAGGTGCCCAGGTACTCTGGGAATAGGGGCACAGAAAGACTTTTGATAGGTCTGCAAATATTTTTAAAGTGCTTCTGCCTCAAGCTTCCCTTTTTAATTGCCTTAATTGTAGACAGCATTTGTACTGCATAGCTAAGTTCTTTGTAGCTTAACATTTTGTAAGTATCCATGCTTTTGGCAAATCATTGGTGTAACTGAATTCCAGATAATAGAATTCAAGGTGTAAAGATGAGATATATGGCAAAGGATCGAAGGGGTTTTTCAGGCTTTAAAAACGTTTTCACTGTGTTTCAAGTTTCAGTAACTTTTAGTGGCGTCACTCAGCAACAGAGTGAGCAAACGCTCCATGGTGAAAACACCAGCTGTGGTCTATTTTACATGCAGTTACCTTTCAGTCAGTCACACCATAGCATTACTCACTCCATCCAAACCTCAGCCTGATCTGAGATCAATGCAAGCTCATCAGACCTGACATTGTCATCTTTTTTCCAACAGAGCTAATGTATGGTTTTGTTTGTGACCAGACCCATCACTTACAGGGCTTCAGACTAATAAACTTGCTTTAATACAGAGCAGACAGAGTGGTTGTTTGGACCACAACCATTTTTCCAGAAATGGATGATAGTACTGCATCAATACTGTCATTGTGGTCCTCTTCCTAGTCTAAAAAGCTCTGCTCACAGAGTAATATTTGAAATGTTTATCCCTAGAAAAAATATACTTGATGTAGCCATAACAAGTGGTAGAGTATCCTTTTTGCCTCAGAATTTGAGATTAGAATGTCTATATTTATAGCTGAAGGAGGATACCACTAGAAATAAATATTTACGAAGGTGGTGATATTATTACAAGGGCAGATCTTCATTCAAGAAGAAAAAGTCAGTCTTGTATTTACAAAACTCAAATGAGAAATTACAGACTCGTTATTCTGGGATACATCTGTCCAACTCTGGCAATCTGATTTTAAAGGGCTGATTACCAGAAAGCACAGGCACCAGCACTTTTTACATATAAGGTCCCTGAAAGATGCTGGGACCAGGGGTATTTGAAGTCATTGGTCTGTTTCTGAAACCRGATCTCTACATTTTCTCTCCAGCTTTACTGCATACTCTTTTTTTGACCTTGGAAACACACTGCATTTCTCCACGTTTAAGTTCTACATTTAGAAAATGGGGGTTAAGAATATAGATGCAAAGCTGCTCTAAGTTTATTGATATTTGCAGCTTTCAGAGCTCCAATGGGTGGCACCATACAAAGGCAAAGAGTTCTTTACATTTTACTGAAGTGATTCATTTTTCAGCTGGCCACAATGTTGTACTGCAAATCTTCAAGGAGTGCAGACTTGCCAATTTGAAGAAACAACCGATTTAACTAAATGGTTTTTAAAAGACATAGAAAAATTGGTGCAACCCCATCATGGAGATAAATTTATATCAGGCTGAGTGCCTCATATTGATTAAGCTTATGTCAGCAAGGAGTCAACTTGCTAATTCCATGAAAGGCACTTTTAAACTGAAATAAGAGTGTCTACACAGGGGGTTAGTTTTATATTGGCACTTTTTTTCCCAAATAAGACAAGCCTTTAAGCCCCATATCCCTAGTGCTGTACATTTCAAAAGAAAAAAAAAAAAAAAAGTAAGAGAAGTGGCATAGTAGACATGGCAAAACCAATTAGGTTTAAGATATATCCTGTCCTTGGCACTCTGAGTGCTACGTTGGTTCAGAATTAGGCTTGCTATGATTTGAAGCATCTTTAAGTCTGCTGCTATTTAACGCATTATGGGGGAACACAGTTCTGTCACAGTTTTTTAATGGCTCAAACGATGCTGACTGGCATATCCCAGAGATGTGGGTTCAAGTGGTTTCATGGCAGCCTAACTTCTACTGCAGATCAACTCCAGCTATGAAATCTTTGTATCATGCAACCTGGAAGCCACAAATACATCATTTGTAAGAAGGAGGGAAAAGTGCCTCCCAAAGCAGTTCAGTAAACCCTTTTGCTTGCTGTGGCAGTGGTGTAGACAAAGTTTAGGAAGAGCTCTTGCTAGCCCTTCTCTGCCAAAAGGAGGACCCAGACCTCCAACTCTTAATTGTCGTCACATACGTACTTGGAAGGATGTATGTGTAGGCACAGTGCACTGCATTGCCAACTTTTAAGCAAATATTTAAATCAGAGTCTGCATTTTTAAAAAGTCATGATGTCTTCAAAGAAGAAGCTATACAATTGTAAAAAAGTATATAAATAGAAATATAAAAACTCAATGGCTTTGCAGAAATACTTTGTCCATCTGTCTAGCTATAATAAATGGCAGAGCAACAGACAACGTCCGAAAGAATCACATCAGCAAAGTGCTTCCTAAATTTTAACAATGATTGCAACATTGATTGTTAACAACACATAAGAGCCAGAAGGTAGGCATCCCTTCTTTTCCCTTCCCATCCATTTCTATTGCTTTCTATTCAGTGTTCATACTTTTATGTATATCCTTCCTCATGAATTAAAGAGCTTCCAAAATTGAAGAGTAAACAAGAAGTCCTTGTCTCCCTCACTTTCCTGGTAGAGTACATAAGGATGGAATTTCCCTTGCTTTCCAAGGGTGTGACTGGACCTTGCTTCCAATGGTGTGACTACCACTAAGAGTCAAAGTGGGAAAAAGAGGTGTTTTCCTCTGAAAATACAGAAGTACATAAGCATGCCAGAATCTTCTGGATGTTACAGATTTAGACAGCCAGCTGTTGCACTAGCTGAGTCTCCTGCATATGGGCTGATTCCTGCCAAGCAGACTTGAGGCTGAGGGTGTTACTGCAGTGGTAATGCTGCTGTCACGGGGCTGTGGCTGCTGAGACCAGCCATCCCTGACATGACTTGGATCAGTCCAGTGTGAGACTTTGAGATAAGGAAGAAAACCTTGATGGACTCTGTATTTGGCATGTGGCCAGCTGAAGGGAACAGAAGACCTGGGACACTGAGATGATGTGGCTTGTCCTGCTGGTCTTCAGTGCTGGGAACTCTGCAATAGTTTTCTTAATGTCAGCAATACCATATGAAAGTACACAGAATTACAATAACCGTCCCTGCAGATGGTAAATGTGTGGTTTTCCACAGATAAGTCCAAATCCAGTAAAAATTACACAATCTTGTTAGTCACTATGGAAAACAGAGACGTCACGAAATCCAGAAGCAAAGAGTCCAGATGCACACTGATGTCCAATAGCTTAATGTTCTGACAGGGATACTAGGGGAGGAGAGGCTTGAGCACTTTGCAGTTGGGCTATATGTTGTGATTGCATATGTGAGCTATACAGAATGACCACCTGTGACAACAGGGAATGAAACTTCATCATCCTTAGGGAAACATTCACTACCATGAACTTTGAGTTTTTCTGAAGTGCTTCTTTTTCTCCTCCTTGAAGACTGTGGGATCAGGCTAAGGATGGTTTATCTGGGGCCCATGTGAGATATCTGATACACTCCTAGAGGTGCCACGGTGTCGAGCAGTCACTGTGCAGCTGGGCTCAGAGAGTAGGGGAAATGCTAACTAGAAAAGTCAGCTGCAGAATTGCAGAAAGGTCTAGAACACTAATCCTGTCTATCCTTAACACAATTCCTTTCACACAACCAGCCCAAAGTTGCTGAAAAGAATTTACTTCAGAATACAGCTGACCCCTCTTCTATGAAGAAGAATGTATTTAGAGGAGAAGAAGTGCTTACAAGCAGATCCTAGTGGCGCATTCCTTTCAGTCTTGCTGGGCAGTTTGCCTCTGTTTACACTGGTTAAATATTTAAAGCTATCTTTCCAAAGTAAAGCAAAAGCCCGAAAGATTTTTTCTAAAGTGAAAGTTGAGATTGTCCTTTAATATGTTCCAAGCCGCATTCCATGGAGAAAAGCAAACGCAGGCTGCAAATTACTCCCTGCTCTGATCTCATCCTGCTCACCCTCTGAAAAACACTCATGGAAAATACATGCACACCTAGAAGACACAGAAAAACAACTTTCCTCCACTCTATCCCCCACCTCACACACATACCTTTTCAATTTGTGTATCTTGAAATACTAATGCAGAAAATATGATCTGAATCTCATTTACATCAGTGGAAATGGGGAGTAATTTCACTAAAAGGAATGTACTTAAAGCACAGCGAAAGCAGTGTGAGACCAGAAGTAAAAGCTCATCACGTAATTCCTCCTTGCATCACAGCCTTGTGAAGCTCTACTCGCTTCCCTTGCACCCGTGAAATCAGCAGGTCTAACTCCTGGGAGTAAGGATTGCCGGCTTAGGCCCTTAAATCAGCCTCTCTGTGTTTGAAGAACAAGAGAGAGGCTGTGTTTTCAGGCACTGTATGTAACCGTAGAAGAACTCACTCAAGAAAGGGAAATAAAAAGAGAGTAAAAATGTTTGCATTCTCTCTGAACAAAATGAGCTGTGATCTGCAATTGCCCTTTTAAGAGTTGTGACTTTTTCTCGTTCTCCGGAAAACTTCTGGCAGCAGCAGCCAGGCTGCAGCCCTTGCGCCTCTCACCCCAGCGCAGAACATGTCAGGGAAGGCAGGCAACATACGGCTTTAATTTGCAAGGGATCATCTACATTTCTTCTGAAGAGAAAAGAAAACCAAATCGAATCTCCACATACTCAATCTATCTTGAATAAACAGCATTAAGGGAAAAATGCTGTGGGTATTGGGAGGAAGAGACGCTTTGTAGTCCGCTTTGACTGTGCAGACCGTTTCTCCTCGTGCCTCTTTAAAGCATATAAAATCACTGTAATGGGGGGCTGACTTACGTGAGTGCTAGTCAAAGATTGCTCTTTATTCCTAGCCCATGCTACACGGTAGGAGTTTGGGTTACAATAGGTGTCACACAGCAGGAGTAAATTACCACTGACTTCAGTGGCTAGAGCTGCATTTCCATTCTATTTCTCTTATTCCCACAACCCCCAAATACAAATAAAAGTACAATTTTTACCTAAATTGACAATCGCAGACTAATAACAGCCAATTAATAAAAGGCACATACAAAAGCATCTGGGATGAATTTGAGGGTGAGACGACCTGGGCCACCCGATGGTAAGAGAATTACTTGGTATCTTGTCAAATGCCTGTTAATAACAACTGCCTCTGCGCCGAGATGACTTTCCGAGCACTTGGCTGTACAGCCTTGAGACCCTTCGCTGCAGTAAGTGTTCTGGCTGCTGACTGCACCATTGCCTAGGGTTCGTGTTCAGCTCCTACTGATTTTCTTTGCCAATCGCTGCATGTGTTTGTTATTTTTGTCAGCACAGGCATACTTCCAAGAGTCTTCTAGATGTTCCAAGAAATAGTCAATGTCCAAGGTAGGCTTTTAAATTTTAAGGATTTTGTTCTTCTGGCAAGACTAAATCTGTGAGATGCTATGGCCCACAGCCCTGGGGCAGATGGCTATGTCATTGGCATGTTGCAAAGTGAAAAATCATAGAATCATAGAATAGTTTGGGTTGGAAGGAACCTTTACAGGTCATCTAGTCCAACCCCGCTGCCATGGGCAGGGACATCTTCAACTAGATCAGGTTGCTCAGAGCCCCATCCAACCTGACCTTGAACGTTTCCAGGGATGGGGCATCTACCACTTGTCTGGGCAACCTGTTCCCGTGTTTCACCACCCTCATCGTAAAAAATTTCTTCCTTATATCTAGTCTAATCTACCCTCTTTTAGTTTAAAGCCATTCCCCCTTGTCCTGTCACAACAGGCCCTGCTAAAAAGTTTGCCACCATCTTTCTTATAAGCCCCCTTTAAGTACTGAAAGGCTGCAATAAGGTCTCCCCGGAGCCTTCTCTTCTCCAGGCTGAACAACCCCAAYTCTCTCAGCCTTTCTTCATAGGAGAGGTGTTCCATCCCCCTGAKCATTTTTGTGGCCCTCCTCTGGACCTGCTCCAACAGGTCCATGTCTTTCTTGTGCTTAGGGCTCCAGAGCTGGACGCAGTACTCCAGGTGGGGTCTCACAGAGTAGAGGGGCAGAATCACCTCCCTCGACCTGCTGGCCATGCTTCTTTTGATGCAGCCCAGGGTACGGTTGGCCTTCTGGGCTGCGAGCACACATTGCCGGCTCATGTCCAGCTTTTCATCCACCAGTACCCCCAAGTCCTTCTCGGCAGGGCTGCTCTCAATCCCTTCATCCCCCAGCCTGTATTGATACCGGGGGTTGCCCCAACCCAGGTGCAGGACCCAGCACTTGGCCTTGTTGAACCTCATGAGGTTCACACGGGCCCACTTCTCAAGCTTAAATAAAAAAAGCTTACCAAATACTTTACTATGCAAACGTAAAGGCTGCTTGGGAGTCTTGTCCAGATAATTTCTCTCCAGAATTTTGGTCTGTAGATCTGTGTGTCAACTTCTAGGGTCAAACAACTTAGTTTAAGGAGTTTGTATTACCTGGATTAAGGATTTTATCACCAGAAATATATGGTAGCTTTAATATGACAATGTAAGGGGGTACCCTACTTCATCCTACAATTTGAGATGTATGACACTGTAATGACCTCTCCTTCATTTCACTGCATTTACACTGTTCATACCGATTCTTCAGCAAGCATCCTTGTCTGTGCATCATGAGGACTTGTGATGCGTACTGCCAGCACCGAAGAGGGAGATGCCAAAATGAGACCCACCTGAGCTGTGGACCTGTACTGTCTCATTTGGAACCYCCTAGGTCACTCTGAGAGACTTCATGAACGTAGTATACACATTGCTGCCCATCACAAATTACATACTTGAACCCTTCTCTCTACCAAGCTATCAAAAATCCTTTCTTTCCATCCAGAACTAACACCCCTGCCCCCCCCCCCAAACATTAACTGTTCTTATCAGACAAGATTCATGCTCAACAGGAGACAAAAATCAAACTTGTCACACTGTATTATGATGATCATACTTTTAACCTCTTATTTAACATTTAAATCATGAAATCTTGAATCAGCTAAAAAGCTAATTATCTGAGCATAACTTTTGCTTTCATTTGGTGGACAAACACACATTTATGTTATCATCTGTGTTTAGATTTTATTCATTTGGGTGGTCACTAGCCTTACTACAAMTATAGTTCGTGCTTATATTGCATTCTCTGTATGTAACATAGGCCTGTGAGATAAAGCTGAATAATTTCCTCTAGAGAAACAAGTTTTCCTTAAATGCTGTGGAAAGGAAGCATTCACTCTATCCTATTTCTGCCAGCCACTTAGAGGAAAACAAGAAAATACTCCAACTACTTTTTGCTTTGTTTCTTTCCAAAATTAAAAATTTAGATAGCTTCTTTTTTTTTGGCCAAAGATTTGTCATCCCCACCCCTCGTAAAAACAGTACAAAACAGCACCCTGAGGACAGCAGCACAGTGAGGATGCTACCAGGATATAAACAATGGAAGAGGACAAAACTCAGTACTCTTCCTACCTGCCAGAGTCCTCATTTCCCCTACTGGCTACTGTAACAAGTAACAACAGTGCATTGTTTTGAAGTAAAAGTTGAAATTTCTTTTAAGGTATGATTTTAATGCCCAAATTCTGGTTTCTTTTAGAATGGAAGACTGTATTTCCATGGGAAGGGGAAAGAAGAGTGCCTGTGCTTTAAGAAGGACACTATTTGTCTGCGTAAGAACATGATTACCATTGTACTGACCCAAGCAAAGCTGGCATCCAGTTCAATCTCCTCTCTCCAACAGTCACCCGTGGTGGATACCTAAGGAATCATTAAAAGAACAAGGCAGACACACGTGATAGTCTCCTGTGGATGTGATGTGCAGTACTAGGRTTGTATGAAGAAGTAGTATCTTTTATTAGACCAAGGCATATAGGTGGAAAAATTAGACAAACTTTTGGCCATACAAACTTTTCTTCAGGTTAGAAACACCAGCTGCAGCTCTCAGTTAAGAACAATTGCTTAACATTTACTAAGCTATTTATTAATTAAGCCAGCTCTGAAAGAACGAAGATGGTAGCTGTAGAATAGAGAGGGCGTTAATGATGTTAATGATGCAGAGGATGTTAAGGATGGGAGAAAGAGTGGCATTTATTAGCTAAGCAAAAAGGAGAGACAATTACCTTACAGTCTGTTGATTTGGAGAGAGGTAAGGGGGAAGCGGGGTGGAAGCAGAAGGAAATTATAATCTACTATCAGAACAGCATCTCTACTGAGTCCCTGGTTTTGGGTGTTGGGCAGAGTTAGGAAACCTAGTTCCCATGCTCACTTCTGTGGGACAAGTTCTGTAGTTTCCCTTAAGGATCAGGACTCAAAGATCAGAGGGAGAATGTCATGTTTTGTGAGAAACTCTCCGTCACCAACAGAACAGTGTTTTGGTCTATAAAGACCATCTCTGGGAGTTCGGCTGGTGCTGAGTGGTCGTTTTCAGTGGCAAAACTACCAGGAAGGTAGTTGCTGTGCCGTGCACAGGATGAAGTATGTTACGGTCCTGGAACTGCAAATACAAGATCGGAGGATGCTGATGGTTTGGTGGCAGGGGGTTTTCATTGCTGTAGTAGCAGATGGGCATCAACACATCTTACATTTCTTGCTCAGGCACAGTTTAAACTGATCTGGTGTTTTGGACCACAGAGAATTACGCTTCTAATGATGAGTTTTGTGGTTTGGGGTGCTTGAAATGTAGGACAAGTGCTTCTGGGAAGATTCTTTCCACATAGGATTTTCTTCTGTTATGTGAAAAATCATTAAACAGTTAAAACCAGCAAGTCCTAGGAACTTTCCTGAACTTGCCAGCTCTCAGCCCTCATTCTTCCCCCCACAACACCCCCTCCATTCCTGTTTCCACTTTCTCTTTCTGAGCTGGTCTCACTGATACATCCCTATCTAAGCTCTAAGCAGTTGCTCTCAAGTTGYATTTGACTTTGGTAGTTACTGCTTCAGAACCAAAAAAAAAGCTTGTTAACCCAGAAATCTGTCTACTTTTCCTTCTATACCAGTTGGTCTGAAAAAAGCTATTACCTACATGTACAAACCTTGTCCTGTATACACTGATCTTTCTCCTAGAACAATCTTCTGGCTTGTTGCACACAGCAACTTAAAACAGTGACTTTTCAGTGTTTTTCAGTTTGAGGAGTGAGTATTCCCTAAATATTTCAAAGGCAGACCCCCGTAGATAGAATTTAAGCCAACTGATGATGGACTTAGGCGTCTTAACTACCTTTCCTGGATTGTGATGCATCCCCAGGTCTTAAGACCACAGGCAGAAAGCCACGGAGGCTTCCTGAGGCGTTAGAAATTCACACTCATTTTCTATGAGAAAGAGCATGTATAATACTTGATCCTATATAAAGATCCAGTGTTCAGTTGTTTTAGGATGAATAGGAGAACAATACTGTCATTTAGGGCTGCATATAAATTAGGTTTTGTGCTAAAAAGGAGTTAGAAATTTTAATTACTGATGTAGATCTGAAGAGGAAAATCTGTAGCTTAAAACTGTAAATATGATATGCAAGGAATCAAACTTTTTTCAGCAGAAGATGGAAGAAGATATCATTTATGCATACCATTTTTGAACTACAGTCCTCTGAGAAGAGAGTTCTTGACAGAACTCAATGAACCTCAGTACACGAGGACATCAGCAATCGACGTATTTAAGGTTGTGCAATTTCTAAACATGATCCCGCTCCTGCAGTCGTTACACAGCATAGATCTTGCTATTAATTAGTTTGAATGTGGGACAGCACTGCTGGGAGAAAGTAAGTGGCCTAAATAGCACGGTCCAAATTTTATCTGTAGCTATCCAAGAAATACGGATGTCTTTTATTAACCCTTGCCACCTGTAACAGCTAGAAATAAATGCCGGGCTTGTCTTATTCCTAATGGATTTTTGCAGCTCATTAGTGTATGAAGTGGAAAGGGTGGGAGCACGCTGCAGAGAAGGAAGACAGCTGGCTGGAGAAGTTTCATGCCTGGTTCAGCTCTGAATGGCAGCATTAACCGTCGGACAAATATGAGGACATTCACGCCCACGACGCAGAGGCTCGGTTACTGGATGTTTGGAGAACGTGGTAGGATTCTCCTCCTCCTCCTCTCCAGGAGCACGGTTTATTATTCCTATTGAATTCCAGCGAGTACAGTAAATCCCCCACTCAGCCTCCATCATTTTTCCGGACCATGCCTTTTGGAAGAGCCAACAGGACCTCCATTCTGCGCGAGCAACGGGGCTTCGGACGCGCAGAAAGAAATGGCCACTGTTGGCGGTCACTGTATGCCCATTCACCCCCTCCCCAGAACACAGCGAACATGCAAAACCTGACGGGAGGTATTTGCAAGTCACGCAGCATTCACCTTGAATTAAGCTGGAATAGCTGCCCCCGGGCAGAGGGAGGAAGGGGAATGGGAAAGC
This sequence comes from Phoebastria nigripes, assembly GCA_035582835.1. Classification (NCBI taxonomy): domain Eukaryota; kingdom Metazoa; phylum Chordata; class Aves; order Procellariiformes; family Diomedeidae; genus Phoebastria; species Phoebastria nigripes. The sequence continues at coordinate 271,744 of JAYKAV010002905.1, read as the reverse complement.
CCTGTTGCGATTATTTTCGTATCTCAGGCTGCTGCTGTAGGCACGATAGGAGGAACGCAGATACAACACTGGCAGTAACTCGGCGAYAGCGAGATACTTAAGCGTCTCTGGAGGGAGGCGAGTTTTGGCCACTCGCACCTCACCGGCTGCGTGTGTGAGACGCGAACATCGCGGTCTCTGCCTTCGAACTGCCGCCGCTCCTGCCCGCGCCCGAAGTTACTACAGCAACCCCATCTTCCAGACTGCAGTCCTGCAAGGATGCTCCCCGACTGCTCGCTGCTCCCTGCAGCAGACGCCGGACAACGGCACTGGCCTCCCCCCCGGCCCCCCCGCCCTTTGCTCTCTGGCAAATATCGATCCCCCCCCGCTCCCCGCCCCGYCGGGCTGTGAATGGAGCCGAAATCAGCGCAGCTGCCTTTCCGCCGGGGGAGACGCCGAGTTCGATGGGCCCTGCACCCCGCCGAGGTGCGCAGTTCAATGGTCTTAACTATCGTCATCACCGGGGAATCCAAAAACCGCCCCCGGGACAGCCGTGACCGGCACCCCGGCGGCTCCGCCGTGCAGCCGCCGCCGCCCAGCCGAGCCGCCC
>JAYKAV010002905.1:240476-270940 GCA_035582835.1 Phoebastria nigripes | reverse complement strand
GCGCGGGGCAGCCCCGCGCCCGCCTGCGCCCGCCCCCGGGTGAGGCGTTGGGAGACGGTCCCTTACGCAGGAAAGTTCGGCGTCGGTTTCAAGGCTCCTCCCTCCCGGTGAAAGGCAGACTGCGGGGCGCCTGGAAACCGGTCGGAGGGAGCGCGGCGCGGTGAGGCGAGGGGCGCGGGCTCGCGGGGCCGGCACAAATGGTCAGGCGGCGGCGGCGGCGGCGGAGGCGGCGGCGGTAGTCGGAGGCGCGGCGGGCGCTGCCCCGTCCCTGCCCGCCGCTCCCTTCATGAGTCGCAAGTTCGGGCCGGGAGGAGCAGCGGCGGCGGGGCGGCGGGAGCCCGGCTGGGCAGGCGGCACCGACTGAGCATGGCCGAGCGGCACGGGTCGGCGGCGAGCGGCGGCGGGGAAGTTGGCGGCGGGCGGCTGGCGGGCGGCGGCGGCGGCCGGTGCCCGTGGCTGCCGCCGCCGCTGCTGCTGCTGCTGCTGCTGCTGTGGGCGGCGGCGCTGCCGGCCGGGGGCCAGCCGCCGGCGCCGCAGTACAACGGCGAGCGGGGCATCTCCATCCCGGACCACGGCTACTGCCAGCCCATCTCCATCCCGCTCTGCACCGACATCGCCTACAACCAGACCATCATGCCCAACCTGCTGGGCCACACCAACCAGGAGGACGCGGGGCTGGAGGTGCACCAGTTCTACCCGCTGGTGAAGGTGCAGTGCTCGGCCGAGCTCAAGTTCTTCCTCTGCTCCATGTATGCCCCGGTGTGCACCGTGCTGGAGCAGGCCCTGCCGCCCTGCCGCTCCCTCTGCGAGCGGGCCCGCCAGGGCTGCGAGGCCCTCATGAACAAGTTCGGCTTCCAGTGGCCCGACACGCTGCGCTGCGAGAAGTTCCCGGTGCACGGGGCCGGTGAGCTCTGTGTGGGGCAAAATGCCTCCGAGCGTGGCACCCCCACACCTGCCCTGCACCCCGAGAGCTGGACCAGCAACCCCCACCGTGGGGGCACCGGTGGCGGCCCCGGGGGCTCAGGGCCTGGCGAGCCCCGCGGGCGCTTCTCCTGCCCGCGGGCGCTTAAGGTGCCCTCCTACCTGAACTACCGCTTCCTGGGGGAGAAGGACTGCGGGGCACCCTGCGAGCCCGGCCGCCTCTACGGGCTCATGTACTTCGGGCCTGAGGAGCTGCGCTTCTCCCGCACCTGGATCGGCATCTGGTCGGTGCTCTGCTGTGCCTCCACCCTCTTCACTGTCCTCACCTACCTGGTGGACATGAAACGGTTCAGCTACCCTGAGCGGCCCATCATCTTCCTCTCGGGCTGCTACACGGCAGTGGCTGTGGCCTACATCGCCGGCTTCCTCCTGGAGGAGAGGGTGGTCTGCAACGAGCGCTTCGCCGAGGACGGCTCCCGCACCGTGGCGCAGGGCACGAAGCGGGAGGGCTGCACCATCCTCTTCATGATGCTCTACTTCTTTGGCATGGCCAGCTCCATCTGGTGGGTCATCCTCTCCCTCACCTGGTTCCTGGCCGCCGGCATGAAATGGGGCCATGAGGCCATCGAGGCCAACTCCCAGTACTTCCACCTGGCCGCCTGGGCCGTGCCGGCCATCAAGACCATCACCATCCTGGCCCTGGGGCAGGTGGATGGGGACGTCCTCAGCGGCGTCTGCTTTGTGGGCATCAACAATGTGGACGCCCTGCGGGGCTTCGTGCTAGCCCCCTTGTTCGTCTACCTGTTCATCGGCACCTCCTTCCTGCTGGCCGGCTTCGTGTCCCTCTTCAGGATCCGGACCATCATGAAGCACGACGGCACCAAGACGGAAAAGCTGGAGAAGCTCATGGTGAGGATAGGCATCTTCAGCGTCCTCTACACAGTGCCGGCCACCATTGTCATTGCCTGCTATTTTTACGAGCAAGCTTTTAGGGAACAGTGGGAGAGGAGCTGGGTCACACAGAGTTGTAAGAGCTATGCCATCCCCTGCCCCAACAACCACAGCAGCCACCACCCGCCCATGAGCCCCGACTTCACCGTCTTCATGATCAAATATCTCATGACCTTAATCGTGGGCATCACCTCGGGCTTCTGGATCTGGTCTGGGAAAACCCTGAACTCCTGGAGGAAGTTTTACACCAGGCTCACCAACAGCAAGCAGGGCGAGACCACTGTCTGAGACCCCTGCCCGCCGGGCCAGGGGGACGGCGGGCAGCCGGAGGACCGGGGCTCTGCCTTGGGAACCAGCTCCTTATCCAGCCTGAGCAAACTTTGGGGACCGCGAGTCGCTTCCGCAGGCGGCGGGGAGCAGAGGACGAGCCAGGTGGGGACCCCTGCGCCTGGGACCGCCCGGCTCTGCCCTCCCCGCTTCTCTCGGGCTGTCTCCTGTAGGAACTGAACGCACTGTCAGGTTGGGGGAGAGGGATGTAAATAGCCTCTGTAAGATTTTGTAAGTATATTTGTATTTAAATTACAAAAATCTCACTTTTTTAATTATTTAGGACACTTTTAACCCGTTTGCGCATTTTGCTTCCTTGCCCCCCCTTTTTTTAATTTAAAAAAAAAAAAAAAAAGGCGTTCGATTTTTTATTTTGTAGGGCAGGATGGGAGAAACTGCCGGTAAGAGCGACCAAAACAACCCCCGTTCTTCTCCCCCCCACAGGTTTGGTAATGGCTTTGCTTGGAGTTTCAGTTGCGTGAGGCGCAGGGCCGGGAGCGAGGCCGCTGCCGCTGCCGGGGGCGGCTCCTGAGGCCGGCTGGGCCCCGGGCCCTGGGCCCGGCCTGCCAGAGGTATGTGGCGGTGGAGGTGGGGCTGGGGAGGAGCGCCGCTTCCCGCCTCGGCCTCGGGCCCGGGCCCGGGTGGGGGAGGACGGACCCCCGCCTGGCCCCGTACGGGGGAGGACAGGCAGCCGCCCGGCCATGGCGCAGGGACGGCGCTTCACCTCGCCTCGGCCGGCCGCAGCGGAGCCGAGCCCCCTGAGCCGGGCGGGACCCGCCAGACCCTTTTTGGGGGGGTGGAAACAGCGTCCAGCGCTGCCCGGCGGTGTGCCCGGCCGTTCTCTGGAGGGAGAGCCTCTCCGCAGTGCCCGGGGCTAGGGGGATTGGCTGCCGGCTGCCCTCTTCCAATTTTATAAAACTTCTTTAAACGCACCGCGTAGTTGAGGAGGAGATGGCCTGTCGTCTTGCAGGGGCTGAGGTTAGCGCCGTCTGCACCTGTAGCACGGCCGATGGCTCAGGAGGGGGATGGGGACAGAGAGGTGCCGAACTTCCCTCTCGTGTTTTTCAAGCCCCCTGTTCGGTCGTGAGGCCGGGGCCGGGGCCGGCGCGGCGGGGGCTCCCTGCGGTGCTCCCGCAGCTCCTGCCCCGTCCCCTCCCCGCCGGGCTGCTGCTGGCTGGGCTTGGCAGGATCAGGAAGTCCGGGCTCAGTAAAAAGAGCTTCATCGGAATAAAACGCAGCATTCGGATTTTTTTTTTTTTTTCTTAATTACATCCATAAGCTGGCTCTTCATTTGGGAAACATTTGAGCCATTGCCGTTCCCTTGAATTTTAATTCATTGACATGTAATTCATTACACGTTATGAAGGTGTGTTGATTTTTGCCAGTAGTAAAAACAAAGGAAGGGAAAACAGAAAACCAGAATGTTTAAGCACTCTGGTGGGATGTGAGACCTTAAAGAGCCTCTGCTGTCTTTTTTCCCCCTCTTATTTTCGGTACAGTAATAACATTGCATACTGCAAAGATAAGATACCATGTGTGCAGTATACCTACTACCTTGTATGCTCCTGGGTGTGTGGGATTGTGCTTCTTCATACAAAAAAAAAAAAAGGTTAAAAATGAAATTGTAACTTTCAACAGATGCATTTGAATATTTAGTCCTCTGTATGAAAAACAGCAGAATGCTTCTCTCCTGATTGTATTGTTTTAAACTTTTTTTTTATATTACAAATGCCTGTATTTAGGTTCATAAACATTATCTATGGCTACCATACCCTGAAATGCAAATTTATTTGAATTTGGTATGCATTTATTTCTGTTCATTATCACAAGATCATCTATATTTATAGAGGAATAGAAATTTATATATATTAAATACCATATTTTTAATTTCTCTGAAATAAATTGAGGTTTTGTACAAAACTATCTTGTCCTTTTACGTATTCCTCTAACTCAAATACTGTGTGAAAGCAGTGTATATACTACAAGATGTGTGGGATTCCTTTTTTCTTTTCTTATGTTGAGTTCACAGTAACAAGCTGGAATTCAGTGTAGGAATTCATTGTGCATTTTGGTTTTTATCTCTGGGCCGGTCTAGATTAATCCTTCAAAAGAAGTAATGTAAACTGTTCAAGATCTCTGACAGGGTATGGTCGGTGGTGTGAAATCCAAGAAGAGATCTGCTATATGGCAGGAGAAGAAAAAAACTCACCAGTTCTTTTTTTTTTTTTTTTTTTTAAAAAAAAAAAAAAAAAAAAAAAAAAAGGGGTTCTCTCAACTTAGCCTTTCTTCTCCCTTTCCTATTAAAATACAAAAAAAGATTTCCTCACTGCTCAAAATGACACTCAGGCTATGTTGCAATATTGTCAGAATATTTTAATGAGTAAAATAGTTTTGTTTTCCTGAATTTGGAATGTTTGGTAAATCCAGAGTTAAATGATATGTTCATGGAAGCATTTCAGCTTTATGGAAAGTACACACATTCTTAAACCTTTCAACACAACACATCCTTTTTTCTTTTTTTTTTCCTAATTCATTGTTTGAAGTGCCATTCTGTAAGCATGGGTTTCTTAGGAAAGACTGGCTAATTATGAGACTTGATTTCTGATTTCCAGTGTTATAAGCTAGTGCAGCATTTCATTCTGTAGATCTGGAGGAAGATGTAAATGATTTTTGGCTCATTTACTTTTTCCAAATTGTGATGCGTAAACAGCCATAGAGAAGTAAGGGAAGCTTAAAATTTTTCTAATGAGGTGAGACAAGAGGGCAGGGKTTTTTTTGTTATTGTTTAATTTGTTTTACATAAACGTAGTTCCTGCTTTCTCAGATATTTTGCACATTTTTCTCAAGTCTTCCCCCCCCGCCCTTTTTTTGGGGATATTTTAGCATTTAAAATTGTGCTGGTCAGCACTCAGCTAATGACCTGAAGTACAAGCCATTCAATTTCAGTTGCAATGGAATCCTTTTTGGTCAGTGTATAATCACATTTGAGCCGTTTTGACTGGTCTGTTTTCTTGCAGCTGAATGTATGTGATTTATTTATGCATGGGAGAACACATTTATTTGTAATAGAGACTTTGTATTTATGGAAGGGATGGGAGGACCAATTTTTTAAAAATACTTTTCAAACATGAATAATGGAATTGTCATTTCTACATGAAGTAAAATGTTAATATTTGCAGTTTATGATTTGCAGCAGATATGGATCCCCTTCAGTTCTTTGGGATTTTTTTCATAGATTGCAGAGCTGAAGTGCCATGTTCAATCTTGATTATTTTAATAAATACACTAGAGAGCACAATATGATCATTTAAAAATAATTTAAAAGAGCAACCCCCTGCTTTTTTGTTTGCTAATTTTTGTGAACTTTCACAGGGCAGTAATTTGCAAAGGTCACAGTCATTACTGAACGCTGTGGGGCTATCTGTATGACTCACCTACCTTTTTATGCTTTTATTTCTCAACACGTAATAGTATTTGAGACTCTTTATTAATATGATACAAAGGTGTCTTTTGCATGGGTATATTGCAGTCATCACTAATGTTTTACCTCCCTGTTAAAAACAAATCTATCCATTGCTCCAGGGAATTTAGATAGGATTTTTTACAACACAGTCTGTGTAATTGATGTACCATGTTTACCAGAGAAAGTATCACGGTATAAAAAGCAGCAGTGTTGCCCAGTTCTCTTGTCTTTGACCAGAAGGATAATGTAAGAACAAAACTGTGGTATAACAAAGTTTGTTGGGCTAGAAGTACTTGTTAAGGCATTCCTTAGTCAACAGCTTTGCTTTCTCTTGTGGGATATATTTGTAGCCTGAAATGAAGGGGCACTCAGAATCACCATTCCCCTGAAGAGGGCTGTAGCCTGGAGAGCTGGGGATGCAGATTTACCATTCATCCTTCAGTAACAGTAATGCTCTTTAATGTAGTGGCAAATTTGTGGTATTGGAATGAAATTATATGCTGTTTCCATAACAAATCCTATTGGGAAGGAGAAGGATTTCTGGTTTGTTCGTATAGTAATGCCCCAAATTTCTGGTATATGCATATACTTCTACAAGYGTTGGGTTTTTTTAATTGAGTGGCAAGGCTGCAGTCTAGTGTGCCTGAATTCTGTGCTCTGGATGATGCCCACCCATCTGCTGCCATCCCAGTGCTTSTTGTTGGGCACAAGTACAATTACAGGTGGTGCTGAGAATTTATTTCATTTAAATGGACAGTATTTGCATTTTTTGTATTATTCAAAGGGATGATAATTAGGCATGAGAAGAGGCTGCTGCATATGTACAGGATGAGTATTTTTCAGAATGGGCTATGGGCTAGTACCTCATCAGTCTCGCCACTCCCAGTCACAAGAGACAACTTCCAGACCAACTCCGTGATCCTTTTGAAAAGGTGTGCACCCTGCAGCTGACCAGAGAAAGCAATTATGGGTTTGGTGTGACATGCGTAGTTTAAAATTATTGAGGGTACTCTTGCAAAAAGTTTGCGTTTGTGTGACGTAACTCCTCCCTCCCAGTGCTGCATGGCCTCAGAAAGAGCTTCAGCTAGCAAAACTCATGGCAGCTGAAGAGGTGGTAAGAGGTTAAATGCTTACCTATAAAAATAAGGAAACTGAGGTAAGGCTCTGTTTTCATCACRAATTGACCCTCTAGTGCTCAAACACTGGAATTACATTATATTTGATAGATGTTTCCAATGACAGCACTACAGGACTGTGTGGCAATACTGTGCAAAATCAGTTCTGAATATCAGCCCCCCCCTCCCCCTTTTAATCCTCTTAGATTTCTCTTAGTTGTTGTTTGCACATGTTGAACCCAGAGCATCATTGCTCAGCATGTTATGCAAACTTAGAGTGAATGGATCATATGGATTCTGAATTCAAATGTTGATTTAAAAATGCAAGTCCTTTAGCTGCTTGGTCCCATTAGAAGTGAGGGTTCCTCTTGGGTCCATAGCTGTGGGAGTTTCTCATATTTGTAAATCTCTTGCCTCTGTTGTTCATCAGTTGAGCTGGAAGGCTTAGGCAATGATTCACGCTCATAGGAGAAAGGGAACTTTGTTTTCCTTGCTTTAGACTGAACCCCTTGCTGCCTGTGTGTTTACAGCACAGAAGTGTCGCCAAAGAAATGCTTTGTTCTGAAGCTCCTGATCAGTTTTGAAATAGTACCATAATTTTAAAAATGGGTTAGTGGGTTTAGGAAGCAAGGCTTGGAGACTTAGTGCTGAGGCTTTGCTTTTCACAGTTTAGGTTTTAGAAGTCTCCAAGCATTTTAAGATGTGAAATAGCTGCTTAAGGACAAACTAAGCAAGCCAGGATTAGGTCCTGGACACATTGCAAGCATTATGAGCCCTGTATTCATTTGAGAGTAGCCCAGTGACAGTATTAAAGCAGACTAGATAATACTATGCCCCGTAAGAAAAAAGAAAGGCATAATTGCATTTACTTGCCAACTGAAATTCACTCTGCACCTTTACTTAGTCATTTGAGGTCACTAAATGGAGAAGCAAATATCGTTCCTGTCATATTGGAGACATTTCAGTGAATTAGCAAAATAGACCTTAATAAGCAATATATAATTGCAAGTGCAACATTTTCCAGATAAAAGCAATACCACTTTGATAGTTTAGTTGTAGACAATGCTTTTAAAAAATTTAAATGCTTTAAGAAAACATGCTGATTTTGTAGGCCGTGACAACTGTGTTTCAGATCTCAACTTGTGTTTAGTCTAAACTTCCAGTGTAACCACATCAGAGAGTCTTCCAGGCGTGAGGTCTTGCCCTTGTTTGCATTCAAATCAGCAGCATTAAGTTGCTTATCTTGAGGTTGAATAAATAAACTCTAGTCTTCTACTCAGACAACACTTAATGAAGACCCACATTCAGCCACCGACCTTGCGTGAAATGCTGCTGGGTTGAGACCCCACAWGCCTTGTCCAAGTACCCCAAGGCTTTGTTGCAGTGCGTGAAAGTATTGGAGGTGATTGAACTGCACTAAGGCGGAAACTTGGCAATAACCATTAAACTCTGGTGTAAACACACTGCATTGGGAGGCTGGTGTCAGCCACCATGAAAAGTATTTTTGATGGACTATCTTAGAAATAACTTCTTCAGAAATATTGGAGCGATAGACTTTTATTTGCAATTGGCTGTCTTTTGGACAGTTGCATTATTAATGGTCTGCAATGCTTAACAAGGTGTTATCCTAGGCTAACATGTAAGGCTACTGTATGTCAGTAGTGCAGCACAGTAGGTGGAACTTGTCCACATTATAGTATCACCAGGATCCCTTGGGTGAGGGAGAACAGTATTTTTGTCTAGTTCTGGTATAACTGGGCTAATATTAATTGCTTGCTATAGCACAAATATATAAGTCATTTATCATGGGACAGTTTGATGACAAAGATCACAGGAAAAATGAAAGTGGCTTGTATCCCTCAGGTGGGATGTCTTGATGCTGTTTTCTTGCACACTCATTTGTATAATTTGGATATTTTATAACTGTTTTATATTCTGTGACTCAGTGCTAGTCTCATTGCTGTGTTTAAGTGAGACTAACAGTATGACTCACCRATGCTGTATGACTTGTCCTGTTGTCTTGTTCATGTTAATTACTATTGCTTTGTTACTGGCAACTTGTTTGACCTCCACTACCATGCCCAGAGTACTGCAGAAGTTAAGGACAGGACTGATAGCCACAGGAGTGTGCAGTCCGTTTGAGCAAGTCAAGAGCATGTCAGTCCCCCCTGGCAGCTTGCCCACCACCGGTTCAACGCCTGCTGCTGCATCTTGGGCGCTGGACTGTCACCCTCCCTCAGAGGTAACGTTTGCCATCTTCTGCGAACTCCATGGATGTCCTACTGGCAGCAGCACTACTGGGGCTGTGCTGAATTGGCTCATTTTCCTGGCTGCCCGACCGATGTGTTGGCTCTTTTGTTTTTCCCCCACCTACCTAGGGTGGAGGCTATCCTGGCTGCTCTTAATCCCTGCATTTGACGGAGGAGGTTACGGGCAGTATGTGCCATTACAACATCCCCCGCTGACCTTCTGTGGCTCATATTCKGCTGCTCGCTTGCCCATGCCCTCTCGGATAACCTCACTGGAAGTTGCCTTGCTCTAACCATTGCCAGAATATAACTCATTCAGATCCCAGTTTATTCTTGAGGACTCACTGTGCAGTGTTCATCGTGTTCATCACAAAATCATTGCTGTCCAAATAGAGAAGTGACTTACTCCCAAGTTGTTTGACAGCTTCTTTATTCATGACATTTTACTGTTAAATACAAGCACAAATACTATCCCCAAGGAGGTGAACTTGAGTTAATACTGAGAGCGTAGTGTGAATCCAATAAGGATTTTCCACTTGTTGAAATTCAAATATTACTGTGCATTATGATAAATTGGCTCTATGTAAAATTGAGAAGAAAAGGGTGCAATCACACCTTCATGATTGCCTTCAGGAAAATGAGTGTTTCATTTATAGCCTACTCGTGTACAAATGCAACTAAAGAGGAAATAATAAAAAAAAAAGCCAACACAAAACCTCAGGGTGGGCTTCTCAAAATATTTATACAAATGAAAAAAATTGCAGGATAAACAGCTCATCACAAAGTCAGATTTTGCTACGACTCTTGTTAACTTTTTAGTTCTTCTTTGTCTATAAYGGTGAAAGCTTGAACTTTTATTTTCTGTGAGCAGGGAGGGGAATTAGTCACTTCTTAGCATGAAGCCCTCTGTTAAAAGACTGCAAGTAGTTTATTTATTTACTTCTTAATTAAAAAAAATAAAAATTCTAATTCTGAGGGAAGTGAAAGAAAATTTTGCAACATGCTCAAGGGGTTAGTATTTTGTAGGATTGGGCACTTCACTGTTACTGACATTAATGGAAGCAAACAGTGCTCAGCTGCAAAGGTAAGAAAATGGGATCTGACCAATTCCAGTTAGGAGCTGCAACTGGGATGGCTGTAACGTGGTGTCTGAGCGTAGTCTCCATTTCCTGACACAAAGGCAAAGATCTGCAGTTCCTGAGTGGTGGAGCGTACCAGCCCTAAGCCCGCATGTGACAACAAATGGAGTCCACTGTGACGAACGCTGCTAGACCTGGCACCCTTGGCATTGTGCTGGGGCTGCTGTCCCCTGGTGCTGAGGACATGGGGGGAAAGAGGTGGAAATGGGGGCCTGGGAAGGCAGGGGGCTGTGGTGTGTGGACGAGGAGAGGTCAGAGAGGCAGGAGGAGGAGGAGGGATTGCTAGGGGGAAGGCAGTAGGAGATGGTTGTCTGCATGGGCCAGGTTTGAGATGATGAACTGGGAACTATGGCCATGCAGGATTGGTGCCTCTCCTGCCAAGGGTAGTTGAAGGCCACCATAACTCAGATGTGGGAAGGGGATGGCTTCCCAGAGCATGCAGAAACCACAAGGAGGTCCTCCAGCATGTGTCACAGAGTCACAGAAGATGGAGGCAGGGAAACAGCTTCTGTCTGGGTGTTTCTGAATCACAACAAGACAAAGCCCTCTTCGTTGCTTCACAGAAGAGGGACAAGCAGAGTGGGCTGCAAAGCTGCGGCTGCAGGTGGTGGTGGGCCGAGGAGCAGGGCAAGGTGAGGAGCCCAACCAGAGCCAGCTCTCTCTAGATGGCAACCACAGGGTTTCTGCCAGGTTTCCCTGGATCCTGTTTTCCACTCCAAGATTAAAAATCTCCCCTCAGGGGAGAACAAAAAGGAAATTGTGTGGTAGGCTTTGCTATGTTTCCAGCTGACTTTTTCCATAGAAGTGGGCAGTTGGGCCCAGTGTTTCTTAAGATATCTTTACAGTAAGAGTAAAATCCCAGTTCTGCTGAAGGCAATAGCGAGCCTCCGGTTGGCCTCAGGAGGGCTGTAATTTCATCTTGGCTTCAAGATGCGTCAGGAAGTGCATGGAGATCCTGGGGACAGAAGAAGGGAAAGTCAAAAATAAAGATTTCTCATCTTAAAGCTGATCATAGTGCTTAGTTCATTTCATCAGGCTTCAAAATATTTTCAATGTTTTTCTGATCCTGTTTATTAAGAGTATATGGGTACTATCCAGGGGCAGGCATTATCTAAGGATCTGTGACTTCAGTATCACTCCTCAGTTTTGTCAAAAAAAGAGAGATCAAGATTAGTTTCTCAAAAATGATCAGTTACAAAATACTTGTTTTGATTTTAGGGTCTTTTTTTAAAAAAAAGTTGTCATCTCTGTTTGAAATTGGGCTACTTTTACTTCTATGCATGCTGACAATGTGAATGTCTAGCAGGTATTTCTACCATCATTTGTTTCTCCAATTCTTTGTAAAAGTCCCATTTTATACTCTCTCAGAAGTGTTTTTTTCTCACAGCAGTTCTGGAAATAGCTTTTCTTCGCAGCCGGTGAGAGGATGTGTACCATCCGTGAAGGCAGCCTGGAGAGCAGGCACAGGCAAACTGCAAAACAACATAACTTGTGGAATTAACACTTCACGTTGACACCCATTAAAAATATTCGGAGATTGACTCAGCCTGCCCGTGTTGCACAAATAACATGCTTGGCTCTGAATGATTCAAGATCTTATCTGTTCTCAGTGCAAGTTCAGTGTGGAGGGCCTGATTCTGTTCTCATTAACCTCCAGAGGAGTTTTGCTGCTCACTTCAAAGCGAATTACATCAGCAGCATTTGCAGTGAAGCACACATGGTTCCTGTATCTTTTCCCTTTTTTCTTTCTCTTTTTTTTTTTTTTTTTAATTATATTCCAAACTACGCAAAACAAAAAAAGGCTAGGAAGCAGTTGAAATAAATCTGCTGTCTGTTGAGCAGCGTGGTTGCATGAGAGCTCTGTTTGTTTGGAGTTCTTAAGTGCAAATTGAGAGTAGAAACCAGCAAGAGGTGAGATTATCAAGGTTTTGGTTATCTTTGTAGCTGAGTACCCTCAATTCCCATCGTCCCCGTGACGGGACGCTTGCACGGTCCATGGTATTTCTTTGCACTTTGCACAACTATTTGCAAAGAACTGGAGCTGAGGCGTTCCGTTCAGCCACTGGTAATGTATCCATGTAAACAGCAGTGCCTACGGTGGTCACTGCAAAGGGCTCTGCTAAGCCCCGGGGAAGGTAACAGCGTTCCTTCTTTGTTTTCACTGTGCATAGCTTTTGAAAAGGAGGAGGCACGTATGGAGGAGGGATGGGATGGAGCAACCATTGGAGATTTTGTTTGTTTTTCTGTTTCTTCCAGGCTGTCAGATTAAATAGCAGAATGAATTCACCCGTATTTTGCCTTTTTAGTTTTATTGTTTTGTAGAAGAAAAGCCTTGTGACTTTACAAATACACTGGTTCCTATGGGGGAGGGAGCAGCAAGCATGTCSCTCAGCCGTTCGACATACTTCACGTGTTTTAAAAAACCTCTTTGTGCTGGAAGAGCACGGCACCCTGAACGCATCACCCACCATGCTGTGCACCAGCGAAGTCTGCCCCTGGTTCCAGAAGAACTGCCCCTGCCCATGGAGGCCCAGAGGGACTCCTTGCCTCTGCTGTCCCCTTTCCTCCATCTCCAGGCCAGAACTACCAGCACCCGCCTCAGTTCTGATGCTGATCTCTCCTGTATGTTTGTCCACAAGGAAGTCATAYAAGATCATCATCCACGGCTACCTGGCACCCAACGGTAATGAGACGGTGACAAACTTGGATAGTTACTCCCGTTGTTTGCCAAACTCAAACCTTTAGACTTCAGTTTAAAGGGTCTTGTATCCCCATTTCCTATTCTCTGAAGCTCGCTTACCTGGTTTCAAACCTATGAAGTCATCCACTGTGGGGGATGCTCTGTGCTGTCCTGAGGGAGTAAACATGAACCAGCTCGCTTCTAGTCTTTGAGGGTTTTTTCCCCCCCTGCTCTACTGTTGCCCTGTTTGATTCTCAGTCAGCCTTGCCAACTCCTCGCCATGCCAGAAGATGGTTTCCTTACCCCCATGCTGCAAACACCCTCTTCCCTCCTGGCTGTGGGCAGGCATCCCTCCAAGCTGTTTCCTTCTCACTTTGGCAGGTCTTCTAACACAGGAATCAGGGCAAATGACATGTGGGGACATGAACCTCTGCTTTTTTCTCCACCATAACTACCTCAGCCACTGGAAACTTTGCCATTCTCTGATGGGTCCCGATGAGTGTCGCCATTTCGGCCTGTATTGCTCTCCACAAGTGTTCATTGAAATGCAATGGGAATCTGAGTCTGCAGTTCAGGGCTTAGTATGCCCAGTGGAACTTAAAGTCTGGGTCGACATGTCTGCTCCAAAGCTAAGAGAGCGGGAATAGGACTCAAATTTTCCATATCTCCCTTGGGTATCCTGATAAATAGGTTATTCTGAGGATGTGTCTTCTCTTTTTTCACAAAGGAACTACTAAGTATCTTAGGTTTCTCATAATGCAAGATGGGAAGAAGACTGAAATTGTAAATTTTCAGGGGACAGGTAGGTGACCTCTTTTCAAAGCATCATGACAAGTGCCTGGTGCTTGGCTCTTTAGTTTGGCCCTAGCACTCTGTGCTGTTTTCTTTCTGGTGTCAGGAGAACCCTAATACCTTTCTGAAATCCACTGGTGAATTTTGGCGTGGTTAATATGGAAACAAGCACACACTTTTAATAGTAAAACTACTGAATGAGAGAAACATCCAAAGGTTTCAGTGGAAGCTCTGTTACTTGGAGCCTTTAAAACCAGACAAGCTATCTTCCCAAAAGATAAGCTCTTGCACACCATCGAATTATTAAATTTGATACAGCTATTACTGATACAATTCTGTGTCTTGTTTGAGGCAAAAGGCCGGGTTAAATAATTCTAAATGTTCCTTCTGGAACATTAAGCTATCTGCCAATGGCAGCTGGAGGAGTTCACCTGAGCCTTCTCCAGCCATCCTGCAGTGAATGCATTGCCTGGCATTCAGAAATTGCTTGGATGGTTCTGCTCCAAGTTCCTCTGGTGGACATCATGAGGGAGGTTCATGGGGAGTCCCAGAGAGCACCCTAACAACTGGTGTGAAGACTGGGGGCAGCAGCATGACTGTCAGAAGCCACACTGCTCAGCAGGTAGATGGAAATGCTGCAAGGGTGAGCAAAGGCATGAGCCCTGCCCTGACAGCACTCTGCCCCTCCGGAGTGCAAAGGATGGAAGAGGTAAAGGAGGACAGCACATAAACGTGACAATAGCTCGTTAAGAAAGCCTTGATGTTCTTCGGTCGTGTTCCTCCTGGAAAAGAATGATTTTAGATAATCACAAAAACATGTCCTGTGGCAAAACCCAATCCCTACCACCTCTGAGTCTGTTTAGAAGATGACATGCTTTTGGCAAGCGCTTCAATAGCCACTGAAATGCCCACTGCATGTTAACGATCTAACCAATAAGTTATAGGTTCCTATTTTTTTTTTTTTAATTCATTGAAGAACATTGACAAAACTGCAAACACATGTTTCTGCTGCTAAAGCTTAGTCTTATCACAGTTTGAAAATGTGGAAAATCAATTACATGCTTTGAATTACTCCCTTTATTGCTATAAAAGAATTTCTTAATTCTTTCAGGGTAGTGTACACTTGGTAACATCTACCGCTAACAGGCTGTTAGGACTTTCTGCTAAATTAATACACTACAAGTAAACTAAACAGAAGGCTGGTGGAATGCTAAACATCCACTTTCTCCTCTGTTGTGGCTGCGCTGCAGCTTGGGAGCCCTCAGCCTTGTTGCTACAACATCTGGACAACATTTGGGGCTGTCTCTCAAGTGCACGGGTGTGCACCTCCGGTGAATTTTAACTTTCAACATCTCTCTGCCTCTAATCTATATTTAATGTTTCATGACTACTAGTCAAAGAAACTTCAGCTAAATATCAGGTTGGAATGAAAACGATCCTTGGGAAAACACTCATTTTCAGCATTCGCCGGCAAAGTATCTGTGACAGAGACGTTCCCTGGAGATTTGTAGCCCATTCTCTCACCGTAATAATAATTAAGACTYGTGATTACTGTGCCCCCATAATCAAAGATCGCTTCATAAAATGTGGTCCCTGAAGGGACGAATTCCCTGCTCCTAACTGGATGTCAGTCAGAGGGATCAGCACCCCCAGGGATCTGGAGTCTTTGCTTGCCCTTTTCATTACCGTGTTGTTAGCATTGTGTTACTTCATATTCTTCTCAATGCAAATGAGTAGGTAATCATGTGTAAATCGTGCCCTCCAGAAGGCACATGTGGTGAGTTTTTTTCCCCAAATCTACCACAGGGATTTCTCACATGGAACATAATTACATCTCTGCCATATGGGCTCATTTATATTCTATTACAGGTTAAGCTAATACGACTCAGAAATATGCTAAAAATACCTCAAAGTATTTTGAGCACTGTCAAAACACTTGTCATTTCTTGCTTGCCTGTTTGATTGTGAATGACTTTATATTTATTTAGAGATCCACAGTGCCAAGTAACTTCAGAAAAACAAAATCAGGCCAGTTCTTTGTTGCCCGGTCTCCAAAAAATACTTTAAATTCTCTCCCATGACACCCTCTTTCAGTAATGGCAAATAGATCGGTGAACAATGAAACTGAAAAGCCTCTAAGACAGATTTACCTGCAGCAACACCTCTGTGGGTTTTAGGTTTCCCAGGAGGAAAGGAGCATGCGTTTCAGTTGTGCAGCTTTGTCATGATTAGGCTAGATCAGGTCTGCGTTTGATGTAATTACTTTGTCCTGACAAAGCTATACTCGCACTTGAGCCGTAATAAAAGTACAAACCTCTCTACCCACAGAAGAAGGGCTATTGTGGAAATAACTGTTGCCTAAAAAATGATGGTAAGATAAGAATAGGTCAGTGGTGAGTACCATAAATACATACTTTGAAAATGAAGCAACTAAAGGTTGTATGACATTGTTTTCAGAATTGTGGTACTACATAATAATATGTTATTTTCCAATTTCAGTGGAAATGTATAATTTCACTGTAAGATTTTATTTGACAAGATTTTTTTATTATTATTATTTCACTGATTTCTAAAACTAATACCACTAACATCTCTGGGTAAAATCTGGGTCCACCACAATCAATCTTCTTTTTATTCATAAATTCAGTATTTCACCCTTTGAAATTTGATCAGGTTTCCTTTATTCCACTAGCTAAGGAGGAAACACGTAGAAAGTAATACACAGGTAGGAGGATTAGGCCAGAGGATGGGAGAGGACCACACTGGACCTGCACTTGATACTTCAGATGATATACTGCAAAAGCAGTGACTGACTTTAGTTCCAAGGAGACATTTACTAGAAATTGGGCCAGGGTTTTGAAAACAGCAGCTGTATGTTTCCTATAAACAGGAGATAAAATTCAGTCCCAATCTATAAAGCCCTTTGAGGTTTTCAGTGATGAAAAATTCTATGTAGATACAAAATCCATTCTATAACTATGAAATAAATTCTGCTACCTTTCTAGAATTGATTAATATTTTTCAGAGCATTGCTAGGAAGTGTTTGCTGTTTTGTTTTCTGTTTTTATTGTACCATAGAATAATCAACATTTTAGATTATTCAGCATTTGAACACCAAGCCCAACCTTTCCTGAATGCTTTTTGCATATTTTCAGAGAACAATAATTATTGCTAACAAATTGTGCTCAGATGTTTGTGCAACTAAGTGCCTAAGCAACTAACATTAAGTGTATGAAAAGTCCCCTTGAAATCAGACACTTCAGTATTTTTCTGAATCAAAGCCTAGAAGCTACACAATATATGTAATTATGCAATAGCATCAAACTCACAGGAGAGAGTTTCTTTGGAGTTTACCTTGTTCTTAAAAGACACCTTTCAAAATGAGCTGAAACAACAGGGTTTTGGTCAGAGCTGTGCACTGGTCATTGCCGAATAAGGACAGCGGTCTGTTCGACTGTGTGTTCAGTGCAGAAGGGAAAAAATTCAGGCCAGCTACAAGTTTATCGCATGAGAAAACTATTTTTCCAGCCTTCGTTATTCCTGAAGCAGTGTAAGGGATACTACAGTGATTTCATACATCAGGGAGACATAAAAAAAAGAGTGGTCTCCTGGGCTGTGGAACAAAGAAAAACAAACTTCAAATCTCACAGCTAACTCCATTAAATAATGTTTTAATTCAGCTGTCACAGACATTTGATTAAAGAACCTGCTATACAATTTCTTCTGCAGTTTCTGTAGCCCTGATCGCATAAAAGTGTCCCATGCCCATGGAAAAACAACCTCCCCCCTTCACGTACAAAAGGGAGTCTTTTACTCAACATCTTCACAGCTTGCTTCCTTTTTCTTCAGGCAAGGTTTTTCATTTTCATTCCACAATTTCATTTAATATAAAAGTACGGTCATTGTGGATGCTGCACTGAAAGATGGCTGTACGCCTGTCCTGGTTTTATGCTCTTCCCCGGGCATCCAGCATTGCGTATTGCTGCAGTCGGGTCAGAGTGGTGGGGTGAGCTGATGGCCGTCCTGACGTCCCCGTGTCACACCGGAGCGTGGGCAGAGGCAGCAGAGAGGGGCAGGCTGAACAGGTAACAGTATGCTCAAATATTCAAGAAAACAACCTTTCCAAGAGGAAGGATGGCTATTAATGTGCCCTGCTAGAGATGTCCTTTCTTAACTGCATGCTGGAGGTGGCAATTTGGTGATATTTGCATTGCATATTTATCACCCATATGTCAGTATGTCAATATTTTCCTCTAGATGGTGGGCAGATGTGGATTTTAAGCAGAAATATCTAGCTGGCGCTGCACATGTATGCTCAGTTGTGCATTCTGGGTGAGGCATTTATTTGCGGTCGGTGCCTGGATGGAAAGTTCTGGTCTGGTCTGYGCTGGAAATGGGTGCATTTCATCATGTGTACGGTTTGCAGGAATAGCTAAATCAAGTGCCTTTGTATGAAAATTTGATTTTTAATATCCACACTGATGTTTTAAATCAATCATTCCTGGATATACATATCATCTCACAATTAAGTTTGGACCTTCTTTGTCATTTACTGGATAAATGTGAAATTGTTTTGCAGTCTAACATGACCTACTCCCTGCTAATACCCAGCTCTCTGAAACCCTTTGTAAATAATTACAGTTTGCGTCATCCGATTGGCTGACACGCAGTGTCTGCTTTCCAAATCTGCGTAGATGATAATCTGTTTTAATACCTGTACAAATCAATTACATTTATTTTGTGCACTGTTCACTGTATGCCAAATTGGGTGGGAGAGCAGAAACGCTTAGCAGGGGAATCAGACTTCGTATAAACGTGCATTAGATAAGCCTTACAATGTGAGTGGGGGAGGAGATGAAATTTAGCATATAATTCCCTCATCTACAGAGAGATTAAAAAAATGGCTTCCAGAAACAAAAATATAGGGCAGGATTGTGGAGCCCTTACTCATGTTGCTGAGCAGTTTCTCATTGGATTTATCCCACTGAAGCTTAATAATACCACCTCCAGGGTGGCTGAAAGGATGCAGAGTTTCTTGCAAGGCACTTTGATGCTTTGTCTGCTGCAGAACGTAGGCAACATATCTTCAAACCTCCTCATGGGGCTGGACTTCTGACTTCTCTTTGCAGTTTCTGATCACCATCACTGCAATGGAGGTTAGGAGCCTGTAAATCTCCAAACTGCCTGGCGGTAAAACCAAYGGGTGTTCTGATGCGGCTGATGGGTTCTGCAAGAGTGGCCGGGTTCGGACTTCAAGCCTGTATATCCYGGCTTTCAAGCCTTTATCTTAGACTGCGTGAATTTCGTCATTTGCAAAATGAAGCCTTCTTCAAGCAGAATTTATCTAGCTAACCTCCATTTTTGCCCTCATACCTATCCTCCCATAGGTAACGCGTAGTTGCACTGGGAAAATTTGAAGTTGACTGTGACTGAAATGCTTTTTACTCCCGATTAAAATCCATAATTAAGCAGTGATACAGATGGATTCAAGAATAAATTGCTAAACACATTTCAAAATAGGGGGCAGAAGGATGAAAACCTGTGCCAAGGAAACTGTTGTAAGGCAAAGTATATATCAAATAAGTGCTGCTAAAATTTTGCAGCATAAAACATGTATAGAAAAGATCATTGTCAGAGCAAAGATGGATTGATTCATCCTGATATTACAATAGTATTCCTGATTGCAGGTACCTGAGGACAGTTTGGTTTTAGAAACAGCAGTATATCCTTTGTTCCTTTGGTTTCCCACCAGTGAAAAAAATACAATTTTCCTCCTCATATCATATGTAGAATTCTGTTAAAATACTCCACGCTATAAAATTGCTTGGGGAGGACAGAATACCAAGCAAATGTGAGTGAGTAATTTAAGATCCTTCCTCTCAAAAGGGAACATTTTGTGCCTGTACCCTTCTAGTTCTTTTGGAGAAGAATTTTCTGGGTAATGCATCAGGAGGGCAGGCAGGTAATCCTGCTGCTGCGCTGGCCAGAGCTACTGATTCCGGCCGTGACCTTGCTTTGGGTCTGTGATCTGTAAAATGGGGCATTGAGGATGTAAGCGCGAACCTTGGAGGAAAGATGCTGAAGACGTATTGAGTGGCGTAGTATTAACGCACTGAAGGTATTTAACCTACATGGTAAAAAATAACGACTGTGCTAATAAGGAAGAAGATTGCAGACCGTGTCCTGCTGGCAGCACGTGGGCAGGACTGTCCCCAGTCCCGCATGGCGGAGCTGTGGGGTCAGAGCTCTGCGCTGGAGGAGCAGCAGAAATGCCCGCCTGCCTGTTGTCTCACCCGGACCAGGAGCACGGCTGGCCCCGCTCGCATCTCCTGTGGGTGAAGAAGTTAGGGGTGACTATGTTTTCCAATGTGAAATTCACACTCACTTTATTTAACTCTTTGAACTCAATGACATGACCACTTAGGGCCTGATTGTGTGGATCCTCTACTGACTCATTCACACATGCAAGAGCTGTCCTGCTGACATGAGTAGGTTGCCAGTACAAGCATGTTTTATTTAGAGTGTGAGGTGCAGAGCCTTTCTTTTTAAAGTATATTGCTCTCTTGCTTTCTGGGCTCCAACTCAGTCACTAAATGTGTATTTTTTTGACAAGGGATGTCATTGAATGGGATTTCTTTCACTTTCTGAAAAATAATAAAAACTCATCCTACTGTTCATCATTGCATGTGTGACACAGATGGGTTTTGCAGAGGCAAACCCAAGCTTACTTGCTTTTGAAAAGCTTGGTTACCTTTCTTCCTCTTTAAGGTTGCGAATATTTTACTTGCCACCAACAGCCTGCATACTGCTGGCTTAAATTCAGCACTGCAAAAATCTCATAAAAAATGGAAATACCCATCTCTATTCAATGTTCTCAGTAAATTTCTGCATTGTAGCTGAAAATATATTATTGAGTTTTAAAAACATGGTGGGAAACAAATCACATTTTGGAGATACTTAGAAAATCACCTTATGTTATGTCATGTTTAAAATGAGAAAGTCTGAAGGACTGACTGTCTACCCCTCTGAAACTATAATCATGAGTGCTGTTAGTCACTTGAGTTTTTACATCTGATTCTCCTTCCCTAAAGGTTTTGGATATTTTTTGTGCCACTGTAAGTACACTCCAGAGTTTTTTTAATTACAGGTAAATGTACCAGAATTCTTCAATTGATTGAGATTTTTATTACAGGCATGGTCTGATTTTCCACTATTTTCCACGTATCCTGCATGGCTATTTGCACCAATGAAAAGAAGTTGTAAATAGTGTGAAACCAAATGCATTTTTACTGCACTCCTGTTTAGCAATAATGCTGCATAAGATGCAAGGTAGCACAGCAGTCAAGATGTACATGGATTTACCAGGAATTATCAAATATTAATGCTATTGGAATTTAAATGAGCAAAGGATTACAGAAACAATGTCATACCTTCATTTCTTGGGAAGGACCAACAGTTCTGATGTTGTAGCTCATGGCTCAAAAGCCAACTTCGTATTGATCACCAAGCCCTCAAATGACAATGACCTCCATCACTGCTCATGTGAGCTGGATTTGACCCGGTGACCTAGAGGTTGAAAGGCCATGCATTTCCTTTTATTTTGTATGATGTCATTGCTAATAGATATTCTTTTTTATTCTATTCAGGCTCTTATATGCTACCCACCACTGTAGCTGAATGCTTTCATTTGAATGCTTTCTGAGGGGACAGAAAGTAACATGACTCACATGTCATTCCCAGGTTTGCTTTCTCTTCATGTACATAGACATTTCTGGAAGGTTAGAGAGTCTACGCTTTACTTTTTCTTTATTTTATTTTTTTCCTTTTTTCTTTTTACTAATGGAAGTGGATTAAGGACCTTGTCAAATGCACAGGGCAGTTCAAACGATGTCTGCAGCATTGGCTCTGCTTCCTGGAAAGCTCTCTGTCTTGCACAAAAGACATTATTTCTTGTTACAGAGGGATCCTTCATGCCAAAGTAATTCAGTAGTCAAGTACATTCCTTGTCTCCACAATTTTTTTAGGCCATTTAATGGGAGTGTGAATGTGAAGAGAAGCTCTATGGGGAGCCAATGTAGCGAGTGGTCAGACTTAATGTTTTCAAAACAATTCATGTCGCTGATGGGGAAGAAGGGGGCTGCAAGTTACAGTTTCCGTAGGCTGTCATTTTCTTGATGGATGGACTTGAAGCACTGTAATTTTTCATATGTGTAATTCCTGCATAGTCACAAATGCATTTTACACAGCCTTTCTGTTTCTCATGCGTGAGTCAAAATTAGTGCCCAGCTCTATGCATTCAGCTGCACTGAGGTGCACAAGTTGAACTCAGGTTAGAATTCAGCCCTGTGAGTTTTGTGCTGTCTCCATCAATATGAGGTTAATGGATGAAAGTGTGCACTTTGGCTATTATTGCATATTTAGAAAAAAATGTACACATGAGTTTTAGCTTCTGGATAAATTCACAGTGGAATGAGAATAACCCTTAGGATCTTCTACTGCGAGTGATATTTGAGGGATTTAATGCTAGTTAAAGGTCTGTGGTAGTGACCCTATTTGCATGTAATTATGCAAACAGCAGAGACTTTCAGAGAGAGATGGGGCATGTATATGTACAGTGCATTATGGCATGTGATGTGTAGGCAGAAATGTTATGGGGAGCCCAAGGCAAAAGCTGAGACTGTGACCCCACTGATTTATGGCTCTCTCAAAACAGAGTTGAACAAGAAAAGCTGCGCTCTGAGTCATCCTGACTGCACTTCAGGGCATGATGTGCTGAACTGACTACTGGTGGTGTATTTTGATTTTGAGGATTTTGCGGTTGGGTAGTGATGGAGATAATCCAAATAGGGGCAGGAGAAAGTTGGGTGTGTATGTTATACTGCAGCATGGGTGTACATGTATCCTGTGGTCCTGTCTTCCTGGTGGATGAAACAACCCCAGTACCATCTGGCAGTGGGGATGGTTCTAACTGGTTGGCAGTAGGTGCCCAGCACTGTCATATTATCAGCAATTCCCACAAGACTGAATTTTCCTATTTGACAGAATATATTGCTTATATATTCCAGACTAGATTGCTTTCATTTCTTGTAGAAGGGGAACATTAAAAGAAAAAAAATAAAATCAAATAATTTTAAAAGAATTTGCCATTCAGCAAAGAGGAGGAAACCATCTTGCTGTGGTACTGTTCTGCATCTGCACTGAAACACAAGACAGCAGCTGCCTCGGAGCTGCCCCCACGGCAGGGAAAGACATTCATCTACATTTAAAGATTCAGTGCACAGAAAACAGAATGACGACATCTCCTCTCATTTCCATGCCCAACGACATCCACTCCAACAGACAGCTATGCTTCTTCTACAATATCTCTTTATTTTCCTTTATCTCTGCTTTTCTACCCCCTTCCTTCCTAAAGCCCTTCTCTGAGCTTTATTTTTTCTTGTGTTTAATTTGGAACTTATGTTCTTCAGTGACCAAATCCTTCTCCCTTTGTCTCTCATCAGAGCTTTCATTGCTTTACATCCGCTGGGAAGAACTGATCCAGTTATCTCCCAAATTACATTTCAAGAGCCTGCAAGCCTGACTTCACAGATAAACTGGAGAGCACCCCAGCCGATGTAAATACGGGACATAGCCTTTTCCGCCCCGTTCAGCCGTAGATGATGATTACCCAATTTTGCTACAACATCAGTTGCTACCAGAAGGAACAGCATGCCCTGCCATCATTCCCAATATTCAGTCATTATGTGGTGACTGTTATTGTCTACTATTTTATATTAGGGTAGCAGTTAGCACTCTCAGAGCTTGATGCCTCCTGTCCAAACCGAGAAGATGGTTTCACTCCCAGATTTCTCACGGACTAAACATAAGAAAAGAGACAAGAGAGAAATCCAACAGGCAGCTCAGATACCAGGGGAAATGGTTATTGATGCAATGAGTCACAGCAGTGCCTTGTTATAATTTCTGCAGGCTTTGTCTTTCTGGCTTGAGAAGGCAGAAACCCCTCTTGTTTGATTTTGTTTTGTTTGGATCTACACTCTCCTTACACCTCTGCATCTGATTCGAGATTGGTGAATGTAGCCATGCATCCCTTCCTGGAAGGGAGATATATTTTCCTTAAGCAGCAAAGCCAGTATTTTTCAGCACAATGCTGACTATCTAATTTCCACTCAGCAGAAGTATTAGGGTAAGTATAAAGCAGCCATGTCCCTGGACAGTGATGTGCTCCACTCAGCTGCAGCAACGCTTCTTCAACGGTTTCAGATATCTCCATTTTACTGTCATCATGATTTTTGTAGACTTGGACAACACTGCTACCACCCTGATAGTTCTGCAGAGGTACTTAGGGATAAGCTGCCACAGAACATCTTACTGCATTAATGTAATGGTGTGTACATTTSCTTGACTTGATCTCACATAATCCATCAAATTCTTCATGAATAGAAAAGGTTGAATCAGCCTTACTGATAGAAATTACATTCCCACTGTCGTCTCCCTGATAAGTCAACTTCATTGCTGAGGGGTTCATATTCCTTTGTTTTACAAGGCACTTGGTAAAACTGCTCTTCCTGGGAAAGTAGAGGTCTAAGACCAGTGGTTAGAGAGATCATCCAGTCAGGGGCTGTGCTTGGTGTTTGCTTTTGGTTTGCTGTTTATATYACACCTCCTGCTTTATTACAGGAGGCAGGAAAGAGTGACAGAAGGAAAAAAATCGGGGGAACAGTTAAAAGGACGTGAAGCTCATCTTCCTTTAAATGCACCTTATTGGGGAGGAGATTGTTTATTTGTTTTCAGTTTTTCAAAAGCAAAAGGTAAAACTCTGGAGTACATTTTTCAAAGGTAGGCCTAAGCTCAAAGCTAGATTTGGACACTCTCGAGCTGCCAGGCACCAAAGTGGCTGTTTCTCACCATCAGACAGGTGAGCGCAGGAACAAGGTTGCAGAGGCAGACTGCAGGCTCTCCATAACCGAGCCTGCTAGGACCGCTGAGACAAACASCTGCCAGGAAGGGGTTAGCATCAAAAGCCTTGCTTTGGAGCTGGGAGCTGGATCAGATCACCTCTCCCCATCCCTTCTATGGTTCTGTGGTAGCGAGACTCCAGAGATCACACCTCTGCTTGCAATTAGAATAATTCAATTAATATCGCTCCCCTAAATTCCCATGGCCACTTTTGCATTCCTCACTTCATCCCTAGCCTTAGAATGCCTGCTGTAATTAACTGGCTGCCATTGACATATTTGATGTTAGAAAAGGCAGTCTTGGTAGTGAGAAAAGTGGTTCCTGCCAACACTGAATTTTTGTCAAAATTTAATGAAAGCTATTCTGTAAACAAATCCCCAGTTGCAGGTGCTGTGAGTAAGGATTTTTCCATGTGAGATGAGAAGGCTTCAGGGAGCCTCCTGGACAACGCGAAGGTTGGCGCTTGGGTGCTGCCCAGCCCTTGGCAGCCTCAGCAGCCCGAGGTAGCACATTCTGGCTTCATACCTGCCTCTTCCCCAGCAGAGATGGGAACAGCTGTTTGAGCAGAAAATGGTACCAGAAGTCAAATGCTCAGTACTGACACCCACACACTCACACCTAGGAAATACTTGAATCGTGCTAACTTAGGCAGAGGCTCAGCCCAGAAGTCACGTAGGGTGAAGTGGATTAAATACTCTTTCCTCTTCTGGGTTTGTAGAGGCTCCCATGCAGCTTCAGGTCAGTGTGATTTATCTTGTCCTTGCTGGATTGCCCTGCAGGCTGGTCAGCATCTCTGTGCACTCTTGTGCCCAAATGCTGTCCCACCAGGAGGTCCCTGCACAGTTCCAGCGCTGGAGAGTCTCAGGAGACCCTCTGGGGCCGGTGCACAGCTGTCCCAGTGCCACCTGCCCAGAGAGCCCTGCCTTTCTACAGTCAAGGTTTTTCAAGCTGTTTTACATTTCTCCAACCTTTTTATCCAGCAGAAGAAGACTGAAGGAGGGGTGTGAATCGCACCCCTGGGTTTTATCCCCAGCTGTGCYGTCGACCTGCCAGGTGACAAAAGATGCTCCGATGGGAGGGCTCAGCTTTGGCCCATCTGTCGTTTAAATGAAAATGATGCAGATGATTGTTTCTAAACTATGGTTGTGTTGCAGTATTAATCTCCAGTTATCAGACCAGTCTATTCAGTCCCTTTGCCCTTCCTCACCACTGGCGCTTCCCATCTCTGCCCGTTTCTGCTGGCACCTTTTGTGCACCCTGGGTGGTGGGAGAGCTGCTGGGCAAGCCCCATCCCCTGCCCTGAGCCAAGCACAGCGGGGTGCCTGCCTCATGGAGGCCTCAAGGAGCTACTGCAATGCAAATCATATTTTCCCCCCCTCTCCCTCACCCCTTTTGTTAGCAGGGAGGATGATGGTGGCACAGGGACTGTCCCACTCGGAAATAAAGAAGCTGCATAGATTTGCTCAGAAAGGAAGAGTAATTCACCCACGCAGAAATGTTTACAAATGTAGAGTACAAGTTGAAAGAGAAGGAAAACAGCAAACTTGGAGTGGTTGGGTTTGTTTTGCTGTTCAAAACTGTGAACTCGTGTCTCCCTGCAGCCTGCGCTCCAGCCTGAGCTCCATGCCTGATTGCACGGGATGGTGGTTGAAGGACCGCATCGTCCCCGTTTCTGGGAAGCCAGGTTATTAACGGTGTGCTCTTTGTGGCTGAAATCTACTCTTTCCTACCTTTCCTGTTGCTTCTTTACTGTCCCCATCTACTTCTTGCCTAGCTTTCATGTTTCACCTGGTCTTCCCCAGGAAACAACCCATTTGTTTTCTGTGAAAGCATTACCCGAGGAAAAAGAGCGGGACTTCCACGCCTTTTGGTGTATTTTAGCTGACCCATTCATTGTGACTGAACAAAAGTTGGCCTTTTTGGAGAATAATGGTTTTTCATGTGTGACAACCTTTTTAATACATTGCAATTGTATTTCCAATATAATTTTAAAGCCATTTAGGGTGGCTTTGCTGGCTGTTTTTCAGAAAAAAAACTATTCAGTGTTGAGAGGGAGAGTTATATTTCCTGATCTGATATTTTTCAGTCTTTATCACAAGCTGTGATTTTTCTAACTCAAATTTCTAAAGAATTTTAACTATTTGGACAGTGTTTAATATATTCCATGGACAAATGCTATAATGAAATGAAATCAGTATAAAGAACAAAATCAGCAGAAATGGAATCAGCTCCTAGTTTTGTGACATATCTCTCAGCCACACCTGATTGTCAGATGCCGAAAGTCTGTTTCCTAAACGGATGCTCTTCCACCTTTTTAGAATAAATAAATGAAATGAGCTCTCTACCTTCTATGTTATTCACATCTTAACTAGTCTGATTTATTGAGATTAAAGTTTAAATTGCTTGGATGAAATTACTCAGATTAAATTACTACTCAGTAAAACTTTGGGATAGAGACGGTTTCTTTGTTTGGGGTTTACACCACATAATGAGGTCCTGCACTGTATCCTGGGGTCTTTGAAGCCCAGAGCTATCACTAGCAAATGTTAAGTGAATGTTAAGTGTTGTGAATCTGCTTCTCCACCCCCTAGGTGAGATACTTCTTCTGTGGCTTTCTCACTCTTATTTTTTTCCTGATTTATCACAGATAAGCTGTGAGCGCCCCACTGTGTCATGACCTTGATGGTAGAAGACCTATCACTGCACGTTCTTGTTTGTATGGAGGGCAGCAACGTCTGGGCAGTGGCCAGTGGTTTCTTTGATACTCGTCTGCCTTCCATCTCGTCACTGATTTCCAGCCAAGCCATCACCTGCTGCTGAGCACAACCCTCACCCTGCTTCAGCCTGACCACTTAAAAAAAGTCTTCCCACGGGGAAGAAGATTCACGTGAGGGTTTCTYTGGAGTGGGAATCAGGATGGCCCTTTGACCAGACCCTCACGCCTGCTCTTTACGCTACCACACAGGGCTGAAGACTTCAAAGCACGCTCAACCCTTTTCCTGTACTCCCTGCCATGTCTTATTTTTGACCTTTCCCCTGAGAGATAGGTCCACTAGTGAAGAGAAGATAATTCAGCTCATTTGGTCTCTTGAGACTCCCACTAAGGGGAAGAATAACAATTCAGCAGCAGCTTTACTGATCTGCATAGAAAATTCAGGCTCCTTTTTTGCTGACCCTCCTGGCTTGCCACATACAGTTGTAAAACTTTATGCTTGTAATCCAGAAAGGCAGCTGGAATTTTCAGCCATAGGCTGTCAAATGTCATGTTCATACCACACTGGATTAAATGATAATAGCAGAATAATTCTTTTAATAAGATATTTAAGACATATTGAAATAGAAGCTTTTGTGAAACAAATGCATAGGAATTTTACAACATCAGAGCAAGAACAGACACTGAATTTTGCAGCTGTGTTTTTTTAGAAAAGATTGTTATTGCTAATTCAGCAGATCTGTCCTGGTAGTGTTACACACACGCTCATGACCTCAGCTCTTAGTGAAAGACCACCAGGCCATTCATCTGGAAACTGAGCGTGCTGAAAATCTGCCACTTCATGATGCCCTTACTGTGGGGCATCGCTGACTTTTCTTTCTTTTGCATAGCTGCCCAGCCTATGCGAAAAGTAAAATTATTATATGAACATGGACTGAAAAGGACCATTTAGATCACTGAGCCCAGTCCCCTATTACTGCATTTGACCATTTGATAGATGTTCAGCCACAAAGGAGCCACAAAAATCTTGCCAGCTGCCTATGACAACTTGCAGATCTATAGCAGAAGGCCCAAATACACTGGTATACATCACAGAGACAGCTGGGGGGATCAAGGGTTTCACTGCTGATTTCAGTTTTCTTTAGCAGTTATGCTGTTAGTTAATGATAACAATTATAACACACTCTGTCCTACAGAGAAAGGTAGATAACACTTGATGATCCCCACTAATCTGATTTTGGGGAACATTTCTTTGAATCCCCAGATCTGGCAGGTGGTATGTATAACCTTCTGGGTACCCATCAAAGGCACCCGAGAGATTTATATTTCAACAGAAGCACCAATGTAGCCTGTCCTGTCTCTAGTTGAGACCTATCTCTGGTGCTTCAGGTGGGAGCCAAAAAAATCACAGAAGTCGTTTGTGGGAAGAAAGGAAATGAAAGGTCTCTATAAAGGCCAAGAAAAATCTGAGGCATTAGATTATATAGCTGTGGTGCAAATGAACACAATGAACAAATGCCCCCTTCTTTTGGAGACAAAGGACAAATGGACTCATTACAAGTTCAAACTTCTGATACCAAGACCTCCTCCTTAGCCTACCATGCAGTCCCATTAAAAAGCTCTAAGGCTCTGTTTTAGACCTGATGAGGATCTTTGCCTCTCCTGGCCGGTCGGGAGTTCAGCTCGTCTCTGCTCATCAGTTCAAAAATATGCTCCATAGCCTATGAGTCTGTTTTGCATTTTATTTGTTATAATCTTAAGCAGAAGGAATTCTTTCTCTCTTTCACTCATTATACAGGACAGACACTGTATAACTTTCATGCCTTCAGCAGAATTTTCCTTCCTTCTTCAGTTTTTTTTCAAAACGTGCTATGTTCCCAAGTGGGAGCACATACCTGGCTGGTTAAATTGCATGGAAGTAGGCTGTCACCTGTTTTATTTAGTGATCTGCTTCTATAAATGCAGACACATGCACACTGGAGGACCTCAGAAGCGGCTTAGCTGGTAGGAGGTAGCCTGTGCCCATAAGGATGCATGTTAAACAATGTCCAGCTGTTATTATTCGCACACGTGATGAACACAGTCAGATGCGATGCTCAGAGGCGTGTCTCTCCCTGTCTTTGAATCAGAACAAGATGTTTGCTGACCTTGGCACGAGTGACCTTCGGTCGCTAATCAGGAGAGTATCTTCCCTGCACACACATACAAGTTGAGAAATAGTCCCATTCATTGGCCATAAGCATAATAATTTTAATTCAAATGTTTTGCTTTGATTGCAAGTAAGAGCTATGCATACGTAGGTAGATACAAATATTTCCTCCTTTTGGATGTCCGTAATACAGTTTATAGATTTAGAAAAAATTGGACTTTTAATAAGCTCTAGCCCAATTTAATTGGCTTGGATTTTTACAACATGCTGTGTCTTTAGAAATGCTGTAACAATCTACAGAGGAATATTTTTTCAATATTTTTTCATAACGCTGTGCATAAGACAAAACTAAATTTGAGCAGTTTCCTCAGTGACTGTTAATAAAGGATGTAAGAGCCCAGTGTTTACATAATAACTTACAGCTGTTGAGAAGCTATTTTAGTTAGTGCATACACCAAGTTTACAGTTACTGTCTCCAAATACCTGTGGTCTAGCCACTTACTTCAGTCTGCTGATTATTTAGCCGAAATAATCTACCCATAGCTCCTCCTTCAGCTCCCTCCGCCCCAACAAGAACCAAATGCGGAGCCATTTAAAGAAACCCGAACCTGACTTCTGGACACGACCCCCAGCCTTTGGGACAGTCTCCCCATCGCTTTGCCCCCCAGGTTTGGGCTGGCTGTGGCGAGGGTGGCTGTCACAGCGTGTTCAGACCCGCTGGGGGCTGGGGTTAGGGGAGATGTCACCAGCAAAGCCACCATGGCTGGGTGGGGAGAGGTGGGTCCCCAGTGCTCGGCTGGGTGATCCCACTTCGAGCCCAGCGGCTAACATCTGGAGCTCACCCGCCCAGCACAGGTGGGAGGAGGGGGAGTAATAGAGGGGGGTAACAGATTTTTTTTTAAAATATATAGTTTGTTAATTTCTTTGTGGGCTACACATAATTGTTATTTCCTTCTCTCCCCTCTCCCCCCCCCGTTACACGTGGTGTATTTCAGCACTGATAAACATC
>JAYKAV010002905.1:115179-240461 GCA_035582835.1 Phoebastria nigripes | reverse complement strand
CCCCCCCCCCCCCGCTGAATTAGGGGAAATTGTATATCCTGATATGAATGCAACCTGGCACCGGATGTTTGATTATTTAATTATGATTTCTTTTGACAAAAAACCCTTTTCATTCAATTTGATCATTACCTCTAAAATTGCTTCATGCCTTTAATATCTAAGTTAGTCTCATTCCTGAAACAGAGTATAGCTTTCTAACGAGCCCCACAGATTGATTTATATGCTTATTTCTCCCAATTATTATTATTTCTGATTTTTTTTGGAGGAGGTTCACTGTTCACTCGGTCTGGGATTTCACTAAGGCTTTTTTTGATCCAATTCTTTTAATGAGCGTTAGAACCAGCCTAGGAAACCACAATAGAAGGTAAATCCCTTTTAAACAAAAAATAATACAGCTGAGTTACCTGCTGCCTCTGCTGGGGTTAGTAGGGTTGTTATGCTTTTGTATACGAATTGCTTTGGGATAATAATGTTTTCTACTTGCTTATACATTTTTCATTAGTCAAATCAGGCAAAAAGGTTGTACCATACAGATCTGTAACCGTAGCTGCTTTCCTGTCCTGTAGCTGCAAGGGAAAGATGAGATACATTTTTATACTTGGAGAAAAAGGGTCAGAGTTAGAGGGGGAAAATGGTATGAAAGTGCAAAGCCTTGGATATAAGTAGCTAGCCCCTAAAGCAGGTGCTAACAAGACCTTCTTGACAACCACTGAGTTTTGTGCGTAGCAGAGGAAAAGTTACAGCTGAAAGAAAAGAAACAGGCAAGGAATAGCATTGTACTGTATCTGACTGGGATTATAGCAGCTGAATGAGTCATTGTTATAAAATATGGGCAGCGGAGTGTCCTTTCATGTCTCTCGAAGCAGATTGAATGCAGTCCTGACCAAGATGACAAAATTCATTTTGATTGAATAGTTGTCCATATTTTTAAATGAAATGCATGTGGGGCTATTAGCTCAGCTCCCCGTCGAAGGCGGCTGCGCCGCAGCCCTGCCATATGTTTGGCAGTGTTTGAAGCACCTGGCATCCTCCAGAACAGACAGTCACATTTGAATGGGGATAAATATTAAACCATCTCACAGCTTTCTCTTCCAACTCCAGGGTAGGTATTTTTTACATTAAAAAGAATACATAACACAATATAAAAGGTTAAGCAAAAATTTATGTACATGAAGTATTTTATAAGAATGGAAAGGAAGAGGAGGACAGGACTGGCAGGGATCCCGGGCTCCTCCCATGTCTGAGGAGGACAGGATGGGCAGGGACGCAGTCGTCTTTCTTTGTCTGAAGGAGACACTGGACTTCAGGGTCCAAAAAATACAAATAATAAATTGTGCTTTTATTACAGATTTATCACATTATTATTAAAGCTAATATGCAATTTCTCAGCCTGGAACAATCACTCCCACAAGTCCCATGCCTATCAAATTTTCCTCTCTTTAATATCATTAAGAAACTGATATGCTTAGCTGCATGCTGAGAAGGTCAGTCATGTCCTTTGGCTGAAAAACAAGCAAGTTACTTTTCCATTGAATAAGGTTTAAATCTTTAGTGACCCATGAGTCTGGATTTCAACCAAATAGGAATATTGCATGTCCGTGTGCTTCTCCTGGGCCAATTTTTTTAAAGCGTTACCATGGATTTATGGTATGTTTTGTGGTTAAAGAGCTATTGACGTGATTACACAGGGCACTGTTAGAGCGGTCTCGATTACCTCCACCACTGAAAGGTGAAATCAGATGGGAATAGGTGAAAGCAAAGACTAGGACAATAACCAGAGAACGGAGAACCCATCACATGACCGAAGTTAAAAGGACTTTGCTAGTTTTATGTAGCAAAGGAAAGTCTTAGAGAAGATACTGTTTATTTCTCTAAGCATGTCTCCAGGAGGAAAAGGACCTTTCTTCTGAAGGGCAATGCGGCACAAGGATATAAACCAGATGTGAATACGTTCATGTTGGACACAAAAAGGACTAGCARTGAAAGGAGTGAGAGTCTCAGATGGACTTCTAGGAAGTTACTGGGGTCTATAACCACAGTTTGAAGCTAATTTTTGATAACTATTCATAAAGTGTGATGATATGGTTGTCTACAATAGCAGGTAAATGACCTTGATGAGAAAAAAAAAAGCCTTTTCTAATCATTTTATCAATGTTCCTAACACCAAAAATGTCTTCCAAAATAGATTGATGAGGAGTACTGAGGATTTCACAACACACCTTCTAGATGGAAATAGTGCGGTGTTACTTCTTTTCTTTTTGGTACAGTGTAAAGGTGGAAATGAGTTGAGTGCTCGTGTTGTTTCACTCATTCTGAGGATCATTTTCAGATCTCACTTGTATCATTCTTCTGCCTACAGCTGCTTCCACAAACATCTCAATGGGTGGACTCCACCTAAGAAATCCTTGTGCTTGTGCCRGGATTTCTCTCCCATTCCAGCTCCCCACCTTTTAAAGAAATTCTAAGTAGTATATAGCAATAATGATACAGAAAAGATGCCGTCCCTGGAACACAGTATTTTCTGACAGTGTTTTATTAGCTAAAGTGGATGACCAGCTCTGTAAGAGGATGGTTGCTGTTTATTTTTCTAGACTGTTATTATGACCGTGCTGATTTTTTTTTATAACATTCATCCCTGGTCATCCATGTCCTATACAGTGTTGAAGTACAAATGAGCAAAAAATACAGCCAGTTTTTCTGACATATTTTTAACTTAAAATAGGCAAAGTGTAATAAACTCAAAGGCAAATCTCCTAAAATGAAGGCGTTCCAAATCATCACAACTGTACTGACCATTTTTGGTCCAGCTGTGCGCTGATGGGCATGACCATGGGAAGATGAGCATTGCCCACCTTGCTCGCCATGCCTCTCACT
Source organism: Phoebastria nigripes (assembly GCA_035582835.1). Classification (NCBI taxonomy): domain Eukaryota; kingdom Metazoa; phylum Chordata; class Aves; order Procellariiformes; family Diomedeidae; genus Phoebastria; species Phoebastria nigripes. The sequence goes on along the minus strand of JAYKAV010002905.1, from coordinate 237,587 downwards.
GGAGAGCCTGCAGGAAGTCTGAAAAAGCAGGACCAGAAAAGCGTAGGGGTAACTGCACACTCATTTACTAGTACAAAGCACTACTAGAACTCCATAAAAATGAAAACAAAACAAGCATATGATTATGTCATACATATACATCTCTACATATCAATATGTTTCATTCTTAGGAGGAGCTTCAACCTCCGTGCAATTACACTGCTCACTGTAATAAAAAGACTGTTCCACTAACAAAGGCCAAGCAAGGTGATTATCTGCATTACTTAACAACAATTTCCACAAAGACTTGTAGGAGATATGACATTTTACAGGCTTCCAAGTGTTTAAAAAATAAAATGAAATAGCCTTTTCAGCCATATATATTACTTTGCTTGCTGTTTAGAAATTGTAATAACAGCAGCCTCAGACTGTTATTTTACTGTCCTTATGGTACCAAAGAAGAAATATATCATTTGAAAACAAACCAAAATAAAAACAGCGTGAAGGAGGAATTGCTGAGGCTGGTAGCCTGTAATTAGAGCTACCATCTGTGTTGAGGTTCCAGGAAAACAAATGCATGCCACACTGTCCCATCGGCTCTGCTTAGGCTCCAAGCTTTAGCTGTATGGGCCCTGAATTTTTTGTATACTCCATATCTCACCTGGATGGGCCAATCGTCATAACATATGGTATCATATGCATATATCAGATCATGGTTGCCAACTCCGTAGCTGCTCTATGTGCTTAATAATGCATCATAATACACATATTGTTTCATAGCACAATAAATTACTAATGCATTTAATTGAACATTTTCACCATCATTTTTTTGAATCAGTAGCTTTAAAGGAATTCAGAGGAGGTTTAGAAATATTTGTATGTTCTTGATATAGTTTATGGGTTTCTTTGTTTCTGCTTACATTCCTGTAAAGGACTAGGGAGAGAAGTGCTTCATTGTTTTGACTCAAGCTTTTTTGGTTTATAAAGCAAAATGCTGATAAAGGCTGTGAACTGCTCCAGTAATTGTATGTAAGGTCTCAGATACCATCACTGGCTCAAGCATCTGTGATTCCTGCTTCCTGGATTGGCTAGCTTCTTCTCCATGGCCGCAGCACCGCTTTAGCCTTGTTGTGCTATAGTTAAATTGCTATCTGGGCGTGTTTGTATCGTTACATGGGCATGGTGACCTTTGGTAGTAAATCATTTTGACTGGACCAGATTGGGTTGAATTGCAAGGAGCAAACAAATGCATGTTTGTTTTCAATTTAAGAGACACAGCAATTTAGATCAATTTAAAGCTCGGTTGCTGGAAAACATTCTGAACTGTGTGTTTATATTTCATCAACCCAACTTTGATATATCTAGCGTGTGGGATTTGTGTATTATATATATAAATATAAARATATTATTTATTTTTATGCATTTATGTGTGTATATATGTATGTGTATAGTGATACACATGCACAAATAGATATGCATTACATACACGGTAAAAATATAGCTCCATCATTACGAAAACATGGAGACTGGGATTCATCTCACCTATATTTACCCATCAAAAAGTTGACATCTATTCTAAGCCAGTCATGTAGGTCCCTCTGAAATCTATGGAGAGAGATAGCCAGTTCCAGAGGGTGATCTATACTCATCTGTTCAGAATGGGAGATACGTGTCTCTCTCCATTGCCTGCAGAGAAAGCCTACATGACTAATTCAGAGCAAACACATAACTTTCAGAACGCTAAAGTTAGGGACAGGAAACCCAAACCAACTGTGTTCTCAAAAGAACCCTCTTTTGTGGAGCTGACTGATCTAGATTCATGCACCACTTCTGGTTCCTACTCTTGTTTTTTGTGGTGATGATAATAGTGGTGGTGCATACCACCAAGTTAGGAAAGATGTTTTCCACTTCAAATCAGAAGGATTATTTTTTTTTTTTTAATGGTTATGGTAATGATTAAAGTGAAGAGGAAATTGTTCATGTTGCCAATTCATCTTTTATTTTGTTTTTTAATTTTCTCYTTAAAAATGTCTTTGAAGCAGTTAATTGTATAAATGTGACTTGATCACTGAAATCACTGGGTGGACTTTGAAATCATGAGGGAAGAAGGAAAAGGGAGGAGAAGAATTCATGAGATCTACAGTAAAGAGAATTATTAATCTGCAGAAATATGTGCCTCTGTTACTACTGGCTCTGTGAAAAACTGATTTCACATGTTATAATGTGCCTTCTAAAATTGAAAAAATAGGAATGGGTGTGGAAACCTACATTTGTACAGCGTATGAACACTTTGATCTCTTAAGAAGGCAGATGTAGAATAAAATGTAAATTAGATTTGGAAAAAATGCAAACCCATGAGAGAAACAAAATTAAAGACCAAAATTCATGTCTCCTGGTTTAATGGTGAGACTTGGCAATAACATCTCTGGGCGCTTCTGAAAGGAAAACTCAGATGCTTGGCTCAATGTGCAGCACAGAAATTGCCTTGAATATAAATTTTATCTCTGCCTTTCCAGTACATTTTAAGAGCCAAATTCCAGCACTGTCTGAGAGAATGTTAATATTTCTCTACAGTGACGGCTTGAATCAATAGTTCATCCTATAAGCAAGGAAAATCATTGTGACGAAGTTCTTTGCTTAAGTAAAACAAGTAAAAGTGGCGAACATGTGGTGCCTAACGCAGGCTAGCTCCTGAGCTACTGTAGAATAGCATGCACTGCTTTGCAAAGTTTGGAGGACATGGTAAGCACACTAAAAGGAATGTTCTGTGATGCACAACAGTACTTTTGGATATAATAAACTGGTAAAAAACTTGTTAACCACGTTAGTAGCATTTTGCTGCTATCTAAGACAAGAGGTTTAGGTTTTACTTTAGGACCATAGTAATTTGCAAAGCTAATGTAGTTCAGTGATCCGCAGGCTGTGACCTTTGACAGCCCTCCTGGTGATCGGAAGAATAGAGCATCTGGATGACAGGAAGATAAGAAGGTTGGGAAGGCAGCTGGGTCTGCAAGAAAAAGCAACCAAACCCCATCCTGTGAGGTTAGTAAATATGACTTTTTTTTTAGGTAGATGACGGATAAATTGGATGTAGTAACATCTAATTTTCAAAAGTTGCTGTTGAATTAGTATGCTTCAGTTTCACAGAGGCTGACTTAAGAAACTCTGTGCCAATTTTCATAGCTTCAAAGTGCTATTGGTTTCTAAATTAGATAAACAGAGCTTCCAAAAATTATGTCAACTATGTGTCAAGTTGGCATAAAAAAAGAGAAACACCCTATGTCAGTGTCATTTAAATAAACAAGTTAGCATCTAGTCATAAAGGCCATGAAGGGAGTAATTTAGAAGAATGTGAGTTCCTGACTCCAGAATTCCAGTTCTCTGACCCAAACAACAGCACTCCCACACATTGGGGAATGCATGTACGAAATAAGTATGGGAGTGCCAAAGCTGGAAAGCTCTATCACAAAAGGCCAAACACACTGGAAACTTCAGATTTGGATCTGGATCTGAAATTCACCACTTTTTGGCCTCTTTCTAAAATTAAGTGCAACTCCCTTGAGTTTTGGGGACAGCTCAGCATCATACTACAGGGAAGTCAATGAGGAGAGGCAGAAATGAAATGGCAATAGACTCCCAGGATGGCAAGAGGGGGAGTGCTGGAGTTAAAGAAAATGCTGCTGAAGACAGGGATTGTTTTGAAGGGAACTAGATGCAGAGGAGAACTTGGAGAGAATTGGGAGGAGATGAATAAAGTGGAAGGAACTTATGTCTCATGATGGCATCAAAACTTAGCTCAGCTTAAATGATTAAGGCAGGTTTGGCACAGAACTGCTCCAAATAAAAATATGGAAAATGAATCCTGCTTTTAATTTTGCAGAAACAAGTCCCAGGGATCATTCTGATACCAGTCTCATTTTTTAACCAAGCCCCTCTATTCTAAAAGCACAGACACCCCTCAGTCTCCCCAGGGAGATAAGTTTCCTCTTTTAGTCTGGTTTCAATCTCAGGAAAAAACAGATAGAGATATGAACTGCAAGTTGTTTATATGAACAACCTCATGTCCAAACCTTTAGAGCTTTATCCATCACTGGTGGTATACAGTCTTAAAACAAAACACTCAATGGGAGACAATTATTGACATTTATCTCTCCTTTAGTATACTGATTTCACTGAGCTAATAATAATAATGATGATGAGAAACTTCAAAAGATTTATGGAGCCCAAATACTTGTTTCTTTTTTCTAACCTCTTTAATGTGTCTCTGCCATTTTTGGAAGCTATCATTTCTGTGAAAATTCTTTATTAAAGGGTTTGATGACTTYGGTAATGATCTTGGGATGAGTATAATTAATGAGCTAGAAAAATCTTCAGGTTATATTAAGGTTGGGGATTACTTGAGGAATATTTGAAAAAGAAGCAAGCCTTCCCCTTGTCGTTACTAAGTATGTCTAACACGGTAGCATGAAAGATGCATCTCACTGTAAGAGAAACCATCAGATTAAGTACTCTGGTTGCAGCTGTGGTTGTAATGGGGAGTGTCACACCCTCCGAAGACAGAAAAAAAATGAAAGAAAACACCATCCCAAATCCTTTTAAAGGTCAGATGTGGATTCAGGTTTGCAGATGGAAGCCAAACCCAGAAGGACATCAGCATGGAGTTTGGGAATTTTCCATTTGGAATCTACATTTTACAGCAGATCCCTTTCTCTGTAAAGCAACTACAAGAAAACCTTGACCTGAATACCAAAGAGACGGGGAAGATCCAGATCCAGATCTGAAGTTTACGTTTGCCTCATTTCTGATCTCCTGATAGAGGGACAACCCTTACAAATGCAGTTCACCAGATGATCTGGAGCCAGTGCTATGCCTTCTTCCTCTCTTTTTCCTTTCCCTCTTATTTTCTTTCCATCCAAGACTGGCTTGAAAGAGATGTGATGCTTGCTGTGAAAACAGTCTATCCCATCAGACTTCTTAACAAATTTTCTTCCATGATTTATGGTCACGAAAAGGAGCTTGAAAACTTTCAGAAAAACATCCTCCTTAGTCCTTCCTTCATTCCTTTTGGAAGGCTTGTGATGGAAAAACTAGAACCTTGAGAAAAAATACAGAAAAATTACAGGAAATTGTTTGCTTTAGAATGAAAATAGAGAAAAGGATTGAACAATGTCTAAAAAGATGTTATTACTGATTTACTTTAATGCTGCATTTACTGTTTCATTTCAGTGATTTAAACCACTTTCAACAATGAATAGTATTCCCTGTGAAATTATTAGGTATTTCCAGTGCATTTATTCTGTAACTAGACTTTACAACGCTATGGCAACTATAATTCCAATATATTGTGGGCCAAATTCACTGTTAGCATTTAATACTTCACTGCATGTATTACATTACCATGAATGCATGTATGGGGATGTCATGTACATTTTCAAGCTTTTCATCTAGAAATATGAATTCATTCTGTATTAGAGCTCTAGATACCAGCCGTTGGTATCCTTACAACCATACCTGTATGGATAACCTTTCTTTTGGTTTACAAGACAACACTGTCGATGCTTTCCAGTTTCTTTTTTTTTTCTATTTCATAGAGAAACTGCCAGGGAAAATTACTTTTTCCTCTATGGGTAGCAAACCTCTCTCTACAGCAGTGTCCTATTTCTCATTTTATTTTTTTTAAGTATATTTATGTATTTTCTACACACATGTAGGAGTAATTGGTGTATTCCTCATCATTAAAGCAAAAAAGTAACTACTACATATATTTCAATTACTCCTCAAATTTTCTATTTTCAAAAAAAGAATGAAGAAAATTTGTTTTTTGAAGATGAGTATTTCATATCCTTAGCACACATAAGAACTCCAGGTCCCCCTCAGGGCCACTGTAATTTATTTAGAAAGTTAGCTGTTCATCTTTTTAAACTTCAGGAGTCTTACAGCTCTTTTCAAATGCCATGTCACTACCAATTCCTTTCACCACTACGCAATTGCCATAAAATTTGGAAAAAAAAATGTAGTTCTACACCAGATCTTCAGCCAAGACCAAATATGTTTTATGTGATCAAGCAAGAACAGTTCTAATGATTCAAAGAGAGGAGAACAATGGTTTTTTATGTTACAGAGAGCATGAGAAACTTAAGTAAAGGACTGAAAGAAACATCACACAGAGGACTTACCATACAATTTGTTGACAGAATGACTGGGGCTTGTGGCAATAGAGTTGCTGTTAAGTAGAAGCAAGGCAACGAACAGATTTTCAAACTATTCAAAACTTAGAACCAAGCAGGATGGTCTTCACAGAATTCAAATGGCAAACACAGTCTACACAATTGAGGTATAGTTTGAATATTACAAAAATCCTTTATTCCTTTTGAATTAGTACATTTTAGTTGAGAAAGTGAAAGGCATCATTGCAGGGGAAGAACACAATCAGGACTGCACTTCTTGTTCCATGGGACAGTATTTTTCTGCCCACAAAAAAAGTCTAGATCTTGCTTCTGCTACATAAAGGTCAAGCAGTTTTGCCGAGGATTCTCAGCCATCAGAATTGCCCCAAATGTATGCAACAGGGTTGCTCTCTGTCAGTATAGTATTTCATGTGAAAGATTTATGTCTTTCTCCTTTTTTTTTATCCTAAACTGACAGTGGTATATTATGGATCAAGTAACTGATACCAGTTATTTGTGTTGTGTCATGAAACATCCACTTGACAGCTCACAATTTCCCACTTAGTCAAGTTGCTCTGTCATGTAAGCAGTGAAGAAAATGCTTGGCCAGTTTCAAAACCCTAAATCTAAGCAAGCTTATATAGTGATAGCATTTAAAAATATGTGTCCTGTTCACATGCCACTCATTCTTTTTGGGTTTATTCCTAAGAGAGATCCTGCATTAAATATACACAAAGCTTGAGCTATATAACCTTTTCCAAGACCAGCTTTCGCAGCCCTGTCTGGATGTTTTCTACATAGGTACCAAGTCCTCAGATTCACAAGTAATTGGCAGTCTTTCGTGCCAATATTCATGATTCCTAGATTAAACTCTCAGTTGTTTGTCACAATACACACTTCTCATTTAGATTATTCTCATCAAATTCTGCAGATGGAAGCTGCAGGGTATTTGCACATATTCCGAGGAATACAAGGAAGGATTTTTATTGTTTCTATAAGGTTTCTCCTCTTCATTCTTCAGTCCATTATACGTTTTGCTTAATGGTAAAATGACAGTTGCTGAACCAGGTTTTTAAAATGCATGTCTATCTGTCAGTTCCAATGCGTCTCACAGCGGCATGCATTAACTTATCATGCTTGAAAGTACAAAAAGATTATGCTGCGGTGAAATGTTAACAAGGTCATATCATATACACACTAGCTCGTTGCACTTTTCTTCCTTTCATTGCTCCTGTTAGGCATTATTCCATGTCATGCATAAATAATGTTGCTCTAGAGAGAAAGTCAGTGTACTTTATATTACTGGTGCTACTATACTATTGAGACAGGCTGAACTTCTGGAGTGAATGTCAGAACATGTCACTTGCTAAATTATTGGTATCCAGCCATCAAAGACAAGTATAGTGGATGAATACGCGTATTCATGAATAGAAGATTACTTTCTGCTTTGGATTGCCACAGCAGTAACCATATTGAGATAGTTTTCATATAAATGAGGTTTGGCAAATCATTGTCTGGCGTCATGCATCTGATTTTACTGGACTTTCGTGGAGTCTGTCAGACTGTACTGGGTGAAGCATGTGAAAGCTCAGAAGAGCAGCACAAGAGGGCAATTTGAGCACCAAGGAAATATTTCGCAAGCAGAAAGTCTCAGCTACTGAAAACCCTGACAGAGAGCCAGGGGTGAATAATTTTCCCTTGATATGATTCTGCAGTGCTATGGTGAGCATGCCAGTACATCTGCTGAAAGACCTCAGCTCCTCCTTACACTCCTCTGCTCCCAAACATCACCAGCAGCAGGCCTGGACCTCCATGGAGTCCTAGCTCCAGGATTTTCGGCCGATATGATTGGGTCTCTCTGAACCCAAGATCTGTCTGTGTGGGCTGTCTAGGCCTGCCGCGTGCTTCCCACCCCTTTTTATTCCCTTCAGATGGAAAACTGTGATTTTTAGGCTAGATATTCCTGGCAGGTGTTGTGGTAAGAGGCCTGCTTCAGTCTTTGTCCCCCAAGATAAATTACCACCCACGTGCTAATTTCAGATTTAATTGTAAGTAAATCTAATATGATCCACGAGCATTTGCTTGAAGGTCTATCACATAATTTATTTGCTGGTCTATTTTTTCACATCTACATATATTTAGCAGTAAATCTCATTTTGCCCAAGCCTAGGTCAAACCAAAGTAAAGTTCTCTATAGCAAATACTTTATTTCCATGGGTAACAAAGAGCAACAATGGTCAATTACAAATGGAGTCATAGAGGTCTGTGTGGGGTGAAGGGGAAGATGTAAATTTTGTTGTCAGTGGAGAACAAAAGCACATGCTGCATTATTATGGTTGATCTCACAAATGCTGCTTGGTTATTTCAGCTTTAATGAATGTTTTTGCATAAGTAGAGAGTCATTTTAGTTTACTCAATAATTCTGAGATAGGGGAGAGGAAATCTAATGCAAAAGACAGGTTCAAACTAATGACAAGATTAATCTGGTTAAGGTAAAGAGTTGCAGGTCATGCAGGTTCCCCATCACAAACACAGCTGCAGCCAGTCCTACAGTCCCTGAGCTTGCTGTTATCACTCTCCAGCAATCTCTGCTATTATAGGCAAGAAAAATTAAAAGTTGACTTCCTGCAATAGAGATGAGTCAATTTGGTGATGTAATTCGTACAGTGTTTGGTGGTCTTTATAATGAACTTTGACTCTATGCTTACAATAACATAAGACTTTAATAAATCTACAAGATAATTAACGTAGACGTGAATAGATATGTAGGGAAAGAGTGATCTAATGTGGCTCCTCTCTGTTAGGCTGCTAGTAATAGCTGATATTTATAGCTCTCAGTTCAAAGAAGAAAATCTCAGTTTCTGGCTCTTGGAAGACGGAAACTCTTGGGTTAGAAGAGTGTGAGATAGGTAGCAACTTCTCTGGGTGAGGCTTCCTCCCATAGGATTTGATTTCTTCCCTAAGACCATGAGGTAAAGCTGTTTTAAACTCAGAATTTATATTTCATTCTAAGAAGTCCCGCATTTCAAATGAGGCTTTGCTCCAATATAGCAGGAAAAGTAAAAAATCTTGATGTAAAGATCATTCTGAAAAATGTGTTGTTTTGGGGAAAGGTGAGTAGTTCTCTGTTTTTCTAAAATAAAACAGAGAAGCAACTGCTGGAGCCCTTCAGGAGCTGGGGTAAGCCAGAGAGCGAGCAATGAAGCAGGTATTTCAGCAATCAGAGACCCCCAGCTCAGGACACACTGACAGTCACCCCATTGAGATGAGGGCTCAGAGGAGAAGCCCCACTTTTCCTACTTGCCCTGGATGTCCTCATTGATGCAAAGCAGTGTCACGATGGGCTTAATCAGGAGCTGCAGTTTTTGGGGACTTCTCGTGTCTCATGAGCAGCCTTATGGTGGGACTGTGGTAGGAGTAAAGCCCTGAAAGCCCAGGAGTACCTGGGATGAGGAATTTCACATGATGAAGAAGCTGAGCCACATATTGAAGTTTGTCCTTCAAGCAAACCATGAGACAATTTGACAAGAAGCCAGGCAAATTTCTGATGCACCCTGGCCTTTATTTTACTGCAAATTCTTCTCAGCTGACTGCTTTCCACAAAACTCTTCAGCTTAGTTGGAGCTATTATTTTCAGATCAAAAAAGTTTCATCAGAAAATTCCAGACCAGCTCTACCACTGAGTCTATTTGGATTGCATTACTTGGGGGCTGTCTCAATAAAAGCAGACTATTAAATTTCACTCTAGTTTATAGTTTCTAACACGGCTGTTCAGAAAATGAAACTTCTGCCCACAGTACAATTCCAGTTTCAACATTTGTTTCATCTTGGAATGGGATATTTAAAAATATGAACAAATTGGTTTAATTTGGTTGCATTTATGTCATCAAGATATCAGAAATGGACTTTCATTTGCCTGTGAAATGGTTTGGATTTTGACAAAATCTCCCCTGGAAAAATGTCACAGGCTATTTTTTCTTGTTTCTAATTTAGTCATTTTCTACTCCTCAGAGACTGCTAAAATGAATCCATACTTTCAAATCAGGAAAGGTTATTCCTCCAGTGAATTATCTATGAATAATGGAAGTTAAATAATTAGGAATTTGTGCCCTACATATTCTACCCGTCCTTTCTGCCTGAGCTTTTCAAATTTCCAGCTTAACTTCTCCCATGAAGCAGTCATGGTGGTCCTACTACTACTTTTTTTCTCATGGGCAAAAGCACAGCTGGGTCCTTCGAAACAAGTTAAATGGGAGGAAGAGACGAATGAACCTGAAATTTCTCAGGACACGCTGCATCCTGCAAAATGAATCAGTGACCAGCTTTAGAGTTTCCACAGGAAAAACTCCATGTGGCAACTGGACTCATCAAAAATAATGTTGGCAGATGTAGACATATACCATCACCAAAATATGCTGATCAGGAATGGAAATCTGCTGTGTGCACTGTCACTTTTTACTCAATTTTTGTGGCTTCATTAAGTTTTTGCTTGTATGTAACTTGCCACTCCACACCAGTTTTAAACCATAGGCCATTACTCCCTTGTTTTGTAGACTGTCATTTTACTTCAAAAATTAAACTAAAGACTAATAATGCTTGCCATTTCTATATTATGACTAATGCCTTTGGACTTGGACTTCCAGATAACCTAGGCCAAACTATACCCATTTCTGTAGTCTCTACAGTGAAGAGGATTATTAGCAGAAAGCAAAATTTCAGCTCTTTTACAGGAAGAAATTCAACACATACATAGTCTGATATATTTATGACTTCAAGAAAGCCACAAAACTGGGGAAGGTTTATTTTTCATGGTGAAGGTGATGTTTGATTGCTGCTGAATACTTTTCATGTATTTTTAATAGTTAAAATTCAATATTCACTGAAGGATCAAAGCACAACAGGCCAAATATTACTCTCAGATGTATGTGTTTGGCTCGTACTTTTCTGGGATCATCTGAAATTCGAGGCACAGCCTTTTGCATTGGGAACTTTGTAACCCAGTGAAAGCGAGGAGCTGCTGCTCCACTCGGCAGCGATGCCCCTGTGGGTGCTCGCTCAGCGCACAACCCTGTGCCAGGGGTGCTGGTGGGCTCACGTGCAGCTCCCTAAGAGGCAGGAGGCAGGCAGGAGAGAGGAATGGGTCTTAAACCTGTCTTTCCTGGGTATTTAGTTGCTTAGCGCTGCCCCAGGTCCACAACCCCTCATGCTTGCTCCTCTCAGCTTCTGCAGAAGCAGCTCCACCTCATTCTCGCACTTTCCACTCCCTCTCACCTTTTTATCTGACAGCTTCACTTTTATCAATAAAATCCCACAGTACGATCCTGGTAGTACCAGACACTGGGGCATCTTACCCCCCACCAAGCTCTGTTGGGGGCAGCAAGCAAGCCCGCCTGGTCTTGCCATGCCCCACAGGGGACCTGTGCCACAGCAGACACGTACACCCAACATCCCGCTGACCTTTCCGTACCCGGCACATCCACCCCTCGGGGGCTGCAGGGCTCTCTGTTTGCAGGGCTAGATGCTGCTTTTCCTGCGAGGTGAAGCCAGTTTGTCCACGAGGCCCTGTGTTCACCACGTGGGCTGCGCAGATGCAGCTGCCATTTGTAAATCCATCTGGATCGTTGCCGTATTAACACAGCGATAGTTAACCGTTAAAGAGAGCAAGGCCCGACTTTGAATTCTATCAACTGGGGCATTCATCTGGGATAAAAAAGACAGGAATTTCAGTTCTCCACCTTCCAATGAATATTTAAATGTATTTTAACTCCATTACAAGTATTTGTTGGAACATGGCTGACTCCAGATTTTCCTCTCCACTGTAAGCACTGGAATATAAAGTCATCGTGAGAGTAACTTCCTCTCTGGATCAAAATAATTTTTAATTTCTTCATGCACAGTGGAGCAGCAAGAGCAATTTTCAACACGTTTATCCCAGACTAACATGATGGCCAAGTCGCTTGCGCAGATCTTGATTCACATCCCTTCAGGCAAAAAAGAAAATWGAATGTGATTCCCTGCATTCTAGGTCAGTGTGGCTGTGAACTGAAAGCAGGTATCCGCATCATGTTTAGGGAAAGAATAAATTATATGCCTAGAAATTGGAGAGAGTAAAGCTGAAAGTACACAGATTTTGCCTCTCTGGTTTCCCTTTGGACCTTGGGTGTCTCCTTGGTATATTGCCTTTGATTAAYGGCACTGTGAGATGCCCATCAGTGTCCCCATGTCATAGAGACAGCGAATGCACTCAGTTCAGGGCTGCAAGTCCTAGTGCCAGGGAGGTGCTAACATTACATGCAAAAGTCTTGTAGCATCCACATCCCCTCCATGATGCTCTTCATAAGTTGGACTGGGCGAGCGAGTACAGAATCTCTTTTTCACCTGCGAATTTCGAGGTCTGCCTAAAACTGTGGGCTGAGATACCCAAAGTTCCAATTTGAAGGGGACAGCCAGTGGCTGGTGGCAGGCTGCTCTCTGCTGGCAGCAGCAGCAAGGCAGGAGCTGAGCACCAGGGAAGCATGTGTCCTGCAACAGTAGCCCTGAGGCCAACCTTGCAGACAATGTTTGGGAGTGATATGTGAATAACGGAGTGTGGAAATAAAACTAGTCCAAATGTTGAGCGAACATCTGGCATGGGTGCTTTCAAACCATCATCTGTACTTCATTCTGCTTGCCAGCACACATCATTAACTTTTAATGTAAAGAGCAAACAAATGTGTTTGTCAGCAGGATGATTATCCTCCATACTTTTTTTCATCTCTGAACATGTTAATTATGGTTTCTCCTAACATACCTCRTTAACGTTAGGATTCTAAGCAAATATTTCTGTATCTTAGAGAAGCTCATGAGGACAGCTTGATTTTTTTCCAAGCTTTCAAAGCTTTTGTGTTTGTTACACTAAAATGTTTATGTGTGCCCTGCTGCACTGTCACCATTCCCAAATGTTCCCAAGGTGTTACTCTTCACCACCCCTCTTCCCCGGTTTCACAATAAGCCTACCATGCTGGATCTCTGTGCAAAGTAGCTGGCAAAAGCCGTCTCCCAGATGAGGACAGTATTTATTGTATTTGGAATGAAAATCATTGCGGGGCCAAGAGGACATGCAGAAAATTGCAGTAATTTGGGAACTGATTCAAATTGGTTTATTTCATCACCAATACGATAAATTAATTTTTCCAAACTCTGTCTTGTTCTGACCTTACCATCACAACCATCAGTGTGCAAACACACTTCCAGAAGATATCAAACTTCAGCTATTATCAGCTGAGATCAGAAGAAACTTTTGAATGTTGGTTGTTCTGAAGACAAGACACTGAGTTAATTTCGCCTAGGGAATCACATGCACAATCCTGTTCTAGAAAGTAGACAAAATGTGTACTCAAGCACCAAAAAAATGGAATGGAAATGAAACAATCAACTACATTTTTGTGTCTGGAGCTAGAGTCACCCTGAATATACCTCGCAGGAGCTAAGTGGGCTGTAGCTCTTCTCCAAGACTGCTAGCATCCTTCAGAGCAGTATGTGCAACTCTGAAGTAACAATAAGTAGCCGATACCCACAATGAAGCTTTTATTTCTGATACTGACTAGTTCTGGAAGTCTGCAATGAGGGAATGGTTTATAAGGAAATATATATTTTTAAAAGCCATCATTATAAAATACTAATCTGGAGCTCCAATATAAAATAAAAGATTTTCTCCRACATAGAAAGGCATATTAAAAAGATTAACATAGGTCTATACAAAAGCGAAAAGAAAAAAAATGTTACTTTCCAGTCCTTCATGGTCTCTGAATGAATCAAATCATGCTTAATAAATTCCTGCAATACAGAGCAATTTTAACACATTCAAGGGTTAACAAAAAACTTTTCAGTCAGGGTGGGCCTCTAACATACTAAAGAAATTCTTCGTGTACTTGGACTCCAACAAGCCATGAAATATTTAAACACAAAAAGCTATTTCCCCAGTTACATGGCAACATTGCAGCTTTAAATATTAAAAACAATAGCGCTCCAGTATTCTAAGCAAGTACAAGAGTTCATTGGCACCAGATACCTCTTGTCTTCTCTTGCTGGAGTGGTAGAAAAAATACTTTATTATAAAAACAAAGAGAGACTACTGAGGAATGCACACTCCCCAGATTCCTTCCTATCAGAATATGGAGAAAAGAAATATCTTGCTGATTTATCTAGCTAGGTATTTATATAGCACCATTCTCGAGAGTATCTGGATTTGTGGAGCGAGTAATGCAAGAGAGACCATTTGTTTGTTAGGGGAATAAGGTACATAATGTGAGATAGACAGGAAAGATCCCCTGTGAGTGTGTATCACCATAGCTCGAGTAAATAGCAGCAATGATAATTTTCCAAAACATAGTGAAAAGGCAGAAAATATATACTGAAAGCTCTTTGTTCTCAGGTCAACAAGTGACACAAAAATATGCAAAAAGCTGGGAGTAATATCTGGAGAGAAATTCATCTATGCAACTGTGATGATGTGTCCTGTTTATAAGATAATCTCTCTATCCCCGGTCAGGTGGGGCAGATATTGTGGTAAATCAATTTGGAGGCCAAAGGCCAGAATTAAATATCTTAGGATACGCCTGTTACTGAATTCAAGCAGAGAACCTTCAGAGGCAAGCGCAGCAGCACAGCTGTTAATACATGACTCCTGGCTTTCCATTTCATCTAAAGTCTAACTCAAATTCTAGTTTTATATTGCCTGCTTGTTGGGTTTTGTGGTCTGTACAGCGGCTCTCCCAGTAATGTATGCTCTGCATCAGTTTCAATCTTCTGCCCACCACAGTTCTGATCTTTTACTCTTTCCTCTTCCATGTCTCCCCTTTCCTCACTCCCTTTACGTTAGCTGCTTCTCCTAATTGTTTCCGCATACACTTCCCTTCAGTCTCCCCTCACAGCCTGCACCATAAGACATCCCTTAAACAAACCAGTGACAAAAACGAAGAAAAATGCCGTAAAGCACAGGTCTGCCCTAAAATAGGACTGTACAAAACCTGCAGTTTTGCTCAGCACATTTGCTCCCTGGGTGTACTTGTTGCCATCTTGGTGACTTAGCGACAGAAACGTTTTCCTGCTCTTTGCTCGTGTTAGCACTGCAGAGCAGCATGGCTGAGGGAGGTGGTTTAACTCCTTTTGTGTGTTGCCAGCAGACTCGGTTTTTGTACTCTAGTTGTTTGCACAGATGCTGGGACTGGGTGGGGACTGGGCTAGCCGAGGAGCTGGGCGCACCGACGTCCCGTTTGGTAGGACTGGCCCATAGGGTGGTCAGCCATGGATGGTGGTTAGCATGAGAAAGAAATAATATAATTTGATAGGACAAATCCAGGTGCCATTATAGTACTGATGCCTGGCATTCTTTTGCTTACATCTTATTACTGTGGCTGACCTGAAAAAGAATAAAGTTGACCCTTTTGTCAGGCACCCTCAATCTGTCTCCATGGGCGAGTACAGGCAAATGCAAGTTTGGGCCTCTGGCCCAAAAAAAGCATTGGCTCCAGATTCATACAGTCAGGTAAGTCCAGCACTGTGCCCTAGTTAAATGTATATTTGTGCAGTTTCTGGGCCACAGCAAGTTCACCTTTGCCCAGCTCTGCAGCCAGGAGGAGGTTACACACATCTGCCTGCCCCTGTGCATCCCAAAAGAGTTTAAATGCCCGGCATGGGAGAAGGGGTAGCGAGGGCATGGGAACATCCTGCCATGCTCCCTTCACCCATGTGAAACCACAGGTGCTCCCAGCACTGGTGCAGAGCTCTTCCTACCACAGCTGATCCCCATGTGTCAAGTTACAGCAGCTCCCAACATTGGTCCTCTGTAACAGGGTCCGGGAATACCTATTAGTGCTCAAGGATACTTAAGGCTTTTCATTATAATAGTTAAGATAAAAGGTGCTATCATCTACTGTAAATACAARGTCTAACCTGTGAAATCAGCAAAAAGCTTCCAGTGCTTAAGAAAAAATAAATTAGAAACTGAACTTGACTTTTTCCTTCCAGCTTTGCCTGGAACAGGTCTCGTTTGTCAATGAATGCTACATAATCACCTCACTGCAGCTTCCAGACTTTCCTGGTACAGGAATAAAAGTACAGCATGCACCTATCTATAATACTGCAAGATATGAGAGCACAGCCAGTTTGGGAATATTGTTAGCTAGGCCTCATTAATAAAATAAGGCTAATGATTTATTCATATCCAGGACAATAAGAGGACAATGTAGAGCAGTTACATTAATGGTAAGTAGATGCTTTGGGGGAAAAATGTGAACRCTAATGGAAATTGGTTCTGTCTGTCTCAGTGTTTTGTATAAAACAGCGTGGGTGATTTTTCTGACCAAATCAGTACATTAGGGACACAGAATTCCCTATTCTACATATTAAGATAGGAACTAGGAAATTATTCAGATTAATATAAGAATATATTATCACTTCAGTGCTTGAGTAACTCTCTCAATCTCATTTCCCCACATGCAATCTTTTATTCTATCTTTTCACCCTTGTTTTCCAGAAGCCTTGAACTTGCTACTGTAATTATGAATGCAGACATTATTGCTGTGAAAATAACACTCTGAAAATGGTCTGTGAAGACACTATTTGAAATGGTTACTATTTAAAGCTGACTTAGCTGTACTTCTGCTGTGCAAAATTATGTAACGTGTGCCCTTCCAGAAYAGTGCTGTAACTTTTTTAAACTAGTGGTAGAAATTTTTTTGCAATACTGTGGATTTTCTGCTCAGAAAGCAGAGTATGTATGTGAGCTGTGCTCTTCTCCCCCCAAAATCCGTGTGCCGATCATCAAGTAAAGTCATGGAGTTTCTTTAGTCACCTTCATAGTTATTTGGTGTCTAAATAGTGGCTATATTTTGTTTGGGTTACKGTTGGTGGGATTCAGCGGTATCAGAGTCCTAAACTGGGGTAAAGTCACTCCAGTTTGGAGCAAGTGCCATGCTCCCTGTGTCCCTGTTCACAGCTGTCCCCGTACCAGCCAAGAGCTACTGAGAGCCACAAGCCCCARTTTTTTCAGTCATTTTGCAGATGTATTGCAAACAGCTGACCTACATACTCTCTCTAGGGTGACATTTGGAACAGGAGAGAGTTGAAAGCTGTCAAGATCCCATGAGATCCCATGAGCAAGCGCTGGTGACCTGAAGGGTGGCAGATGACCACACGTGTGCCCTTGCTGCCTCGTCGGTTTGAGCTGAAGCACTTTGTTACTGGGCTGCAGCACAATCAGGAACGTGGCWAGTTGCAGCGTATTATCTGATGAGCAGCATCTCATGACTTAATTTTGAACTTGCATCTATGTTTAAATAAAAAAGAAGAAAATGCAAAGAAGAGATAAATGATGCACTATCAATGACAGTGTTATGTTATATGACCTAGAACTCTCCTATAGTAATCCCCCTGATAAAAAAATGGTTCTTTTTCCTCCATATACTAGTCCTCTGTTACTAATATTTTGACTATATCTGTACTAGTGAATGAAATGGAAGAGGGCCAAGCAGCTAGGTCTGAGACCTGGTGACTTAGTGCTGCTTGTGTCCACACACCCGAACTCTGTTTTCCCTCAAACAGGAGGGCCTCTTTCRTCATGCCTGCTAGGAATAGTCCTTGGCCCCTCTTACAGCCCTGAACTGCTGTAACTCCAGCATTGTCTGGAGAGGGATATTTCGCAACAAAGGTGCTAGTAATTACCCAGTACAGAGGATGGCATGGCAGGGCTCTAGTGTGGCCCTTGTCATGCCTAGTTAACTAGCATCCATGTAGTCCTTAACATTTGCAACCTCTCTTCTGCTGTGGGACAATGTTTCAAGGCAACTATGAACTTCTGACTAGGCTTCAACTGCCCAAATTCCCAGGAAAGCAGGTTCRCTTTCAGACCCTAACTCCTGCAGGCAAACAGTATCTGTCAGGATGATCGAACTGTACCCCAAAGGCAGAGGAACCAACTGAGATTTCCCTGGGTAATGGCAGCAGACACGTTAAACACACTTCTCGGGTAAAATCCTGGGAAGAAAGGTATTGCTGCAGCGTTCATCTCCACAGCAGGTAACATGCAACCCCCCATTGCAAGCTGAACACCTTGTCCCCTCGGCAGGGCGTGGGCAGGGTGAAAGCCATGAAGGCTAGCAGGTGAAGTGAGAAACGCYGAAGGAAGGGTAGGGTAAGCTACGGAGGGGTAGCAAACTCTGGACTGTAAGTTATGTAGCCTGGTATCATATGGCCTGGCTTCTCCGGGCAATTCTGATTTTTTTCCCCCACTCTTTTTCCTCCATATTTTCTTATTTCTAATGCCATGTCATTCAGAGCTGGTTGATGTACAGGTTTAATACTTAAAAATCCCCACAACTAGGTAGGTAATCTAGGGAAAAAAAATGTGAGAAGGTGGAAATGCACACTAGCATAACTGTCAGTTTCAGAAAAATCAGATGATTTGCGGGGGGKAGGGAGAAAAGAGTTTGTTCCTTTTTAAAAGAAAATATTTTACAGAGAAGAAAGCAGAAGGTCAAATCACATTCTTTGACCAATTCCAGTGCTTTGTATTGGGATAGAGGAACGGTCAAAGTAGCTTAAACCACCATTGTCCTTTCTTTTAAGACTATTATTTCTCTGCTAGGTTTGATGATGTAGCCCACAAAATTTAGATCCAAAATCTGTATTTCACAATATTATTGTACTCTGTACATCAGGTTTTGGGTTAAACCTATTAATAATTACTGTTATTGCTCAAGCTATAAAAACAGATTTTTCTTTTATACAAAGGCTCTGCCTCTGATCTCATTCTTGATTTATATACACATAAATCAGTGATGGATTGAGCCTCAGTTGAACTGGAGAAGTGGGGGAGCTGCGTGCAATGCCAGTCAGGCAGCAGAGGGAAAAGAAAAGATGTTAAATTGCTCTTGTGGCTGCCGTGTAAATCTGTCCTGTAAATTATTGCATCAAAGTCCCAGGAAGCTGCAGTGGTCAGAATCTAGTCTTGAATCTGTGGCGAGGTCTAGCAAATCACCCTGTAATGCCTGGGATGATTGAATGCTCTCCGGGCTTTTGAATTGCCCATAATTCACCTCCTGGACAGGTTAATACTACTTCTTTTTTAAACCCAGACAGGGCCACAGGCACAAAGATCTGTCTTCTACCCTGTGTTATCTTCTCTCTGTCACAAGGCACAGGAACAGCCTGCACTGCTCTCCCTTCTGGTGGCTCTTCCCAAAGGGTTTTTGGGCCCCATTTTCTCACTCATGATCTTGCTATCAAAGACATCTAATTTTTGGCAGATCTGCTACTCCAAAGCTTCCCCCGTGCACTCTGACTGCAATGGATTGAGAACTCTGTCTCATGCAGGGGCTGTGCATCTTTGTATGTCATACGCTGGGGAAATTCATTATTGGTGGATACCTTTCTGGCCTCAGTGCCATCTCCTTCAGAAGGTTTCTGCTCGCTGTTATGCCCAGAGAGATAAACTAATCTTGTTTCTCGATGTTTGTACAGTCTGTGATGATGATGTTTCAGAATGTTTCTTTGCCACAAATGCTGTGAGTCCTGCTTGCCAAATGCTTTTTTCTGCTTTGCCTCTTTCTATAGATTTCTGGAAAACATCAGGCAGTAACTTAATGTTGCCAGGCAAGTCTAGGTCTTCCCAGCACTTGACCTTCCAGCCATTAGGGTTTATGTTGCTTGTGCAGTTCTCCCTTATATGTTTACTTCACAGCTTATTTTCTACAGCCAGAAATGGGTACAGAAACCAGAAATGGGTTACTCTTAGCAGATAACCACTGATTTCCACTTATAAATCAAGCAGGGCTCCTACTAAAATGTCAGAAATTTTATACTAGGGCAGAAAAATGAGACCAAGAATTTTGCTTTAATTTTTATAATGCTACAGAAGTTTAAAAGAACGTGGGACAACTGTCATCAGCAGTCATCTCAGGATGGCTACACTTTGGAARTGGTGTCTGTTACAGAATTTCAGGGCTTTGTCTTACACCTCTTGCCTACAGTTTTTAAGATGGCTGCAGCCAGTTTTGGCCATGCAGAAGTTTATTATAAATAATAGCACTTAAAAAAAGAGTCAGTGCCTTTAATGCAGTAATTAAATATCCACGTTGTATAAAACACACCCATATCCATAATTATTTTCAACCACAAAACTGTTTCTGCAATTTCCTTGGAAAAAAAACCCAGATATTTCATTTCACAACCAGTCAGTTAATGTTACTTTGTGATGATTTTAATGAACTAACTTAATGGTCTTTATTAACAGTTCTCTTCATCATGGTTTAAAAAATAAATGTATGTGCATGGTGCATTATATAAGGCAAATTCAGTAAAGACACATCAACATGTGAACATACTTACAAAGCAAATTATGCAAGATTATTGCAGAGGAAAGCAGAAAGAGAGCAACATAAGAAATCTGAATATGAAAGCATCAAATTCAGATAAATCGGACCATTTCAAAATGGTCAAAACTGTACTGTACACAATGGTACAGGACAAATATCTCTCTTTCTCTCCCTTCTACCCTCCCCCGACTTCAAGGCAATGGTACCCAGGAAAGTCAGGACTGAAGCTGTTATTTAAAGTTCAGTCACTATGCTGTGCCTTACTGTCAAGTGGTCAGCCCTCCTCATCAGCTAGTTATCTGCAATTACAAATAACTAAGAGGTATTTCTATATGGTGGGCAAGGAAAAGTCCAAATTTYCCTTTATTGCCTTAGGCACATCACCTCACTGTTGGGTCCTCTTGCATCCTATGGAGGACCATGGGGGAGGTATATGGCGTCTGTCTGTCTCACTGAGTGTGCATTAGAGTTACCTCCTCACCCTTCTACATTAGAGGCTGCAAGAATTTCGACCCAATGCCACGGACTTTCTGCCAGCGCTGCAATCCTCACACAGTATCTGGATAAACTGATCTCAATACAAGAGCCCGTCCCTCAGTATAGATAGAACTGCCACAGCAGACCAGTTTTATTTACGTCAAATTAAACAAAACTCTGCTTTTTGGCTGAGAATTAATGACTTTCAGCCAAAAGCAAATTCTTACCTCTGCATTATATAACCCCGCTAAGTAGGCCATTTATAATACAAATACTAACAGACATGCAGCTTCTATGCAGTGGTGCTTCCAGGTAATGCCAGCAGAAAGATCAGCTAAACATCACAGGAATGACAAAATGATGCTCGATGGTGGATATGAGCCCCTTACAAAGCCCTGCAAGGAGATACCAGACAGAAGGCTGAAGCTAGGAGACATTTATTTTTAGGCTCTTGGTTTTTAAGGAGAGCAAAGGAACTGAGAGGGGAAAACAGTGTCAACAGTTCACACAGACTCGCTTTTCATGTTTGGGAGAAGCCGAGCTAGACTGAAACTATAACTATGATGGGATTTAAGAGTAGACACAATAAAGGCAGCCACAATCTATACCTGTAACAAAGAAGGTCACTTCTAGGAGGTTTTGATGTAGTGAAACTTGAAAAATATATTCATTTTTGCCCAAAGGCAGAGGCTGGCATGGCAGCTTGGGGACCACAATGGTAATTGTTCCTCAGAGGAGAAAGAAAATGTTCCATAAAGTTCCAATTGCCTTTAAAAGAGAGAAACATTTGAAGGACTCTTCGGTGCTGTTCCAGGTTCAGCAGAAGGAAACCTCTCATGTAGGGCTGCTTTCATCCATAGGTGTTGCCGCAGTCAACACAAATTGCTGGAGAGGGGAATAGGTCAGGGGTGGAGGGAGGTGTTACTACGACAGCAAACCGAAACCGGAATAAACAGAGCTTAAAACCCAAAAGGTACAATTTTTCTGTAGTTTTAAAACTGTAAGCAGTTTTAAATCCAAAAAGGCGAAAAAAAGGGGAGAAGAGGCAAAGAGGCATCAGGAGGAATTTTTTTTCCAGGAGGTTGGTCTCTATCAGTTATTTTGTTGCATTGTTGATTAATGTAATTGAAGTATATATAACTGAAACAGAAAAGGAAATAAGACTTCTTCAGGGACGCATTAATTTCTTAAGGAKAAAGTGTTTGAAGGTTCAAAGGCTTTGTTAAAGCTTATTTTAAATTTAAAATTTCCATTGCCAAGGGATTGATTACCATTCTTGCTTTAGCTTTGTCAAACAATAAGTTGATCCCAATCCTTTCAAAGTTTTATGGTGTGGTATGTACGATATTCAGCTAATTATAAAAAAGAGGGGACTGTCTTCTATACTCAAGGACAGCTATTTCAAAAAAGGTCTGCAAATGTTCTTTCAAATGTTTGAAATCTTGGAAACCATAGCACTTGTATCCACTATTACAAGTCACAGTATTTTGAGGTATCATAATTACTTTTTGATATTTCTTCTCATTGGGAAAATTACGTAACAACATACATGTCAATATTTTGGGGTATGTGCAGTACTGGATAATAATGTAATTTCAAGCCATTTAATAGAAATTACATCATCCTGAAAAAAGCTCTTGTGGCAGGCTGAGACTCCTGTTTTTCTGCTAAACTCTGTTTTTTTAATGTGACCTCATCACCCTGACTCATTTCTCTCTCCTCTAACTGACATCTAGGTCTGAATGTGTCCTGGAGCAGGAACAGACTTTTACAGGGGCTACTACAGTGGGACTCTCATTTTCAGTTGCAGCTCTGCAGCATTCCCATCATAGCAATAAATAAAGGGATACTTTATTTTTCTTATTTTCAGAATAAACTGGCAAACAGGATCAATTCATGCATATATACACAGGCAAACAGAAACACTTAAAAGTCTTCCTCACATAAGAATTGTAGTCAATTAAATAATTATTTTTGGTTTTCAGAATTTTGATCTTTCAAAGAAAATTCAGATACTTGCTTTCAAATAAATTTTTTTRTAATTTCAGGTTAAAGCTAATCTCTCATTGAAAAAATAACCTTTCATTAAAAAAAAAAACAAACCAAACTTGTCAAAACCAAGATGATTTGTAATTTCTATTATGGTAGTAACTAAAGACCTCAACCGCATTTCCAAGTCAAATCAAAATGATTTATTCAGTATCTTACACCTCACTCAGTAGGACTACAGTTCACTCTACCATGGAGTAATTTCTGAAGCTTTAGAGTGCATTAAAGGAGGCTCTTTCAAAATAAAAGTACATTTGGAGCCTTGGTTGCATTTTGTAATCAGAAGAAAATATTGCTGTTTACTCTTAATTTTCTACTCTCCAAATGTTCTAAAATGGAGCTGTCATCAAAGATGGTGAGATGAGATTGGCCTGAGCTGCAAAATGTGTTTCTGTACTCCGATTTTGGATGGATATCATGTGTTCTGGCTGTCTTATCTGACATGGATGAATTGGTTTTTCGAGGCAGGAGGAGATGAGGACAGCAAGGGAGCCAATGACATAAAATGTTGGCAATTCTCGAGATTTTTTTATGAGTCTTAAAATGTTTGATATTTTTCTTAAAGTCTCATCTGTGGAAAGAAGCTATTAATGGCAGCCTGAGGTCCCATTTTAGGAAAAAAATTGTAGGCTTCATGATCGCAATCACTGGCACGAATCTGGAAACTCAAACCCAGAAGGCAAATAAAAGCATCAAAATATACCATTTTGAAACAAGAAGATTTTAAGGCGCTCTCCTGAATTTAGACAATCAGTTCACGATATCTTTGGTGCCAGTGATAGTAGCATCTGACARAGCAGCACCTTACACATGGATTGGAGATGGAGAGAGCAGCGGGGCCAGCAGYGCCTGCTGGGGAGCCAGCGAAGGAACCCCAAGATACCCAACACCAGCAGCTCCTCTCACCATCTCCATGCACCAGCAACACTTTTATGCTTTTATATTTTAGAGGTTTTTTCCAGCCAGACGGGCTAGAAACTGTTATTTAAGCTGCTGCAAGCTCAGAGCCTGAGGAAGGCAACGTACCTGCACGTATTCTCTGGGAAGCCTCCCCGTCATCCAGAGGTGGAGGGAGGCAGGGTAAGTCTTTTAAGATGCATTAAATAGGCAAAGTCACTGTTTACAGTCAAAAGCTGCTTTTTAAGATTTCATGAGTTCTTTATTTAAAGACAAGCAAACAAATTCAGGTCACCTCTTTATCCCGCTTAATTTAGGAAGGCAACTCTTCAAGCAGATTTTCCTCCTGTATTTTTCCTTCTGGAATCACCATCGTCTTGTGCACTGAATCAGGAAAAATAAGAAAGTGGGAAAGGCTGAACTTGGTTTATCTGATATTTTAGATGAATCTGTCATGGCAGGGTATCCCCCTGTGCTTTCCAATCCCCCAGCTCCGTTGCAAGACAGATATCTCACCTGATGACTCCCACAGAAAGCCACACAGCAGGTTAAAGGGGGAAATTATTCTTTTCACCTATAGAACAAATTTAAAACCCCATCACAGGCTGCGTGTTGTGCTGAAGTTTTCYCCATTTTTCCTCAACAATAGCCATGTATCATCAAGTTTGCTGGGATAAATTACAGCTGGTCTCCAAAGCATAGCCCCCACCTCACTGGGGAGTCAATGACTGTCTTGATGAATTGCTCATCTACCCTGTTAGCCTTCTATAATGAAGATCATTTGCATGAGTTGCTATGTCTGTAGTGACAAAACTACATTATAGAGGAGTACAAATAATACCTCCTTGCCATAGGCACCTTATGGTGCAAAGCAAGTGAATACACACAACACCAGCATAGCAACAGGCTGAGAGGAAATTTGAGAGGAGGGAACAGAAGGAAATACTGTTCCTGGAAAGTATGTTTCACAAATAGATCAAACAACGTATTTCTCTAATTCCTCATGAATCTACCAGGTTAACTCAGACGCTAGTGAGGCTTCTGATGAAGTAAATTAACAAGAACACAGGAAAAATGTGGTTTGTATTTGGAATTTCAAGGAAACAAAACCAGTGGAGTTTTGGCCAGGTGCAATTTACTGTTTAAATGCCTCTGCTTACTTTCACAGCAAAACTAAGCTGATACGGGCTCATACTACTGTTAGCCTGGTGAATCAGTATGGTTTTGGGAGCATGAGTTCACTTCTGTTTTGCCTCAAACCTCCAAAATAATGTTTATAAGTTTAATACTTGCAGAGTCTGAGCTCAGATGGCTCCTTTCGGGTGGGAAGAGGTGAGGGAGGGTCTGCGAGAGCAGGGCGGAGGGCAGAGGAGAGACATGCACGGACGGCGGGGAGAAGCAGGCAGGGTGCAGCTGTAACGTATACACGTATATGTGCACAGCAGCGCAGCTGCAGCTACACGTGAGCTTACGCTGATGCTTTTCTTTCTCCACTAAACAGCACGTAAGCCTTGCGTCTGTAATTAACAGCTAGAGCTGTATGATCTCTGGGTATCAGCACCAGCAGATCAATGTTTGCTCTGGGTTTGACTATGCCCAGATACGGGGAAGCCATGCAGGGGAGGGACAGGGGGACACCTCCAGTCCTCACATCTGCTCATGCATGCTACGGAGCCGAGTGTGTCTGGAAACAAGGGCTGTATTTGCAGTGTAGTGCTTGGAGAAAGTGACTCTGTGAAAGTGGGCCCGTGGGAAGGAGTCGGGGATGAGAGAAGACAGAGGTCTGCAGGGTCGATGGAGAAGCATCAACTCCTCTCTTACAGCAAAGCACAGGAGCACATGGTTAACTTAAAGCACAAGCCGGGACTCACTGATGCAAATTGTCATACGTAGTGCAACTTCTGCCTTGAGTTATACAGCTGTGTGCTGCCTGTCACAATATAAAGGTCCAAACTGTCCCTTTTTACACAATACCTGTTCTCATGCAAATAATGAAGTACAGTAATAGCAGAACTGAAATATTTATTGTCCCCCTGAATAAAAAATAAAAGGCTTTCAGAGGAGTCTTAAACCCCAAAATAAGTACCCATGCTCACTTCAGTTAACAGGTGTTTTCCAGAACCTGAACGTACCTGCCTTCAGAGCAACCCACATGCTTTTCAGGTAGCTGGAGCTGATGGATGCTGCTTGCTACAGCATGTGGTGGATGGAAATACACAAAAGCCCTCATCTATTTTAGTGCGAAGTCTGCTTTTACAGCTTGAATCTCTTCATTTGGCACTGAACACAAAAAGGGACAAGTCACAATTATATTCTACTGGCTCAATGATAGTAGAAGTAATCTCTGGGTGATGCCAGTGGTACGATGACGATGTCTTCAGTCACCCCAGCCACACCTGGAAGAGGTTGTCTGTCTGCTCTTCTTTCCCACAGCRCAGGTGTCAGTGCGCTTACCTAGATTGCAGGAAACCAAGACACAGGTTCCTTTCTGAGCAGATTTAAACCCACATTGCAAGAGATTCCCTACCCTTTTGGTTGGGGCCTTCTTTCCTTCTAAAAATTGCACATTCACTAGGTAAAAGAGAGAGAAGAACTCTATATCCTAATGATCCCAGTCCCAGTGTGCCGCTTGTAACTGCTCTAGAGGCTTTCTCAAATTTGTGCCTGTATTCTGGCCTGGTGCAAAGCTATCCCTCCTCATAGATTATCAGAAGGATGAAAGGATAAGGCAGCTTTGGTGGCATAGGTGTTAGTGTTCAAATCACCCTCAAACAGAAGAAGAACCCAGAACTCGGGTCTTCTGAGTCCCTGCTAACCACTGAATGGGTGGATTAGGTGCCCAGCATGGCGTAGTCACATCGCATGCACACCCTGCTGTGGATGTAGTCCTTTACTTTAAGGTAGTTCTTACATATTGGTGTTTTATAAGTTTGCTAAAACAGCACCAGCTGTGATCTATACTAGTCTAAGCATTTTAATGACTTTTGGCTAAACCTTCATAGCTAATAGTTAAATTGCCAAATGCTCCATAAACAAATATGCAAACACTTCGCTAGTTAATCATCTATCATAAACGGACGCACACAGCTGCTGAGATATATAATTGCTGTTTCATCAGGGTCGGTACTTTATTTACATAATTCCCTTACTGATTTTAACATAATTTTTTTTTTTTTTTAGAGAAACACAGAGAGCGAGAAATGCTAACATAATGTCTCATTAAATGCAACATGTTAAAGAGACAGTTCTGGTCACAGCTGGTGGATGACAATAGTGATTTTCTTTGATGTATTTTTAAAAATAATTGAAATTTGTATATCTGCATATTTATATATATGCATATATGTGCATGCATTGTTATATACTTATACAAAATATTTGTATGTAGAATAGGCATACAAATGTTTGTGTTAACTTATTCAAATTAAGATCTGTTAAAAGTGCAGAAAATACGTCTTTTATGCAAGTGAGAAAGATAAAACATGAGCAATAAAATATAAATCAGCATTTTTTTCTTTGATTCTGTTCAGTATTTTTGATTAAAGAGAATATCAGCTGCCGATAGAATCCAAGCCATACAAATTAATATGTTTTCTGGAAAAGCATATTAAGTGGTTTAGTGGGGGGAGGGTGTTGTTTTTGGTTTGGGTTTTTTTCCCCAGAAAAATCCCAATTAAAAATGGAATAACACACCTCACTTGTGCTTTCTAGTGAAAGTGTTAGAAAAAAGTGATTGATAGCTTTCTGATTCTATGTCTTCTTTTCTTTGTGAAGCTCTAGAGAGCTGATGAAATTACTCTAAGCCTAGAAAACTTTAATGCTGAAATGATAGCTACTACAATTGTAGAAATAACACTAACGAGGAGAGTACCTGTAATACCCAGGGCTGCTTTCCTTGAAATATTCTTTTATTTGAATGGAAGCCCACACATACTGACTAGATAGGGACAGCATTTGTATCAGAGAAGCAAGGTATGGAGAGTAAGAAAATATAGCATGTGGTTTGTAAGGTTTTTTTTTTTTTTTAAACTGTGGTTTGCCTGCATTTGCTCTCTTTTCTATGTTCTGTTTTTCCAGATCCAGGTATGAAAGCTGGGAACAGGTTCTAGAAGAAGACTCCTCATTACTTGGGGTGTTACATGCATGCCTTTGGGAAACAGTTTAAGCTCTCTCCTTTGTAAAGTGTGCAATAAGGAAGCTGCAAAATGTCTGGACTCTCCGAATTTAGCAATATGGTTGTCTGACTTCGTAAGTTCCAGCTTTTGTGTGGGTCTAGAATTTGGGGATATTTACAAGGAAGATATTTACATTCCTCTATTTTGCCTCTTCACTGGCATTTCGTCCTGATTCTTGAACTCCCTCTGCAATAACAAAATATTAAATTAGCTTCAGAACAATGCTGGAAGAAAACCATTGGAAAACGTGGTTTATTTTACCAAACAGTAGAGCCAATAGCTCTGCTTTTTTTTCTTCCCTTACCAAAGCTTTTTGATTTTTATCAGAAAGAGCTGTCTTTCAAATGAGAGGTGAAAGCAGTCTGCAGTTGCCAACTGCTCTTCGCCTCTTAGTTAGAAAACTTAATTTCARCTGAGGCTGTTTTCTGTACACCTACCAAAAAACTGGATGGAGATCATCAATGTTTCACTGGCTTTCAGTGATTATAACCTGACCTGAATTCAAAAAAGTGGTTGAATAGAGGGTAAAGGGTTCTGTATCCTACTCTGGTGTTTCCACATACCTAACTTTAACTGCCAATCTCTAAATTACGTGCCTGTAAGGCCAAACATTCAGCACTACAAAACAATGCCAGAGTTGGCTCAGTTTGACTTTAATTTGGCATCTTTGAAAATATTCCTCATGACAGTCTTTAACAATATGATTGTTCTGTTTGTTAGCTTCCCATTAGGTCTACAACTCTACTTACTTTCTGCTGCTCCTGTTCCAGGCCCCCTGTATTTGCATTCCCGAAAATTTAGGAGTTTTTTTTGCCACCTCTCTCCTTTGATTTCATGAAAACATCACCTCTCCCTACAAAAACGTGGGGACCATTTTATATGATCATTAACATTATGATAGCATTTTATATATGAAAAAAAGCAGCTCTTTGTGACTTCGTTTGCAATGGAAAGCATTTGTCATTCATGGCAACGCTGACATGGAAAATGAGAACCATAGACTGAAATCACCCTGCAGCCCCTTGTGTGAYCCAGGACACATTTTCCATGTCTGGATGAAGCAATCCTTCACAACCCCTCATCCGCTCACCAGCTTTCATGCTATGAGCAATGCCCATCCTCTGCTCTGAATGAGTCGGGGTGCCCACAGAAAAATGAGCGTGTAGTCACTTCTTTTGGAGCTTTATCCTCTTACATGGGTACAAGGAGACCAAAGGCAGGTGCATCACATAACCCGAGTCTAGCATTTCCTATCGTTTCAGTGCTTGACTTCGCAATCTTGGTGTTCTTTTAATAGTAGTCTAATTTAATTTCTTCCCTTTTTAAAAAATACAAAGATGAAAATGTCCAAGTCATTGTCCTGACCATCTCAGGAGGGATAAAAACTCCAGGTTTCTGGTAGTGGGTGACTTGAAGCAACCGATGGCAATAGCATGCTGTTTGAGCCATCTCCTGAAAGGACTGCCATGCTGTTTTTATCAGTGGTTTTGCAGGTATTTGCTGATAGCAGACTGTTGAGGCTCAGGTCTCTGGTCCTGTGCTGGTGAAAGTGTCTTACAGACTAGTGCTCCCCTTTCATCCTTCCCCCCCATTTATCTATGGCACCTTTGCTGCCGTCTCCTGCCACTTGTCTTCTTCCTCTTCTGCTTCTGCCTCTCATTAGACAGAAGTGATACAGCCGGCAGCTGGAGTCGTGGGAAGGATTTCTTTATCCAGTATGCTCTCACATGCTGGGGCTTTAAAGTTGCAGAGCTGGCAGTCGGAGCAGTTTGCATTGCTGAGCCTCCCAGTCCTCATCTGAACTAGTCCCTCCTGGGCCCTCATGGACAAAATAAGGTGTTTTTTCCCCCCAGCCTCATTCTTGGAGCCAGGAGAATTACTTTTGCTGAAAGTTTCTCCTACAAAATCAGCCAGAGCCAGACACCCAGTATGATTTTCTTCAGTGCTTAAAGATGGTTAAAAAGTAAAAGTTCTATGCAGCTGCAAATAAGATCTGCCATCTCTAATAAAAAGTTTGAGAGTGTGAGGGCGCATCTCTTCTGACTTGTCCAAGCTACTGAGGGATTGATTGACTACCAGACTATTACAAAGTAAGTCCTCAATATAAGGCATGTGCTCATGGATGTGGATTTATAGGTCTTGCAGACAAAATGTTCTAATTTTTATTTTTCTTCGTAAGACAATGATTTAATTCCTTTCAGTTTGTCAAGCAGTAATATGGACTTGAACCTTTGAGTCTTATCTCTTTTATTTTTTTCTTAAGCCAGTGGGTCAAACTCTGTCCTTTAATGCACCCACCAAGTCCCACTAATGTCAGCTTTCCTTCAGAGGATGAAATAATATGATTTAGTCCCAGAAAGCAGACCTCAAAGTCCGAGGCTTTTATAAGCATGCTTCTTAGACCAAAGGCTTTAGCAGGTGGATTCTAAAGATTTTATTATGAGGAGTTTGACATGGAGTGGAAACTCTGAGCCATGAGGATGTGCCCTTTCTCTCGGCCAGGCTGTCATCAGATGTGGCGGATGCTGAGCTACAGGTCCTCTGCCTCTGTTCCAGCTGATATTGATGGCTATTCACCTGCTACCAAGTAGGCTGTGAAACGAAAACCTTTCAGCAAATATCTTTTACAGTAAATATTTTTCCTAGAATTAAACTGTGGGTGAAGTATGTAATACTAAGAAAAGTATATTCAGGATAAAACAAATTTAAATACCTATAGAGTATTTAAGTGTTTATATATGGTAACGAGGGAAATTACTACTTTATGATCAAAACTATACACTGTATTGCATTCTTGCACACTAGACTGATACCTTAATGAAGAAAAAATAAATCAAAAAAAAATGCAGTGGACCACTACCTACCTACAGACTCTACAAACTTCAAGATATATTTCTGCTAGTTTATGAGGGCTGATTTTACATTAAATGCTTTTAAGCAGTTATTTATTACTGCATACGCCTGTGTTAATAAAAACAACTGTCTTCAAAAAGTGAAAAATAGATCCTAACACTGACTAGTACCATCGCTACATATAATAGTCAATGGAAATTTTCTGAGTCTTAATTGTGGTTAATATTAAAAGATTTTACTTTCTTCTCTTCCAGATCTTTTCTGTTGTTCACAATAACGTCAGATTTCTGCAGGCCAGCACCAAACAACACATCCCACACTCTTGTAGTAGCTTAGTAGAGGTTAAAACGGTATCAAAAATTCTGTCTGACCTTGTAAAGTACGTAGCATATTCTGTCAATAGCGCTTTTTCCACCTATTGATGAAAATGGTTTTGCAAGTTTTCTGTGTTTCCTGTGAGAAGTGACTATTCTGTATTGTACACAGAAGTGTTTGGCAGCGTGGGCTGGACCCTCAGCTATTGCAAAGAGATGTAGCTTCATGAGCTCTCTGGAGCAAGGCTGATTACTCTTAGCAGTGCATCTTGAATAAATGCATCTTGTGTCAGGTCACTGCAAATCTTCCGAAAAATAGCCAACTTTGTTTCTYCTTCACTGTGTAGGGAACAGAGCTCCAGGTGCAGCAGAGAGAAGAAAGAGCGTTTGCTCTCTTCTAAGGAACAGTGTTGTTTGCATTAAATCATTTTCATAAGTAGGTGGTCAGTCCAGGACAGTGTCTTTGTATGGCAGTTTCATTCTTAGTCCAGACAAATCACAATTCTGATCTCAGCTGTTGCCAGGCAGTGCCTGTCCTCTAGGCCTGTTTAAGTGTGCCAAGCCACATCTCTCTCTTCCTTCTTTCCCAGAGTGTGCAGTGATGTTTGCTGATGACCAAGGGAAGGGCTTTTCTGCAGCTGAGGAAGCTGCTCGCTGCTGGCAGCCCTTTGAGCTCGGGGTCCCTCTGGATACTCCCCACCATCGCCAGGAGCCCCAGCACTGCAAGGTGCCTCTTCCACTCTCCATCACCCTCCCTGCACATAAAGGAGGTGGAGGCCACACTGCAACAGCACACAGGGCAAGACTAAAGTAGTAGCAATGCTGTGCTGTAGCTTGTGCCTGGAGCCATGCAGATGTCTGGATTTCCTCCACCTGGGAGAGAATAGGAGGGTTCAAGGTGCCTCATGAAGGARTAAAGATGTACACAAAGCCATTGCTAAAGCAATTGCTGAGAAAGGTCATGTTGCATTGTCAGCTACCTATACAGTATGAGGAGCTGGACACAGGTTTGTGGCCACCAACCCACATTCATTGTCAAGGGTCCTGAAGGAAGACTAACCTCATTGTTCTCCTTTTTTTCTTTTTTATCCTGGTCTGATTTCCAGTCAGTCCCCTTCTACAGGGCCCTCCCTCATAGGCTTGATTTTTTCAAAATGACAACTTTAGAGCACTACAGAATCCCTCAACAATAAAAAGTTATAGAGCACTGTGAAAACTGGGTGCAATCCTCATTCATTTGCCTCTCTGTGCAATCACTGCCTTACCTAAGGTTACAGGTTTCAGAAAATGTTAGGAGGTACATTATCTACTGTTGTCCAAGAGGACTGGGAGAATATATTCCATCCTATTTCATCGTAGTGTTGTCCTGTGACGGACATTCCACACCTCAGCATTATATTAGGCAAAACACATACAGGTTCAGCAGTGAACTCCTCCTGGGCAACATTTCCTAGTATAAGCCTGAGCGTGAGTGAGAAAGCTATAGATAGGGAATTGCCAATGAGGCAAGAGGAATGGGACACTATCAACACTCACAATTCCCAACAATAATGGGAAAACACAATTAATTTTATGGAAGGCATTATATAGATGCAGATAGAAATTGCAGTTTAAGGCATGGGAAGCATTGTATTATATTTCTAGCATTAGAAGACATAACTGGCTTGCTCTTTGCTCTGACAATAGAAAGTTACACTCTTCATGTCTGGTGTGATCTTACAGTTGTAGGCTGTAAGCTGCAGGACTGTGTGCATGTGCGTGTCTTCAGAAAGCAGGCACTCCTCAAGAGCTGACCTGCCTCCAGATTCTACTTTTTTACCGTTGTTTACATTCTTGTGCAAATAATATTTACGTGAATGTAGAAAAAAAATGAAGACTGGTTTTGTTAAAATCGTAGACCCAGAGGGTGAGAAGTGAATTCAAGAAATACTCTAGCCACCTTTCCATCCTCTCCATCCCCCAAAGCATGCTAAGTGCAAGTGTCATCCCTGCTGCTGGAGACTTTGTGATTCATTCCCTGCAAATTTGGTGTTTCATTGTTATTATTATAAAATGTTTTCCGTTAGTAGGGGTGACCTCTGTGCTGATTGTCAGAAAGAGGCTTTTTTTCTGCAGCCGCATTGACTTGTGTTCAGCAGCACAGTCCTTACGTTCCACCTGGCAGTTATTCTGCGAGCCCCGAAATGGTGCTGCCCTGAGCAAAGTGACCCAGAAGACATCCTTCATAAGCAGCTTGTTGGTGTCCTCCTCCCACTCTCCCCTGCTGCTGCAGTGGCTGCAGCTTTCCATGAAGCATCTCTGGTCACAGCTGTGGTACTGGCCTTGCAGGGCAGTCCTGGCCTCCTTCACTTCAGTACTGTCTGCGCTGGCTTGAGTTGTCAGCAAGCATGAGGTAGATCATGGAATATTATGAGCATTTCTGAGTTTGAGCCCCAACAGGCCAAAAGGAAAGTAAAGCAAGGGGAGAAAATTCTGGTGCTCTTGTATCAGTTCACTCATCCTCTGTCACAGTGTAAAAAAACTACTGCATTTACAAGTGGGACAGCAATATGACCTCTTTCATGGCATCCACGCTGTCCCTCTTTCTTCTCTCGCACATGTCTGTGTGCCCAGGTAAGCCATGTCTGCTTGCTCCCTCCAGAGACATACTTGGTTCACTTCTGTTCAGCAGCACCAGAGCCGGTGTTGCAGATGCTTTAATGGGTTTAAAAACATCTATTTTTTTTCCTGTTCCTTCTACACTTCCTGTTTAGGGATTGAATCAGAAGTACTGAAATGCTTCCCGAGACATTTCCAGCAACACATTGATGCCTTTCCACAACTTCACTGCCAGTAAGAATCAGATGAAGTTTGGGCCAATATCAATGTTTACAGATTCTTGAGTGAGCCGAACTGAATTTGTCAACCTGAGCTGTCTTAYGTTCACTGCAACACCTGTCTATACAAAGCCACTTTGAGCTCTCTTGCACTCATGATTTCTTGTATCTTGTCAGTCATTACAGCACACCTCTCACATTGGAAGGACTGACAGAAAAATTGGCTTTGATCATGTGAGATAGTCACTTTTTAGTGGGAAATTAAGGCAACAAAAGGTACTGGGTGTGACTCACTCGCTTAGATGTAAACATCTAAAATAGGTCAGAGCTAAATCTGAGTTAATTACCCTGGGCTCCCTTGCTAGTCTAGGGCGCAATCAGCCTCACCCTAAAGCAGGTGTCAGAAACGGGCCAGCTCATCAGGTCCCAGCAGTTTCTCTCCACTGGCTACCAAGGCGAGGCAGGGTGGCTAGCTCAGAGGTGCGACGTAGATTTCCACAGTTAGATGAGATGAATCCTAAAAAATAAAACTGTCGAAAGCTGTCTTCTGGTAAAGAATATGGTGAGTCAGTACCCTGAGAAGCAATTAATAGTGATTCTTCAGGGATTTATTTTCTCTCCCGCCCACTTCCTTTTTTTCTGTCCTCGGCTATATAGCTATAAATAGAGATGAGTCGCTGAGCGCCTGAAGCAGTCACTTACCTTATCAGTGTCATCTCACTGAAGTGTACAATTAATTTCTGTTTCAAAAATGCCAATTGATTGTAATTTTCTCATTGTGACTGAACAACTGCAAAACATTCATTAATTCTTGCACTGGCAAACACAGGCAGTTAGCAGTTGCGCATACTCACCGCATTAATCTTCCAGTTAGCGGCAGAGAGAGAGAGAGAAATCTTCCTGTAAGGGTCAGTCTGAAACGTTAGTTCATTTCAGCTCACACATCATGGATTATCTCTTTGCTCCCTTCTTTTTCCATGTGGGAATTTCATTATTTCCCCATGGGAAACACAAGTTAGGAACCTGGTGGTGCGGCAAGGCTGGGTCATGGCAGCCTGTGCCTCCTGCTCACCCCAGCAATGTAGGAGTGACCCAGGGCTGGAAGGGCAAAGCAAGCTCTGCTGAGCATGGGCCAGCACTGCCTGCAGGTCCTATGGTAGTTTCTTGTGTTGTCTTCACCTAGGAAGAAGGGTTTGGATGTGTGTGAGCCTGAGGAGGGTGGAAATTGTCTTAGAGGTCCAATAGGCATGGTAAAAATACTCTGATGGGTAAAACAATGTTGCTTGTCTGTTATAGCCTTTCCTTCCTCATGTAACTCATTGTGGTAATGCAAATACAAACTTATCAGAAATACAATTGTCATTGATCTTAAACTGTTTCTGACATTACAAGTCAAGATTTGGAAGCTCTGTGAGTACTGAACCATCTAATATTTGCATCCCATCTCATTGCACTTTTTCTTAATCCATTTTCCTGAGATAACAGGTCAGGAACAGCACAAAGCGTGAGGGAATGTGATCAGCTGCATGACTGAATTGAAATTCTTCAGTTATGAAATCTGAGAGTAAAGAATATAATAAATGCAATAGATAATAATAATGATATCAATAATAAAGATCTAATATTTTCCAAAGGAGCAAAGATTCCATTTTTCAGTTTGCATTTGCTGCTCCCACTGAAGGCAGCATAAAGTGCAAAACAGGTTTACTAAAGATGGATCGTGCTAAAATAACATGATATCCTTCCTTGACAAGGTAGTAGGTTCGCTTTAAACAAAAAAAGATTTTTAACAAAAGAATTGTAGTAGAGCTCATTTATCTAGTTTTCAAAATGCAGTTGACATGTCACATCATAGAAAACAATTAGTTAAGGTGAAGAACATGGAGATAGCAGATGAATTCTAAAATAGATAGTAAGCTGGCTTGAAGGGTGATGGCAAAGGATCCTGCTGCAAGGAAAAGCACCAATGAATAGCTGCCATATGTGCCTCTCAAAGCTTAGTCTCAGGACTGATCTTGCTTCATATTTTCATTAATTATTTTGGCACACAAAATAGAATGGGCTGATGAATGATACAGAATGAGAAGAGCTCAGATCTGAGGAGCACGAAATGAATGCTGTCATGCAGACAGACCTGAATAAATTCAATTGTACAAATGCAAGGTTGTGTCTGATATAACACAGACTCCTACTGTAGGCTGGCAATGGAAGAGAGAGGTTAGTTGATCGTGCAATAGTACAAGGCATTGGGARAAAAGGAAACACACTCACAGGGACATATCAGTTGCCATATTTCCAATAGAAGTGGGTAAGTACTAATGCCATGTACAAGCCACTGTTGGGACCTTATATAGAAAATTGCCAACAATTGCAGTCATCCTAAGACAAATTCAAATACGTATGGTCAGAGGGGGACGGCTAAAATGAACAAGGAAGTCAGGTCCTTGTAAGAGAAAAAGAAACTGAAAAATCTGGAATTACTGAGCTTAGCACTGCCTGTGCCGGGAAGGCTGGGTGACTCTCTGGAATCATCTTTTAGAGTTACTGACTGCATTTCAGTGCCCCTTTTGTATTGCAGGCACCTCTTTCCCCTTCTGTTTGACTGGTGTCCAGTTGATCAACTGCAGGAGGTATCATCTGGACAGCATGGGATGGTGGGTGGTGTGGCCTGGCAGCATGTGTAGTAACAGGAGGAAAATTATTACACTGAGGTAAGAAGACAGAGGGAAACATAACTTCCAAAAGCCTGTACCAAGGGCCTCCTACTCCCCATTCCATTAAATATTTCATAACACATACCGTTTGATGGACTGGTTCTTTATGTGGTGAAGTGGCAACTTTCCAGGTTCATTGTGGAGTTTGCTGTCGCTTTTGACACCACTCAGAAGATGCCTCCAGTCTTCATGCTGGAGCTCATCCTTGAGGGCCTTTTACATTTTTTTGAAGTAGAGTCATCCAAATTAGGAAAGCAAGAAGACCACAGGGCTGAAGCAAACAATCACACAGCTCAATGGCAAGTTTCTGTAAGTATTGTGCAATTAGTTTGTAATTACTTTATAGAAGATTCAGGCAAATAGAAAAATAAATAAACATTGTGACTTACTGGCACTCAATTTCTGCATAGGAGTAAAAGCTGTTAGAATGTATTTAATAAAATAAACTCTTCTACCAAAAGTAATCTTAAAACATTACAAGAAAAATTAAGAATATGAGCAAACAGAAAGATTCCAGAGGCTCTCTAGGAATAAAACCTGACACTATTTTACACAACTGGTAGCAAGTTCTGTTTTTAAGGCAAATGGAAGACTACTGAGAAGTATTTTTTTAATCACTCTTTCTTTTGTTGTGTCTTTTTACAGCTTCCATGTTATCTTTAGTTTCATAATCCAAACAATTCTAAGTTATTTGCACAACTATAAAATATAAAGTTTCTCTAATTTAAACAAACTGGACAGCAATCACAGCCCTGTATATACCTTTTACATTCTTCTGTCTATTTTTTATGGTGGTATCTAAAATAAAAAGATAATAAGTAAATTTTCCAAAAAAGTAGCTTCAGAGGGCTATGAGCTAGTAAAGAGTTGAACTCCTGTTTTCTTAGTAAACACAAAATGGAAATTATTTAGGGATTACAGGTATTCTATAAGAAAATATCTTTTGTGGTCACTAAAAGCAGGAAAATAACCAGACCCTGAGCAGTAATTGCAATCTCTCGGCTGCTCTGGTGTTCTCCAGCAGCTAGTAAGGAACGAGTCATTCCTGTAACGGCCTTAGGTGGCCAGTTGGGTCCAGACAGTGGGGAAATGTTGGTGGAAAAGCCCTTCCAAACAAAGTGCTCAGCCCTCTAAAGGTCATTGCTCCTGGCCATGGGTGGAGACCTGTGACCGTTTGTTCAGCTGGAAGACCCTGAAAGGTCTTGTGAGATGTGTAGAGTTTTGTCTGGCTGTCCAAACTGAGGTTAGATGCTGCCCGCGTAGCCTTATTCATTCAAAGATTTCAAAACACTTTCCAGCGGTGAGATGGATAATTCCCTTCCCCTGTCCTTCACTCTTGCACAAAAAAAGCCTCAAACAAAAACAAAACATGGAGGTCCAGAGTTTGACTTACTCAAGCCTGAGTGGTGAAGACAATCACGTTCTYCCGAGTATTAGTCCTCTGTAGGCTATTTCCTGGTGCTAATCCCATTCCAGTCATGAAGTATGATGCCAATGTTGGACAACAGCTAAAACAGGGATTCTGTGCTATTGGTGCTAAGCACCAGTTCAGATTCTTAAGCATTGAAATCACAGAAGGAATCATTTGTCTTTTTGCCCTTTCAGTCTTAAACCATAGAATCATAGAATCATTTAGGTTGGAAAAGACCTTTAAGATCATCAAGTCCAACCATAAACCTAACACTGCCACGTCCACCACCAAACCATGTCCCTAAATGACACATCTACACGTCTTTTAAATACCTCCAGGGATGGTGACTCAACCACTTCCCTGGGCAGCCTGTTCCAATGCTTGATAACCCTTTCAGTGAAGAAATTTTTCCTAATATCCAATCTAAACCTCCCCTGGCGCAACTTGAGGCCATTTCCTCTCGTCCTATCGCTAGTTGCTTGGGAGAAGAGATCGACACCCACCTCACTACAACCTCCTTTCTGGTAGTTGTGGAGAGCGATAAGGTCTCCCCTCAGCCTCCTTTTCTCCAGGCTAAACAACCCCAGTTCCCTCAGCTGCTCCTCATAAGACTTGTACCAAATTTAAATGACTCAAATACACTGTTCTAATTCATGAAATATTTTACCCCSTCCCAAAAAAAGCCTTAGGTGGGATGCACAAAAGCAATTAATAAATTATTCAACTCAATACCATGAGTTGCACATGACTTTCTGCATTAATACATGAAGCCTCTGACCCCCTACAACATGAATGTKTTAGTGATTAAAGAGGCATTCTGGCATAAATAGGTCAAATGCAGAGCTCTGGAGCTTCCTTCACCATCTGAATCTGAGCTGGTAGTCTTTCTCTCCTTAATTATAAAATCCCAGAAATTGAGRGAAATACAGAGAAGCCTGAAATCCTATAAATAACACATAGCAATGCTTGGCTTCTTTGGGGT
Source organism: Phoebastria nigripes (assembly GCA_035582835.1). Taxonomy (NCBI): domain Eukaryota; kingdom Metazoa; phylum Chordata; class Aves; order Procellariiformes; family Diomedeidae; genus Phoebastria; species Phoebastria nigripes. The sequence continues at coordinate 198,399 of JAYKAV010002905.1, read as the reverse complement.
TTCTCAGGTGTTGTCATGTTCTGAACTGTGCAGCCAGCATTCTTCATACATTAATAATCAAGAGGAGAGACATTAAAGAAGAGGAAATATGTGAATAATACAAGAGACAAGGGAAAAATAATGAAAGCAAATGTCCTTCACCTGACATTGGGCATGATCATTCTGTCCCTGTGCAAATAAATTTCTGGCTTCAGGTTTGGTAATGAGGCAGTAAGTTGCTTATAAGTGTTACCGAAGGCAGATAAAGACAGCTGCACTTCCAGATAGCTGGAGTTCTGTTTTACATAGGACCGCAGAATTAAGCCCTTTAAGATAAAAGGCAAAAATTAAAAAGGCCTCTTAGCTTCACTGTGTTATGTGGGGTCCCTGGCATTCCCTGGCATTTGGAAAAGCTGCAGTAAAAGCAGCTTGAGAAAACTGAAGCTGCAACCTCCCTGCACAGCTCACCCAGTCCCATCTCTGTTGGGAGGGCTGAGTCCCCGGTGGTAATGACAGATCGCAGCCATCAACAGCCATGGAGAAAAGGTGCTTTAATCAGTTTGTTATACCACGGTCGTATACCCTAACCCAGAACCAACATCCTTTTTTATTTGTTCTTACTCCCTTGCCGTCTTATTTCCCYGCAGTGAGAATTCCCCAAGCTCTTGTTGCTGGCACTGGCTGCTTCCCAGAGGTAGACAGGCAGGATATTAAATTCATCAGCACTGGTGTGCCTACAGCTCATTCGCATGTTTTGCCCCCGAGTGAGGCARGTGGGGACCCTAAAGATCTCTTTCACTTTCCTGCCTTGCTCCCACTCCGTCTCTGACTCTGCTTACCTCAGATGCAGAGGTACCAAGGCTAATGGTTATGTCAGGATGTGGGATCAGCACCTCCGGGTAATTTTTGCACTTCAGTAGCTTTATTTACATATTAATATTATTTAATTTGTCAGAGGAAATGCTTGAGGAAGAAGTCAGGTGAAGAATACAGCTTCCCTGTGCCAAATGTCATCATTTGAAAATTGYGGTTCAAAATCACAGCTACTTTTTGTGTGATGTGATTACAACTCTTCAGACACAGACCCTAACCCTGAACTATCCAACTCCATTTTTAAAATTTAAATGATTTTGTCTGATGGTAAGCTTAATCTAATCTGACTTCAGATGTCTAGTAGTTATTCTCATAAAAAAATAATCAACCTAGCGTAAGGTGCACCTGCAGACCGTTCATCCCAACCATTTGAATGTTTATCAGAAGAGGGGATGATTGCTCTTTTTCATGTCCTCTTCACTGACTTCAGAGGTAGGGGCCATGCCTAGCTTAGATTTATACAGCTGTTAGACCTTCAAGGTCTGGAGAGATAAATTGCATCCCACAGTGGCCAGCTGGGAACTCGGAGGGATCAAGTCTCATAGACTCTCTATGCTATTCGATGTCCCTGAAACTCGCCTGCATCCCTATGACTCAACATAACATCTGGTATATGCCACACATTTAAATGATGTTTAAAAGCAATAGGCAATGCTTACAAAGAAAGTACAATGTCAACACCAGAATAACAGTTAACACTGGTATATTTTTGAGAGGGGAAAACATAGATTCCTCCTGCCTTTTCTCTAACTGAAGTTTRAAGAAGCACATATTCCATACTGGATCCGTGTACAGAAATTCTCCCTGTTAGCTGAACTTGGCACATCCTGTTGAATCATGCTTAGTCCTGCTAATGTTCAGTTAGAAGTAGTGATTAAATCTCCTTAGAAAAAGAGTAAATCTTTTTAATTATGAGAAATCAGTCCGGGAGGAGAATATGAATGCTGCCAGAGAGAGAAAAAGAACRAAATGCTGGATTATAAAATAAGTATTCCACTTGATCCCAACAACCACAATCTTTACTGGGAGTGATCTTCTTGGAAAACTGTGCCACTTTTATTTAGAAATAGGTTTGAACTACAGAAATTGAATACAGATTTTTGGGCACCACTGATTGGCACAATGCACATCACGGTTTTGGTTTGACCAACTATAGAAATAGAGTCCAGTGATAAATACCTATTTGCACGCTAAATATGGGTTTGTACAAATAAATGACATTATATATAAGCACTCATCAATACTAATCTGTCAAAAAGCAGTTCATGCCATATTTTGCAGGCGTGCTTTTTAAGTCCAGCTGAAAATATTATCTTTTCCCCATCTAGCCTTAAATAACATGAAAATAAAATAAACTACCATCTTTCTATTTGGGTGAAGCAATATATCTTTGTCATATTAAAAACCTTACACTGTGACTATGTTTTTTGTGTGACATGCACGGTCTCCATGCTGGCAGAGGATGGGAAGGTGTCAGGAGTGCCCAGTGGAGACCACAAAAGGTTCAATACTGGATTTTTAGCTGACCCTTCTGAAATCTCATGTGGATCCTTAAGTACAGAGCTCCTTGGATTTTGTGATTTCTTCCTTCCTAGTCGGCTTAAGCAGAAACTCCAGCAGTCTCCAAAGTTAAATTTGGATTTGCAGGACAATAGTTTCTGTCTTCATTTACACAGAATTGATGGTTTTTTAATTGACAATTATAGCCTGTGGATAAGCCCTTTTTTGCACTTACAAAAGGGTACATGTAATACCTATTCTGTATACAGTTAAGAGACTTACTATTCTAGCATTTTGCTACATGACAGTTTGTAAGCTCTCATAGGAGTAATCCATTAACAAAATAGCTATGGATTTCCATCCAATATGCTGCCCATTACAGTACTGCTTTACAATGCGGAGATACGGACGTTTCATGCAAAACCAATGAAGATCTCTGAATATTGTGCATGGTGAACAGACAAAGGAAATGAAATAACTGTTTAATTTTCTGTTACAAGAGAAGCTCAGTGTATCACCCTGTATTTAAAAGCATTTGATCTTTAGTGACTACTGAAAACAGATTCCACGCAAAGCATGAACTTGGCGACGTGAGCATTTCCAATTACACGTCTTTGCTTTCATGCTCAGTACAGTATATCAGTTCTCATTTGTGAGTGCACCAACTTCCCAAACCTTGGGCTACATCAACCAGAATGGCATTATTTCCTCCCTTTTTTCCATGGTGAATGTAGTCTGAGGCATGTTCATTACAGTTTTTATTCTTCCTTGTAATAGAACTGTGCTGACGCTAGTCGTTGAATTAATGAGAACAGGTGTCTTTTTGTATTTTCTCCCTCCTGTTTGCCCTGTTCTCCCACCCCCTCAATCCCTTTCTTTGAGTACAGATCTGCTACTTCTTTCTTCATGAATAACGTGCTGGTTTTCAACTCAATTAGTATGTAGCATCAAAAGAGGTTTGTCAGGTGTTATTACCTGAAGCTCCCCCTCTCACTGAAAACACTTTTACATACTGCTTCTTCTCTATATCGTGAAACCTAGTCAATAGCTAAAATAAATATAGTATCCCAAACTGGAGTGTAACATATTTTATAAATGAGATATGAAGGTGATTTCCAGCTGAATCTATGGGACATAGGTTTACAAAGACATTTGTGCACCAATGCCCCACAAAGGGAGACAAGAGGATGTGTTCATGGAAGTATGACAGCTTTCCTTAGTTGTCATTCTCTTTTCACTAAAACAGAGGAATATCAGAGAACGGTATGGATGTCTGTATTATAGAGCATAACACAGAAAACAAAGATATTTTGATTGCATATTTGATTGCTTCTTGAAAAGCTTGAGGAGTGGTTAGAAAGAGACGTTTTGGCCAAATGTTTATTAGTTTTCATTTGCTAGTTCTTAGTATGCAGTGGTATCTGTAGGACAAGAATATTTTCCTGTACTTTGAATAAGAGTCAAAAATAGTTTAGAAATACGTGGTATTCATAAAGAATATGATCTTTCCGTAATGATCTTTGCCATCTTGATAATCAAATGTTAAAAGGAATTTTTCCACACGTTTTTTCACCCTTAATTTTGACTTCTATCAAGCAATCGGCATTTTTAATTCCTTCAGTTGAGAATTACTGTCTAACTAATAYGACTAATACCAGTTCTTTTTCAATTTAAAGAATTATATTGGTGATTAGAAAAAAGAAACTGTCTAATCACAAAATAATTGAGTTTTAAATTGTGGAGAGGAGAAAACAGAAGTAAATTTCAAATTCAAAGTAAAAATTAACAATAACTGACAACTTTAGAGGTTGACTAGATGAAGTTATAAGCTAACCTCCCTTTTTCATCTTCAGTTGCTTCAGATCCTGGGTTATAGTTTTCCCTGAGCTATCTGGACTGTACGTATACAAATATGTAATATACAAATATAATATACAAAATACTAGAGGTAATATACAGAAAGGTACATGGCCAATGAAGCAGGCAGTGCCAGAAGTTGCGATTCATTACAGCTTTCAATTGCTCTTTTGAAAGTTCAGGTAAACATAGTGTACACACTGTTCACAATTGCAAGATGTCCACTGTGAAGCTGCTGTGAATTTACCCTGGTTTAGAACTGTAGGGCAGCTCCAGATTTTCTCCACACCAGCGTTGCTCCTGAGCCTGTGTAAAACGGAGCAGTGTTGGTCACTCCCTGGGAGCAGGGACTGTGCTTGGACAGCACCAGGTTGCACCAGGCTGTGTTCTTCGGGTGGCTGCTAACACTTTTTACCAACTTTGAAGACAGACATGGCTCAAGGTTGCACGGAGGAAGCTGTCTCTTTCTTCTGACCTACCCTGGTGCAAAGCATAAAGAGTGGGAATTGTAGAGCCTTGCGTACTCATGGCAAGGGCGAACAAGTACAGCCCTGGGCTCAGGAATGTCACAAATACACAGTAAATTCATGCTTTCCAAGGAATAGTCACTGTCACTTTCTAGTGGCAGCCCCCTATGTACTGGGGTCTTTTCTGGATATGATTTCTTCCATAAAAAGAATGGTAAAACATGCACTGTGATGCCTCAGAATGTGTCCCATTGACAATTTTACCCCCTCAAGGTCTTCAGCTATCAGAGCGTACTTATATTTTCTCTTACTCCAGGGCTATAAAAGGTTAGATTTCAGATTCACATGGAATTTTCAGATCCTACTTGGATAAAGTGATCGTTAAAAATCAGAAATAGATATTGCATGCCTCAGATAAGATCCTTTCAGGTGGTTTAGACTGTAAATATTAATAGCTGTGATATAAATTACATTTACTGTCCAATTACACTGCAATAACTGCCTGCTCTATACCAGAGGACTGAATGCATCCTGCAGAGACTTAATTGGCATTATTAAACTTTGTACTAATCTTTGAAATTAGTCATGTTTTTTGAACTTTTGCTCATTTTATGAGCTATATAAACACAGGAAGATCCAGTCATTTCCTTTAGCTCATTCCTGATTTTTTCCCAAAATTTTAAGCTTTGATTAGTTGTAGTTGCTTTTAAAATCTTCAATTCGGAAGATTTCACATCTATTTTTTGGAATAAAATTGTTTCAAACCATAGTAAAAGCATTTTAGCTGAAATCTCAAGATATCCTGTTGATTTATATAATAGTACTAAAAAACTTGTGAAAATTCCACAATTTAGAGTAATTGCTTACTGGTTCCAAGCAGGTGTTGTAGTATGTAAGAGTACTGTATATTTACTGACATTAAAACCAGACATTCTGAGGATAAAATCCTTCAAGACTGATAGCAATTTATTTAACATTTTCCAATGTTAAACTAAGAAACCGCTCTTTAAAATTGTTTCTAAAATACGTAAACAGTAGATGTCCCTTCCAGTTTGTGCTAAAATATGTATGAGAGGAAGGAATGAAATGGAATTGCAGAAGATGTGATTTACTACGCTTTTTACAGTTGTGGGTAGTATGATCGAGTTATATAAATAAATGACTCACYGCAGAAAGGTCTAAATTCTGTAAGCCAATACAACAAATTTCAACTGTTTTAGCTAAAATCGATGGCTTTTTTAAAAGGCCATTCTATCATGTCTACATGTATTACAGGCAGATCTTTTTATTGATGTTCTTAAACTCAGATATGTACATTTTGTCTTAGTTTAATGTTCATAGACATGTATATTTGAAAATGACGGTCTTAATATAAGATGTCACGGGTCATGCATGTTGTTTTCCAGATCATTGAAACCAGGCAGATCACAATTACCAATTATTAAACGAGGTAGGTCACAGTGCTTCAGAGTAAGCTCATCCACACTCTAAAGGATGTGAAAGCTACATCATCTGCTATAAATACATATGTGTATATTTAAGCGTACAGTATAGCAGTATACAGAGTGCAGGAACACACACCAACACAAAACAAGCCTGTGCTGGCTGAAAGAAGAGATTAGGTGACCCAAAAGGATTATACTTTGTGTTTTCTGATCTGTATTTGATGTGTTTGATTTTTATTCTCCATGCTCTCCCTTCAGTGCAATTCTTTTAAAAGCATTTTCTTCATTTACTTTACTTTACTGTAACTGAATCACAAATAAACTGCATTTCTCCAGTGAATTAATAACTACCTACCTCTGTGCAGTAATATACAATTAACATAAAAAGAGACTTAATTAATTGCTTAATTATTATCCAAAAAAAGGAGATAAGTAGCATGTAGTATAACATAAATAAGAATTGGTACTTTTCTATACCCTGTTTTGCCTTTACCCAAGGATTGACCTCATTCTTACTGGTTGGAGGCATAAGAAGGAGACACAAATACTTACGACATCCCACACAAGGGATGTAGCACAAAGAAAGAAATAGCTTGAATGGACATCAGTGCTAAGATCCTGTGAGATAAAGCTATTTTTATAAAGCTCTCTGTTAATTGTGATGTCTAAAGGATGCATAAAGATCAAAGTTACTGCCAATAATGCCACATACCACAGAGCATCCTCACGTCTCCTCTAAAATCTTCTGCTCTGTAGTTCTTGGAACTCTATTGCTCAGGTTAATTAGAAGTTCAAGGACAAATGTTTTGAAAAAGCAAGATCTCAAAAGAAAATCTATGGTAACAGATTCACAAGAACTTACACTGTGGATGGTAGTAATTAAAGACCCACTCCTTCCTTTGGGCCCTAAAATTAAACAAATAAAAAATCATTCTGCTCCACAACTTAGTGCCTAACTCCTTGGTGCTACCACTGCACTGTAGAGGTGATATTAGGTATTTGCATCTCCAGCAAGATGTGGTTACACGTGCAGTTCTGAGTCCTAAAAAATTTGGGGTGCTACAAAACAGGCTGTGTTCATTGCATGTCCAGTTAAAGGGGTTTCAAAGAGATTGATTTAAAAGATGTAGAGGGCCATATTCTGTCCTGAATTATACCAGTTCATGCTCAGTGGCACACACCTATGTGGATCTGATACAGCAGAAGGAATACGTGACAAAGAATGACTGCCCTGATTTGTCTGGGACGATCTCTGCCCAATGTTCTGCTTGTTTTACAGCCGTTAGTAGAGAAATCATTCCCTTTCCGCTTCTACTGAGCACTGGCTTCCTTCTGATAAAATGTGCTAATTCTACTATTTTTATCTGGGCTCAGAGTTAGTGAAATGTGGAGTATTTGCTGAAGATGAAGCTGAGTCAACAAAACTCATTGCATCCAAAATATGTTGCCATGTGGCTGTTTTTCTCCTGAAATGTTAAGAGGTGAAAAGCTAGTGCTTTTATCCAGCATGCCATCCAGTCGTCTGAGCAATTACTTGCCTAAAGCAAATGACATCTAGATACTGGAGAAAGATAAAGTTAAAAGTCAATTCATTCAAAATATTTTTCTCCTCAAGAAATGATTTGGGTTTTGAAGTACATTGAACATAAAGAGTAGGAAGGAAGAAGAAAAATGTGAAATTTTATCATACCATTTTAAGTTTGATTATGTCACAGAGAAAGTAAATGGCAATAGAGTATAAAGGAATCTAATCCATAAAGGAAGAGAAAAAGGTTAAAGAAGTCAACAGTAATTAAATGGTGATTGAAGCTGAAAGAAAATTGATCTGTGTTAGCTGAAGGCCATTCTTGCCTTTTGGGATGTTATGCATCGGTGAAGAGGGGAAAGAAAGGTTTTTCTTGTTTTGATATGGAAATATATGTCACATCTTCTTAGCCTATGGTGCTGTGACTCAAGACTGCACTGAGTTTCTGGTACACTGATTCTAGTCTCTTATGCATGCTTGTGGGTATTGTATAAAGATAAGATGCTCTAACAAAGCTTGGCAAGGTCAAAAGGCATGGGAGCTTCAGCAGTTTGCATGCTGTTTTGTCTTGGGGCAAAAAAGAAAAGCACCCTAAAGCAAATGAATCTAAATAGGGGTAGCACAGAGACATGCGTGTAAAAGCTGTGCAATATCCATGACTCAGGGGTGCAGTGCAGTGATCCAYGTGTGTTCAAAGCCTGGCTGTTTGGCTGACTCTTCTGGAGGGATACTCGGATGTGCTGGCATGAATTGATATGAAAGGAACATATGTTTACACTGAACTGCATAGAGAAGTTTTAAAAAAGTCAACAGCACTGCCAAGTACTTTAAGTTTTGGTTAAGTGCTTCAGAGGCTGCATTGATTAACGTTTTGTCAGGGCATGAAGAAATGAAGCTAAATCTGTGACTCTGCTCAAGTTAAATACTGTCAATAACAAAAGCATTAGCTAATGCCACGGTAAACAGTAGTTTCCAGGCCAGGTGAGAATCCACTTCATAGAAGTCTTTTATTCTTGCAAAGATCAGTGCCACTTCCAGGCACCAGAGCCCTATAAGATGGGATATAGAGCCTGTCGTGAGATCCTGAGCACAGGCTGTATCTAGACCCTGTTGTGAGGTGCGGAGCACAGGCTGCAAGCRAGGCTCGGCACTGTGCAGGGCAAGACCTCGTGGTTGATTGTTTGTGGCAGAAGAAAAAATGAACTATGGTAATGAGTTACAAAACCAGCAATATTTACTGATTAGAGACCAAATCTTTCAGTGATTGTTTTGTCGCAATCTCTGTTGACATCACTGGGAGAACTGAGTGTGTAATGAGTCAGCACAGCATGTTTTGGCCATGGCTATGTAGATTTGTGAAATAAGTGGATTAAAACGAGAAAATCAAGTAATTTGCATTACTTAAAGAATGACAGACAGCTACTAAATATTCTGAGCTACAGTTTTTATGAGCTTTTTGTCACTAGAGAGAGCTGTAGATACATACAATTAATAACATTTATGTTAAAAAATACATTAATTCCTCCCTCAGTGAAGAATTAGGACAAGTAACAAATAAAGCATAACAACCTTTTCTCTCATAAACTGCTATTGGGAATCTTTCCCTTCTGCAGTGAATATGGCACTAGCTGCCTGCCATTGTCTTGTTCGAGCTTGTCAAGTATAACAAGGATAAGAATCATGTGAGAGGGTCACTTCAAGTAGCTCAGAAAGGAAAGTCAATTTATTATTAAAAGGCATTAGTGATCCATATTTCTCACAACTAGCTTCTAGATGTAGGAGGATAGAGACATTTTCCATGTACTTTAAGACCAGGATGAATGTCAGCGTTCAGGTTTCCTCCAGTTAAGATGGCAAGATTTCAGAGAATTCCTTCTGTCATTTCTGGGTGTGCTGGTACCTTAGTTGTAAATCCAGGCCATTCACTCAAGCACAAAAAAATCTGTTAAACTATGGTTGGACAAATGGCTTTGAGCTTGTTTTAGTTAAAGTTAATACAAATTTCCAGTGTTCAGTCATCATAGAAATATTGCTTCTTAACTTTATTATTAAGGGTTATTAGTATTTCTATCAGTCTTTAATGATAATATGTAAGTAAAATATTGCATCCTATCTACCCAGCCACTTAGGTACAGGCTTCATCATGCAGCTCTTTTTTGCACTGCAGATCACTTTGACCGCTCAAGTTATTCCTTGAGCTTCAGCAAATTCTCCTCTATATACCTTAGTGTTGTAAAGGCCCCAAGCCCAATTTCTAACCAATTTTAGGACACCCAGTCCATTTTGCCTTGTCGCAGTTCAGATAGAAGTCAAGAGTATTCCAGAACCTATTGTTAAAAGGGTGTGCACCAYCTTTTTTCCCCATGAGAAAGAAATAATAGATAAACTATGAGCTATGAGGTCAAATTAGGATTAATTCAACACTAAATTCTCACATTTAGAGATTAAAGCCACAGGAACTTTTTCTGCTGAAATTCACTGTATCTAGGGCTAGTGGGACCTGAAAATTTTGGTGCTTAAATTTTAGGCACCCGAAACTTCAGGCATCCATTTATGTTCGAGCTCTCCAAGAAGAGCACTGTGTAAATGGAGACTGTCTAGTGTGCTGGCACCTTTGGGGGAGGTGTGGTCATGCCTAGTGCCAGCAGCTCGGTGAGGAACAGAGGTGATGAGGGCTCTGTGAAGCTCTGGCACAGGAGGACCTTGACCGTTTTGCATACACACCACATGGAGAAACTTGCTAATTCCTTGCATGTCAGCCATCATAACTGTTCGTGGGCTCACTCTTAGCTTATATCAATGTGCAACGTGATCTTTCTTTGAGGTTTAAAATAGCTCACATTTGCTATGCACAGGTGGTTTATGGCTGTACAGAGCATACAAATGATCCATAGCTCCTCTGACACAGGGGTTTCAATTCATCTGTCTAAATGCAATCACCTACTGCGCTGGCAGGTACATCTGAACTTGTCACCGCGGGCTCACTGTATAGTCCACAGGATGTACTGTAGACCTCTAAAGCGGGTCAGATGAATCATTCCTTAGAAACTCCCTTTTCTCTCTGCTGAGCAAAAAAGGAACTGAGGATGACTAACTCAGATGTAAACATCTACGCTGCAAATGTTTAAAGTTAGGTGATATAAATCCTGAAATTAAGGATGAGTTAAAATGGTAGGCAGCAATTCAGTGGGAGTTTTGAGAGTCTTAGTAATATGTAAACATTGGATTTAGGTGCCTAAATAGCAGTTAGTCATATAAATCTCTTCGTTGATTGAGCCCTTTGGCCCAAATTCAAAGACACCCATATAACAGAATTTTCACTTTTGAAGGAGAGGTCCAGTTCCCCCCTCGGTACCTCAGAGAAGGTTGACAAAACCCAGGAGGCAGTGCACCAAAGCTGGCCAGACCCTGCTGCAGAGTCTTGGACCCTGGACACTCTTCTGAAGACTGGCATTTAAACTCTTTCTGTCAGAGGACTCAGGCTTAGCCTTTTTCTCTCAAAAGGTGGGTGTCTGGGTAAAAGATGACTTTAGTATCTCCTTCTGTATGCTGACTCTATGCAATTCAGTTTCAAGCTGGGAGACCATGGCTGAGTTCTCACTGCGTTCACGATGAGTTTGGATCCGTTCYTCCCAATGTGTTCCCTAAAGACTGAGTCACAAGGTCTTTTGGACTGAGGAAAAAGTAAAAACACATTCCTTTTTGCTGAAGTTCTACTTTATGTTGATTCTTTGAGCTATAAGGACAGTCAGTATGGCTCTGCATCTTAACAGGCATTCACTGTATAAGGGGGACAGCTGAGTCCTGCCCTGTACTAAAAGCTATTTATGTGTGATATCCATATAACACGAAACAGAAAAAGTCACAGGTGATGGGACCTAACACAAGACTTCTCTTCCAAAACAAACGTTCTGCTACCTAGGCAATGCTTTACAGATGTTGTGAGAAAAGGAACATCTTCAACATGAAGGGAGGAAAGGGGTATTGTCCAAAAATAGTCTATCTGCCTGTTTGTTGGGCATGGTATAGGCCTGAATTATCTTAGGAAAAGGAAGGAATGGAGACCAGGCCTCCCACATCCCACAAGCTGATTTTAACCACATCGCAAAAATCAGAAAGGGAGGAAAAAGCCAACGCTGCTTCTTTCAGCTGTTTTCTGTGCAAAACCAGTTTTGGTAAGAATTCTCTAGTTATGCCTAATTCCAGTTGAGTGTATCAGTTAACATAGCTGGAAAAATACTGCTTTGTACAGCATGAAGGCATCCTTCAAGAACCTGAAGTCATATCCAAACAAGGAAAATACAATAATAAATTCTGGAAATTTGAATATAAAAATGCAGTAAGGCCAGCAAAACTATTAAAAATATTTTTTCAAACAGCAGGCCTTCCAGGGAGTCTGCAGGACTACTTGATGATCATGATACAGAAGGAAAAGATCACTTCAGAGAAGCTAAATGAATTATTTGCATCAGTGGTCACTATGGAAGAAACTAAAGACATTCCCACTCAGGAGTGGTTTTTTTTGTTGGGTAATGAGTATCTCTTTGAAATTGAAATGACTGCAGAAAAGGATAAGGAACAAATGGACAATTGAACAGTAAAAAAAATTGCCAAGAGCAGATGTTATTCAGCCAGTTGTTCTAGGACAATGCAAGGATGCAATAGCTGAATTATTAGTAAGGGTGTATAATTTCTTGCCTGAAATGGCCTTAGCAGCAGGAATGAAGAGTGCCAAATGGGATGTCAGTTTTTAGCAATGATTCCAGGGAAGATCTGAGGAACTGCAGGCCTGTAAGACCGACATCTATACAGGGCACATCAGTAGCATGTTTAATAAAAATAGAAATAATGCACATCTGGAACTACTCCATGTCTTTGTCCCTGGAAGTATTGCTTTATAAATGTAGAGTTCTTTGAAAAATAAAAAAACATGTAGATAAGGGTGATCTGGTAGGTACAGTCTACTTGGATTTCCAAAAAGCTTTTTACAAAATCCCTCAGTAAAGATTTTAAGAAAGCTAAACATCTGTGGCCTAAAGGGGAATTTTTGTTTAGATGAATATCTGAATGAAAGACAGAAAACAGAGGGTAGGAGTAAATGTTTAGTTTCACATTGAAGTAAAATCACCAGAAGAATTCTGCAGGGACTGTTTGGTATATTTAAAATGTTCTGCAAAAAGGATAAGCACTGGGGTCAAGTTTGCTAATCATACTTAGTTACCCAGAACATCAAAGGACAAGGGCCAAATRTGGAGGACTTCATGTCACTAAGCAACGGGGCAATAAAATGGTGAAGGAAATTCACTGTTAATAAATGTAAAGTGATGTGCATGGGAAATTCCTAACTTCATCTAGAAAATGGCGGGCTCTGAGGTGATCTCGCCACTCAGGAGTGAGATGTAGGTGCAAAAATTGATAACTCTATGAAAATGTCATATAAATATTGAGTAGTGGTCAAAAGCAAGTCAAATGTTAAGAATTTTTTTGAAAGGGGTAGAACAGAGAACATCACTACACCACTGTATAAAGCCAAGATCTGCCGATGTCCTAAGACTCTGTAAAATTGTGATCTCCTTGTCTCAAAATGGATGCAGTAGATCTAAACCAAGTTCTAGGTAATGAGGTCTGGAAAAGAGGTTTAGATCTGTTAAATCATCGGTGGCATCAAGAGCTAGATAGAGATTGTTTCTTCACAGACTCTTCCAGTGCCAGAACTAGTGGGCATGCAATGCAGCCAAATGGAGCCGAAAAGAGTTGAAAACTGGATGTGAGGCTTAGTGCAAAGTATCATACAGACTTGCCTTGCTCTTATTTCTCCATGGACACATGCTTGTGTCCGCTGCTGGAGGCAGAAAACAGAGCTACATTGACATTTGATCTGAAGTAGTAAGGTCATGTTTATATTTTTAAATTATTTAGTATTTACATGTGTTCTAAACTGCAGGGTTTGTAAACTAGGGTGCTTGAGGACTCTAAACCTCTCCGCAGGGTAGGCAGCCGGTGGGTGGAAGTTGTGAGGATCACCATTTGTATAGGAGCTCCAAAGTCAGTTCTCCTCACCTCTTCAGCTTTTACAGGGATACTGTTGGCAGTTTCACACTGGAAAAGGCAAGGACTGAAAGGACATGGAAAAGAAACTGCTCTTCAGTGACACAAAGGGATGTCTGAAGGCCAAGATTAGCAGATTGGCTGAGTTGCAGTAAGACTTGTTCCTCAGCTCTCTCTAGATTACTTAGTTTGCATATAAATAGAATATTCAGCTATGCAATGCATGCTTGTGCCGTGTCTGCTGCATGCAAGTCCAATATCCAAAAAATCCAGTGGTGTGTTTTGCTTGTTGCAAAGATAACTGTACATTTTTCCAGTCAATATGAGATATGCTAATGGATCTCTCATCCTTAAATGTCTGTATTGCTCTGTTATGCTTCACTTTCCATTTTAATGAAGTATAAAGCACTTCACTTTCCCTGGCCAGTCAACCTCCCCAGTTCTACTGAACTGACCTTCCAGAAACACTTAACTAGCAGGACACAGAAGTTACAATTGTTTTGTTACAACTCCATACTTGGCAACCTTGTCCTTTGCTTTTGTCCTAATATCTACATGATGGTGTATTTGACATCAGAAATGGAAAGGACTTCTTTTGTGCGAAACATAGATGTAAAAACATACCCAGCCAGTTGGGGCTTCATTTTTTTCCAACTCTGATCTAACACAAGTAATGACTTCTAGAAAAATAATACATACTTATACCTGAGCACAAGAGTAATTCCAGTGACTGTAACTGTATCTGAGTTAATGGAACTCACCAAGCTTCTGCCTGGAAGTTTTTGTGGCATGGAGCCACAATTGCTTTATATTTGTGTTTCTTGCATTGCTCAGAAACCATACATTCTGGGTCTGGTTCTAACTGATATGTTTCCAGATTCTTATAGCCTTATTTCATGGGGGGATAGTTTGCTTTGAAATGAAATAAATTACTCGTAGAGGAAGATACCATTTACCACAGTTGAGTATGTTAACTACTAATCCATGGYAAGGCCATGAATATTTGTTGGCTAAGGAGGATTTCTTAATGGTAACGAGTATGCCTTCTTCTGTCATGTTAAATATCTTAGCAATAAATCCTAGACCACCTGAAAGAAAAAAAATTACAAATAATTTTTCTTTCATGTGTTTTTGATAAAGAGATAGTTAAACTTAGTCACTGATGAATTCACAAGAATTAATGGCAACAAGTATAAAAAAACAAGTTCCAAATAGGGTATGACCAAATCATCTTACATACAAACATGATTCCAAATTTTTTAATTCTGGCAAGAAAAGTAGTCAATAAATGGCCCCCCTTATAAAATTACGAGCTCAAAAGTTTTTAACAAAAGGAAGTAGTTACCACACAACATAGACCTAAATTGTGAAACTCATTGCCAAAGTATGTTACAGAAGCCAAAACTATAAATAAGCTTACAAAATAATTGCACAAATTAATGGAAGAAAATGTCCACTAAGTACTATTAAACCCAAAGACTTGGATACAAGTTCCAGCTATTGTAGTCCATGATTCGCAGACTGCCAGGAACCAGAAGGATGTACCAGTGAAAGCAGTGTGGGAGGACTGTCTTATGAGCATCTTTTCCTGGACAGTGTCAAAGTCAAAAAAGTGAGGTTTATCCTCTCCTAATCACAAGGAATACTAGCCAAAGTTTCTGCTAAGTGTAAACAGAACCAGTCTGAACCACCTTTCTTAGGTGGCCAACTACTTTTAAAAAAAGGAAAAATTAAAGCCTTTTAACAGATTCTTGAATGACCTTTAAAGGACAGTTTGCATCATATATAAGTAGCCGCAAGACCCTAGCAGAGCAATCCAACATTTGCAGTTASTACTACTATATTAACAAAAAATAAAGGGGTTGAGTTCCTCCCACTCCCCACACACTGACCTGCTCTCCTACTGTAAGTGTTTTTGGAGAGCAATTGTGATCTGAAGAAATGTTTCATTCYTGAAAGAACTCTTTTTATTCACAGTGGAACATGCCTGAATTTTACAGATCTTCACCAAAAAAAAGTTTTTTTGTGAATAGTTGGTGAAAGAAGCCTAAGGAAAATGTGTACCTAATCCTATTAGCTGACTTAATTTAGAATTATTAAAAGCCTCGATACACAGTATTTAACACAATCTTTCTAGCAGGGTGTGATGTAATCTATTTTTGTTCCTCAGCTAGCAGATGGCTTACCTTTAAGTAATTTCCAATATGTTAGGAGATCAAAAGCCATCCTTACGCCATGGAGGCAGTAATCGTTCCTCTCTGCTGGGGGTTGCTTGGTACTGCGGTTGGGCTATGCAAAAGCTGCTGGCATTTCCAAACATAGAAGGCCGACATTTCTTCAGACTTTGAAGTTAATAATCCTTCAGAAGTTGAAAAACTGGGAGATTTTCAAAACCCTTTTAATGTTCTATATGCCATGTGCTAAAGTAAAGATCTGTAAGTAATCACTGCGGACTAGTGCAAGGAAGTGCTGCACACRCGAGCGCGGTGTGCGAGCCATTGTGGGGCGTGCAAGGCATGCTGCTCTGCTGCGGCAGCACTACTCCGGGGAGCAGAGGGTCTGACGGGTGGCACGACTAACCCTCAGGACTCCGCTAACCAGCTCAGTGCACGTCGGAAAGCCCTGCTGTTGACGGACCCGAAACGCCGCATGGTAGCCCTATGCGTGGCCTTGGAGCATCCCTTTTCTGTGCTCTCCCTTGCCGAAGCTCTGTTTGTGGTGACACAGCATATCACAGATTCAGCCTGATCACTTCCTCTCCGCAGAGAGAGCAATGTTTTGTTTTCCTGCAAATGGGAGACTCAGCCCTAAAACGCCTGTTAGCAGATGGGTTCAGACAGTAAAGGGGAGGTGATTAGGATTGCTCGTGGCAGCCTCATTGATAGTATGCCGCACAGTTTCCAAAGCAGACATATTAAGTTGCCTGGTATCTATCCCTATGTCAACTTTAGAAAGTCATTTCAGTATAGGTAGTTTTAATTTCCCTCCCTGGATCAGTATTCTCCAGCTGTTTGGTGATGAAAAGACCGTACCACCCGGGAAAGAAGAGCACCAGCCCAGCAAGGGCAGTGGTCTGGCTTTGGAGCGGGGGGCTCAAAGTTTTTGACTAAAGTGAGCCAAGTCTTGAAAAAATTGCCTACTGGGCACAACCTTTCCAGCTTCTGATCACATCATATTTATCTGGTAATCACAGTTTTTGCTCTTCTTACATTAAAAATAACAGTTAACGTAACTGTTACTCTCTCAATATGATTTAGCAGTTGGAAACTTCTAATCAACTTTTTCTACAGACAAAGGGTGCAAAAATTACTCAGAAATAATAATGAGAGGGCCTGTATTTAAGTGTTGCTAAAACTGACTCATCAAAATATTTAAATAATTTAAAATTAACTCTGAAATTAGTTTAACCTATATGAAGGCCTAAGATTACTGAAAAAACTTAAGGCCATTTCATGTTAAATTAAAAATAATACTTGAGTTAAACATATTATTCTTGAAATTTTAAGAGAGTCCCACCATTCAGGAGCAGGAAGCCGGTGACCGAACACCTGGAAAAATGTTTGCTTTTGCCAGCTGTAGCTTCTCCACAGGTGCAGAGAAGGTTTTTTCTGCATTTGGACTTATTCAAGTCATTCATTCAAGCTGAGAAACTATCGGGTACTGAAAAAACAGGAAAGTGTGTTTTTTTCTTTCAATCTATGAATAAAAATTGGGTGGTAGAGACTTGGATGTATTAGTTTTAAACTCTTAAAAAGTAGAATGGCGAGAAAACCTCAGGGGCGTTAACGAAATGCAGACTATACTTTAATAGTCATTTTTAACATATTTTGATTACAAAAATCATAAGTTTCCAGAACATTCCAATTATCTAGAAACATTTTTATGGCAGTTTCCTGCAAGCATCCAAAACTAATTTATAGGCTACTCTTGAGCCAAACATTAATCATCTAGTTGTTAGGGAGTATCATATACTGTTTTATGAGCATAATACAGTGCAAAAATAAAAAGTCTGAAAGATGTACAGTATGCCATAATATCATTACAAAAAATATGCATAAAGCACCCCTACTGCGCAGCGCAGCAGATATTGCCTGGGCGGTTTGAGGTGCCCAAGGGTGGCCACAACATCTGGAAGCCGAGGCAGATGTGTGCCCGCCTGGGGAGGCAGCCGGATGCCCATCCCCAGGGTGGGGGGAGCCGACCCCTCTGCAGGGTGCGGGTAGGAGCGTGCTGGCTGTGTTGGACACGGGGGAGCCCCTGGCTGCCCCTCCCACCACGCAGCCCGGGATGGGGCGCTGGGTACAGGGCAGCTTCGGGTCCCCACGGCTCAGGCAGAGCTGCCGCTGCCATGTCCGCACACCCCGGTGGCACAGAGGATCAGGAGGGCTCATTAGCCGCTCTCTGCTGAATTCAAGCAAGTGCAGAAACCTTTTTTCACTGTTTAACTCCCCCAGCAGGAGAACCGACTCAAAGAAAGGTTAGGGCAGGACCACGTCAGGGTTCTGTAGTGAAAAGAAAGGAATTATACTGAAAGCATGGCCAGGAGTATCACCTTGGTCCAATTTACTTCTGCCAAGGTTGCAATGAATGTGGCAACAGTTTCAATGTGTTCACAGGCTCAGGAAACAGCTTCGTTTGTCCATACATGAATACGGGGGAATATCAGACACGGCACGCTCTGGGGTAGGGTTCAGCAACTGATTGCTAAGAATAGGAAAGAAATGTTGCCAAGGATACTCTTTATTTGCAATCACAAAAAATGTCTTGTAAACAGTCTTGTAAATGTCTGTTTTACTTGGGGGAACTAGAGACAAAAAAATGACAAAACAATAGTTGCCGATAACCATTTTTGTACTAATTGTCGTAGCAAGAACAGCCTCCTGACATCTCCTGACATATGCAACCCCGACAGTCTTGGCTGCAGCAGCCCTGCCCCTCGCTCAGGACCCTTCTGCTCTGTTCCTGTTGCTTGGGGATGCCTAGGGCAAAGCAGTGGGCTCAGCTCTAGCTAATTCTGGCTTTTTTCTTCCTGTCGTCTTTTCCTGAGAGAGAAATTCTCCGTGCGTGGAGATTTACCCGTCCTCTCTAGGACTTCTGTGGCCAGACTGGCTGCGCACCACCTCCCCTTGCAAACCTTCACCACCTGCCTCACTGTGCGTAAGGATTTCTGACACCCTGCTTTGAGGTGACCGGGGTGTATCCGCCTCCCCAGCTGCTGCTTCTCTCCCTCTGTGGTCTCATCTGTTTGCTTCTCTTTTTATTCATACTTTATACAAGTCCATAATTTTTGTTCAGTGCTGTTCAGCTGTTCAGTCTCCAGAACTGAAGAGCTCTCTGGTTTATCCCTATTTTAAAGTTAGGAAACTGAGGCTTAGAGCAGATATGTGATTTATTCAACGTAACCCAGGATCCTGGTGCTTTAGTCAGTCACCTCTGCTTCCTCCCTAAGCTCTCCACTTTTAATAAAATAAGCCTTTGCTTTGACTTCAATATCTATTATTAATGAGAAGCCTACACTTAGGTGAAGGCTAAAATTAACTTGTAGTCTCACTGGCCAATGCTCATAAAAATGAAATCTCTTCAGTCAGGTGGAATCAAACAACAGGTTTAAGCAACTATTAATGTGCTGTGTGACCACAGAGGGAAAAACAGTCAGCCATCCCACATTAGGAAGACGCCCTTGTGTAATCAGGGGAAATCAAGTAAGATTTCTTTTGCTGGCACATCTCTTGCAGAGATATCTTAGTGCAAAGCAGTCTCTTCCAGGTATGGCAACATGGGAAATCAAAAATCTAAGTTAACAATAGGTGTCTGAGGAGGAGTATGAATCTTGTAGCTGTTAAAATAGAAGGGAAAAAATCTCCTCTCTGATTTGCACTTGCATTTCTACTGGGTATTTCGTATTCTTTCCACTAGCTAAGCTGGACTGAATGCCCAAAGGAAACAAAACAAATGAGACCACAATAGGCTGTAAACAGGGAATAGCCAGGGTTCATGCCAATTAAAAAATGAGTATGTCCTCAAGTTTGTAGCTCAGTGTCTCGGATCCAAGTCCCTGTCTGAGCACTCATTTGCAAAATACAGACATCTTAGCAGTGTTTCCCAGGTATACTTGCTGCCTGAAATATGAACTGAGGAGGAACCTCAGGCTGGCATATTAGCAAAAGCAGAAGACACCAGTTTCTTCCAAGCATAGCACAGGGAACAATTATGCACAAAAATCTCTCCGATATATATTCCAGTGCAGGCCAATGGTGCACAAGCCATCCCATCCCAAGGTGTCTGGACATAAAGGGCTTGTCAAAATGAATATGAGATGACTACTGTGTGTCTGTATATATAGAAAAAAGCATAGCACAGCAGTGACTGCACAGCACTTTCTGTATTCCTACTGTGTACCAGGCAAAGATTTTTCAGTTCATACATCATTCACAACTTGCTACAGGGATTTCACAAAGCCAGTACATATCCTTTACACAAAGGAAGGGGCAAAAAAAGAATAGATTCAGAAAAGAAAAGATTCTGGAAGTATGTCTGCTAGATGAGTAGTCAGTGTCAGGGGCACTAACAATACACAAAGCTTAGCAAGAAGCAAAATAAATAAGTAAACAGTGACATCGCCCCTACCCAGTCCAAGCCACTGTGAAGCAGAGCACTACCTCTCGCAGTAGAAAGAGCAAGCAACTGCCAAAGGGTTTTCTGCCTGTTCCCCCAAGACATATTTGCACCATTTGGCATACAAAGGGTGAGGGAAAGGAAGAGAAGAATGAGTGTAAGAAACTACATGGAGGGGAATCAACTCACCCAACTTCAGCAACCTACAAGGTAGGTGTCTCATCTAGGATACTTATTTAGGCTCTTTTATAGTGCATAGGGAGAGAGAGGTCCCTCCAAGGGCCGTATCTTTCTTTTCTCTTCACAGGCTGTTGTGCAAACCTGACAACAACAGAGGTGCACACAGATGCACAGTGGATAAGCACTTTTGCTCTTTAGACACACCTACCATCTTGACCAGGAACTGAACCCAAAAGCTCTCCTGCTGAAAGATTCTCATCTTTTCTGCAGAAGAGAGTCCGTACAGGGACATGCAGGAACATTTACTTACCAGTGGACCTATATGGGCAGTGACACAAAATCGGAGAGTTGTCGGTAGTAAAAGCAATTCAGAAGGCAAATTTGCAGCTAGAATTTCAAAGGCAGAGGCAAGACAGAGCAGATTAACATAGATCCAGATAATCTTTTCTGGTTAGATCCCTTTTTGGGATTGAAAACAGCAAAATGAAGGAATTCTTTGGCACAAATCATTTGTGGAGCAGACACAGATGCATGAAGAGAAGATACACCAAAAATGAACCACCTTTTTACCCTCACTCCCCCAAAAACTTTGTTAAGAAATTACAATAATAACTAGTATGATTGATGGGTACAGGTAATGCCTGCTGTTGTGTTCCTTGATGCACCATCCTTAATCCACTATTTAAGTAAACTATACTGAAAAGGAAATTTCAAAGGGCTTCATATAGCATTTGTATCACCATGGGTCCTGTGCCATAAGCAGTGGTTAAAAAGTAGTTTATAGATACTATATTACACACAAGGCAGTGCTGCAGCATAGTGCCAAGCCCAGATCTAATCTAGAAATGTGTTTTAACTCTGAAATGAATACTGTAATGCAGACTGCCTGCTAGTTTGGTTTCAACCATATTTTTTCTCCTGGGGTTCTGAGCTGATTGTAGCAGAAAAAGGTGCCAAGACAGTCTCTTGTATTAAAATATATGGGTTACATATGCACCAAGTTTTATACACAGTATCAACTTAAATATCAGCAGCATAAGGCATGTTGGGATGTAAACTGTTTTCAGATGTGTCTATGGGCTTGAGTGGAAAGGAAAATATTAATGCTACTCAAGCTGATGGCAGTCAGGACCCAGAAGGTGAGCTGCAAAGTTCTGAAGGGGAGCTGCTGTGTTTCTCAAAAGCTATAACCTTGACATTGAGGTTAGCTCTATTTCTCCCTTATACAGCAACGTGTTGCATTATGGCTGTCTAAATATTCCTGGAAGCGTTTCAGAGATTTTGTGACCCAGATGTGGATTATGTGTAACACTAACAATGTACATGCTGGAGATGATTACACTGGGAGCTTTCAGATTCCATTCTGCACGTGTAGCACTGAAAAGAAACTTGACTTGTACTTATGAAATTCCTTTTGACCGTAAGAAAAACAGAAGGAAACCCCCTTTGGAGACTTCCATAATGGGAAACAGGAAACAGGGCTGTCAAGAGTGGAAAGTTTGCAGCACAGGAAAAACAATGGACTATATAAACATAAATGCCATTATCAGATACTCTGCAATGGCCTTGCAATAGGTCTAAAGTTGAAAATATGCAGTGGTTTGTGTTTTCATTCAGATCTAAAGATTGCTTTATGGGCTATTCCTGTTCCTGTTGAGATCAAGTGGTATTTTCATATTGACAAATGGGCATAGGTTAAAACCCAGGGGTAGTGGTTTAAAAAAGACACTCTTTATGAGAGTTTTCAGCATCTTGATTAACTTCTGCTCCTTGTTTTTGCATTTCTTCACAGTCAAAGCAGTTGAATTGGAGCAGTTATCACAAAGCTTTCTTGGGTAGCAATGCAATGAGTTTCAATGATAGCATCTAAATATTAAAAGCAGGATCCTGGTATTTCAAAGTTCCATCCATGACTTTAATTTCTCTACAGGATTGATAAAATGGCAGATATTTCATTGGCATGGGAGACTCTGTTCTAGGGAAAGTACCGCAGCTTCTCGCTTAGACCTGTGTTAGGGACACTCTTCCAAGGCTTCCCTCAACAGAAGAAAACAGAGGATGCCACAGTCTGGCTGCCTGGTGCTTGAGGACTGCAAAGGAAGAAGCTGATTATCGATTCAGAGTATTCCTACAGTTCACCAGAGGTCAGTGCTGGTAGAGGTGCTGCTTGCAGACCTGCTTTAAAACAGTTTAAAACAATTCAGCAGTCTCTAGGGAGCAGGTGGCCTCTGGCTCCCATCGAAAGACAAAGCAATCTCAAGACAGCTTATGTTAGCTTACATTTATACTTTAAGGTCTGTGTTGCAACAAAATTCACTAGAACAGAGTGTAACCAAGCCAGAAGCAGCCCTGTTTTTAACTCGAGGTCTGGGAGTTTTCCAGATAACTGTTATCACCAGTCATSCTCCTAAGGTAGCTTTCTAGCTCCTTTGCACTGATGCTGGAGAAGGCTCTAAGACATATCTACAGGACAAAAGTTGTATCCTTGTCCCACAGGTTTTGTGGTACTACCAGTGGGGGAGGAAAGGCCTCTGATTAAATATAGATGTTTATGCTGAGGTGGTCACCAATGCCATTAATATGGATGGAACCAGTGCATGCTTCATTTAACTCCAAAGCTTTAAAAATAGCCCCTGTTTCTCTGGATTGGCTGTTTCTCTGCATTGATTGTAAATTGAGACTAGCTTGGGCAAATGCATCCACACTGTAAAAGTCAACTTTTAGGTCAGATGAATTCCTCCCCTCACTTGCACTTGCCAAGTACATCCAGGAGCGCAAGTAGGTCACCTGCATGGTTCAGCAAGTTACCCTGAAAAAGGCCGAATTCAGCTCAGTCTTCTCTGTAGCACTGGCTCTCTTTTGCAGTCACAACCAGACTAAAGATGGAACAGGACAGGACCAGCTTTCTTATGCACGTGGTGCAACTGCAGAAGATTTTAGAGAAAGAATATATTCTTCTCCAGGTGGGATATACACATCCCGGGCTTTCCAGTGCCTTCAGTAAGAGAGTAAAGCGGAGGTCTGTTGTGCACCACTTCCTCTCTGTTTCTGTGTGACTGCTGTAGTGAGAGTTGGATATTGCTCTTAGAGTCTGCAGACTGACTTAGACCTGGTGAGAGAGATTGTGTTATTGATTGGATATACTGAATGTATCACTTATCTTTTATCTCTAGAGATACTTCACAGCTCTTTTGTTATTCCTGTGTTTGAAATCATATGGTTGGTATACATCAATACCTTTTACTTTGCTAAAGCCAACACCAAAGATTTTAAAAAGTCTTTTCTGCCTCAAGAATCAGAAATTAAATGTTTTTATGGCCTCTAGAAAATTATCTCTTTCATCTCAAGCAAGTTCACTGGCAATGTTTAGATCTGATAATCAGATTACAACCATGTTGAAAGATACACCCCCAAGTGAATGAATAATGTAATTTCTATGTAGCACAAAAGATACCTACCTGAAACAGCACTATCCACTCTGGATGATCTCTACTATCTTAAAATAATATGATTCAATCAAATCTGGTTGGTTTAATAAAAACAAGGAAGAGTGCATTAGCTAAGTGGAATCAAATAATATTTGTTCATCTACCAAATATTAAGTTTGCCTTTTCACCCTACCCTACTCACAGGGTGCTTCATCCATCCCTGGGAACTGACTTCCAGCATCCCTTGGGTATCCGCAGCCTTGGTGGCCACCCGCAGATGGGAGGTCTCTGCTGAAGGAGGTCCTGTTTCCACTGGCTCAGCTAGTAGGATTTCCACTCCCTGTGCCTGGGAAAGGTCTTTGGTCTGTGATGCTCAGTCCCACTGTGMCTCAGCATTGATCAAAAGTCCTCTTCCTGGCCTCTATTTTCAGTTTCTTTCTTTTTCAGAGTCTCCGAGCAAATGAGGAACTGAGCGGTTATGTAAAGAGAGCACAGAAGGGGGCATCTGCCTTTGCGGTCACCCCTTCCTCCACGCCGTTCTGCATGGTTCTCCAGAAGAGGACAACCGAGGGTTTCAATTTGTCAGAGTATTCTTTSTGTTTTCTAGTTCTGCAGTTCTGTGGAGGTTTTCCTAAATGAGCTGTGGCTGAGGGAAGTACAAAAATTAACTGCCTCTCTTCAGGATATAAGGTGTAAAATTAAAGCGATCAGAAAGAAGAAACCACTCTTCTAACCGCCAAAGGCTCAACTTCTGTCGGCTCAGCGCTGTGCTCTCCCCACCATTGTCTGCCCTCAGAATTAGATTCCAGTTGCCGTTTTCTGAAGTACCTCATTGACTACAGCTTAAATTTTCCTTGTGTATGATTTGAAAAGCCTGGCTATACTTTCTGTTCACCCCAGCCACATCATTTTCAATGACTCCTTTATTCTGGAATTAATGACAGAGCATACTTCGTGGTCTTGTTGTACAGATCCTAGGAACAAATGACTTCAGACTGCTCTAGTCATCGAGGAGAGATAGGACCTCCACAGGGCAATTCATCTTTCCTATCTTAAACACCTGTTTTAGGATGGAATAAATCACCCTCTGGAAATGCCTATCTCTTCCCATTGACTATTAAGGGACCCTAATGACTGGCAGAGAATAAATGCCTAACTTCAGAGGTCTGAGATGAAGGATGATGAATCCCATCACAAATAGGCAGCTGAACATTTCACCTAGGCTGTGTTCCTTAACTGGAAAAGGACTCCAGACAAATGTTAACGTTCCCAAACTTTGTGTCATCACAGGAAAGCTGATTTTCTTTAAGGACTGAAGACAAATGTTATTGAAATGCTGCTTTGTTAGTACCTTAAAAGAAGAAAGAAAGTAGGAATATGCTAGAGAGAATATTAAATACAAGCTGGTAGCTGCCAGCAGGAGGAACCCCAAGCTATATGTATTGACTTCTATGAGGTTCCTTTAACTTTGCATGGTAGGATTATGTTAGACATAACTAAGATAATATTATGAAATTATTTATGAAATCAACACTGATGTAAAAATCAAGGAAATAAAAACTTTCATTTCAGAGCATAAATTATTAGGCATATAAAGCCATCTGCATCCTCCACCCAGCAGGATGGGCTCATTGGACAAGATTGCATTCATTTCCTAGAAGTGGCTGGATGGCGTATGCAACTCGGTACATTGTGAAAGATGCAGTAAGAGAACCAAAATGGGACTGCTGGTCAGTACAGGTATTGCTCATTTTGCTCAGCCAGTTTGGGAAATGGCAAACTTGAGGGAAATGGTGATTCAGGGACCAGCGGGCGATGCTGCAGTTGAGCTCATTTTCAGTGTTCAGTGTTGCTTAGACACACGACTTTTATCTTCTCTGGGACATGAAAGGTTGTACATGTACACAGGACCAAGCCGATGACTTACAGGTAACAAATGTTGCAGAATAATTAATTTTGAGAAAACCCAGGTGAAGGAAAGTACCTGGAAAGCTCACTAATTTAAAGTCACGCTTGGGTTTTTAAAAGAAAAGTTGTAATGAGTAATGTTTTACAGAGATTAGTTTAGTCACTCTTTAAAAAGGTTTCAGTGCTGAGGTTTCCATCCTTCATCCCTGAATATCTCCTTCACCCCCGAATATCCGGAGTGACTGGAGTCCCAGTTGTCTAGCRAGATCACTTTGGGTTTAGCGGTATTTTACATGTTGAGACCTCATCAGCTGAAGACCAGCCATAAATAATGCCTATCAATCAGCTCAACATCATGCAGACAGATGCATGCTTTAGTCTCTTCCAGGTATGCAAAGGATCAGTGCTGTTATTTTTACCTTATTACTGCCTTCAAGGAGAGAGCTAGGCAAACTGCACTGCAAATGGATGCAAGTATCTAGCAGCTACCTCATTTTTTTAATGGAAATTAGATGTTCAAATTGCACAGACTGGGCCAAGCACCTGRAATATCATGAAGGACATGCAGAAGCTAGATACACAAATAAAGCATATTGGATTACCCCATAGCATAATTGGTATTGCTATTGCTGCTGGTCGTCTTAGTATATGCAGTTGCTTGAAACTGAACATCTTTGCCTGTGCTGTTATTTGCATGGGACCATATTTCCACACCCACACCCCCAATAAACACTGACTATTGTCATAAATCAAGAAGAAATCCTTCTCTGTGTTTTGGCCGGAGTCACTGTTGCCCCACGGAGCATCATGGGAGGCAGCAGAGCCATGGCTGTGCCCAGAGCAGCTCCCTGCTGCCGAGCTTCTCTCTGCAATCTGAACCTGAGGAATCTGTTTATCTATCAAAGAAGCACAAAGAGTTCAAGTAACAGGTGTAGTATCAGAGATGACAAGCCTTTCCCACTTTCATCTCTGAGAAAAGCAGCAGCATAATGAAGATAAATAGGAATTTTACAGACAGGTAATCACATGACAACGGATCCCTGTTATTTAATACCACCAGAGCTATTTCAAATAGTGTTAGGACTTGTCTATGCCCACCAGTATCAAGTTCTGCTAATCAGTGACCTGTAAATGTGCATGGTTCATTAGGACCCCGAGAACAGCTGTCCGTGTCCGCTCAGGATCAGATTACAGGATATCATTAACTTGGATTCTATATCCGTTTTGAAGCTTTTGTTACAACTAACTCATAATTCTTTCTTCCTTTTTTTTTTCAAACTGTCCTGGAAACCAGTTCTGTTTTACTTGCTTCTGTTCAGTATCATTTTAATGTACATTCAAAAGAAAGCTGTAAATATAATGTTCGTTGTAACTAGTGCAATAAAACACAGAATAGTTTCATGCCTCTTGCACATGCCTGTGCTCAAACTTTATAGTTGAATTGTTTTAGTGGAACAACTTAAATCCACTCTAATCTCCTACTGCCTGTAAAATATGTAAAAATACATATATATAAAACCACATTATGTATTTCAGAACAAGCTTTTCAGTTTACTTTAGTGACTCTTATCTGATAAAATAATACATTGGTTTGGCTATTATTGCATGACTTAAGTATAGTTCTGGAAACATAAGGCTGAGTATGCTCCTTCTCATGAACTGTACTCTAATTATGGTATGGCTTGTTTGATTTTAAATGCTTCCTACTATAATAAGAAATGTACAGGGCATATGTAGAAAAAATGGTGATGTTATTTTTTTCCTTACTTTTTTGAGGCAATTTGCTTCTTTCTACTTTTTTCTGCGTTAATTCTAAGAGACATCAAGCAAATCAAAGAAAAAGATGGATTCACAATTGATGGAATGGGAAACAGGAGTGAAAATCAACCAATAAATTATTAACTGAATGTTAATCAATTACCTTGACTGTTATTCTCCCAGGGTAGTTAAACAATCACAAATTGTATTAATGAATCATTTATTCAAATAAAAATCCCCAAATTTAGTAGTCAGCATGAATACCAGCAAAAAGGCAGAAAAGAACACTCTAACGGAATCATTGCTGTCTATAGCAAATGTGAGTTTATACTATCCTGTTTTAATCATGTCAGCTATTATGCAATTACTGAGTAGTAGATCTGTTATTAGATACTAGGCCTGATCATTCACTAATGTTCTTATAAGCAGATTTCTTACATTCAATATGAGTATGACAAAAATCTACTTATTTCAGTACATGGAACAGGATTAGGTTCCTAGCACAGACTAGGGAATATAATCAGTAAGATTAATTAATTAAGATTAATTAGATTAGTAAACTATTAATGYAAACTGTAGATATCTGGATATAATATGATGCTCAAGCTAGGGCTCTAGGGTAAAAAGTGTTTTTGAAAGAAACTTTCCAGACTTTGTTGCCAAAAATCTGTCCCTTGTAACAAGCCCTGCTGAAAATCCAGATACAATGTACGCCAAATATTCAGGTAGTATTCTGAATGGAGTGGCTCTGAAGTGAGGCTGTCAATCCATATCTAGACACCAAAGCGAATGGCTCGGTTCTCTCCAGAAGTTCATAAAACATCTGCAATAGGAGTTGGACTGGCCCCCTCATCAGTAAATGTCACTCTTCCTCCAAGTCCCTAAACACGCTCTAATGGAGTGGTGCCCCTTTACAATTAAAAAAAAGTCCCAAATTTATAAAACCACTTGATAAAGCAAAACAGAATACACATGAGCTATAGAAGCAAAGGCTGCCTGAAAAAAATCAATACACATCTGTTGAGGTTTAACATGTCATTTATGGAGCTCAATTATGCTGCAGGGTTTTGATTGTCTCCCATTTCTTCTGAACAGGCTTTTCCATAGGGATGACTTTAGATCATGATAGTTAAACACTGAAGCCTGAAAACGTTGGCCATATCACTTAGCTTTCCATAGCCTGAATCCAAAAATGTTAATGCTCCTGATCTGGCATGAGTGCTTAATAATGTAAGTGAGCAGAATTAAATACAGTTGTGTGTGCTGTGCCCTTGAACCTATGGCTGTGAAAATGTGTTCACTTTTGCTCTGTATAAATGATGTGCTATGTACATTTTCTTAGCRAAAGACAGGCAAAATAAGGCTCAGATTTTAAACAATTTCAGATTATTTTTGCTTAGAAGAAAAGCGTATTTGTCTTTAAAAATGGAACACACTGAGGACCGCCTTTGACAGAAACCGCAGCATGGAAAGCCTGAGATGCTGACCCACTGACCCACAGCCCTCGGCTGCAGATGCTAAAAGCCCCGTTTTAATGTTCCCCTGTAAGTGTTCATGCCTTGCACCTGGCTGAAACACCCCTCAGGGGCTACCAGCACCATCTCTTTCTGACAGGACAGCAGACCATCCCCGAAACCACTGAGAGCCCATGCAGTCCCCCAGGGTGCCCCTGGGCTGGCAGGCTGCAGGCAGCGATCCAGGGCTGCCGGAATGGGGGAGCCCTGCTGGCTCCGGGGCACTGGCAGTGGGAAAAGGGGGGGCCAGGTGGGATCTTTTTGGTCATTTGCCTGCTCTTGCAGATCTTGCTCAGCTCCCTGATAATATCCTAGCCGGAAATCTGCTTGGGCAAGATCTTTCTGWTGTTCACAGTTTGCCAGCCCATGATGACAATTTAGATTGAGCAGAAAATTAGTCTGAAACCAATTTATCACTGGAATATTCTATTAAAACAAAACAAAATCATTGGTGGGCAAATTAGTTTAGTTACAATGGCCTGCAGGTACTGCAGAGCTAGGAGGCTTGTGGCTTGGGTTGGGATGGATTTCTCCCAGCTGGAGATGTTGCCACAACAATGGGAAGCAGATTGTAGGTCATGTTGTGTAAAGCGAAACTTCCGTCCCAGTTGGAAGAGCTCGGTACAGAGCACAGGCAACACGCAGGGCCAGAACGGCAGCCTGTAGTACAGCGGTTTGGGAACTTCTACCAAACCGTAGGAAGGCACTTGCAAGCTGCGTGTGTGGGACAACCAACAGTCATCTCTAAGCATATATCAGTATGACTGGAGAAAACCCATCTCCTTTATCTTTCTAGAGGGTATCTCCCTATAGCTAGAAGCTGTAAAGAAGGTACATGATGTTTGCATGCTAGCCATTAGTGTAAAAGATCCCATTACTATTAAAGCTGTAGTACTGAAACCTATTGGCAAAGCAGAGTCCTGGCTGTAAAACTGGGTAAACAATAAAAAATAAGGTCTGTGACTACTTTATTTATTCATGAATCATCATCTATCACTAATAATGCTTATTAATGAAAAAATATAATATCAAGCCATCTGGTATGAAAAGGTAAGTCTCAAAGGATCAATAAGCTACAAATTACTGTTATGAAACAAAATACAACAGATGAGGTACTGATGYTTTTTCACAAAAGATTCATCATTTAGCTCTGTGCAGTGACTGCTATTGAAATTCTGGCGAGACCTCAGTTCTCTGTTGCAAYGCTGGGGGAGGATTAATGTTGGAATCTGCTAGCAGGACAAATCACGGCAATGTGCTTGATGTATTTTTCAAAAGCATTCATTTTAATATAGGAATCTTTCTATCTGACATAACTTAGTCAGTAAATGGTAATTAAAGGTAATCATTTAACTCGTTTAGTGTACTTTTTTTTTCCCAAATGAATAATAGGGCTGTTGTAAAAGAGAATGTTTTTACCCCAACTTTCTTTTGATAAAGCAGTAATAAGAGACATAACAAAATGCTGTGATGAAAACAAAGTCACAGCTCAGAGCCTTTTCTTACAGCTTTTCTTGCAGCTGTGGCCCAAATTATAGGAGTTTTCCACACACTTAACTCTGGCTTTAATTTACAGTAAGTGGGTTTACCATGGGCATCTGGAAAGATGTGATTTTACTTTCATCATATTGATTTATATGACTGTAATTAGGACTATCATAGTGTTTGGGAAAAATACTAGTTCTCCTGTTACCTGCTTGGACTTGTTATGTTGTGCAAACTCCTGTAGGGCTTTTCCAAAAAAAGCACATCTGCATGCTGGCTCCTTTATCCTGTTGTCCTATCTGCTCTGTCCTGGGCATGCAAGAGCTGGAGCACAGAGGGACAGGCAAATGCACCAGGTTGCCTGTGATGATGGCAGCACAGGTCAGCCACGGGAAGCCTGGTCTGATGAAAGCTTTAGATGTTTCATGATAAAAATGTAAACCCTTCCATCCCCATGAAATCAGGGGTCAAGAAGAGGATGGCTCCTTCAAGTTGTGCCTCATTTCATAGCATTGAGACCAAAACCCGAGAACCAAACATCCTGAGGCTCTCCAACATTTGAATTTTAGATCCAGCTCTGGACCCACATTTTGCATTTTGGGCTCATTTCTGAATAAGTAGGAGCAGCAGTACCCCACTGATCCAACATTCACAGCTATAGTCAAAGAGATCTTAAACCACAGCAAAGACAACTCCCCAGCGCGGTTAAATTCCCAAAGAAGGGACTCAAGCTGCTGCTTTGGAAGTAGCTGAGGAAGACTTTCAGATGTCCCAGTCTTTTGCATTGGCTTGCCCGTCAGTTCTTTTCATCATTAAACTCAGCAAGGATCATTAACGCAGTAACTGGTTCACCTTCACCTGTGTAAAAAATGTCCTATAAAAATCCCATTGAATTCTCTGAAGATTCAGAGCAGGAACAATCTCTTCTACTGTGAACCTGTGTTCTTTATTGTCTTTAAATCAAGAAAGACCATTATGAGGAAAGATTGCACTGGGACTATTTGGGGAAACTGGTTCAGAAACTGGGGTATGCATAGAGCCTTCACTTCTTACAGGAAGCAAGTCATTCTGCTGTGTGAGCAAACCCTTAGGGTTTATTTGGTTGAATTGACATATTTGCGTGGCCGGCATGGAAGGGCATAATGTGGGTTAATTTTTAGCCTGACTTCCTCCAAAAATGAGTCTCATATGGCTTTGTTGTTTGCATAAGTGTATATATATATGTATACATTTTTACTTTTTAATTTCTGGGATTTGACTTAGATCTATAAAGTTCCTACGAGCTGTATGAAAATAGCTAGCCACTTGGTGAGAAAGGTAATATTATTGCTTATATTGAGGGAAAAGCATCAGTGAGTGTCTTCCCCTTTATGAAATGCCAGAGAATCCTGATGTGGGACACCGACCCTTGGGAAGGCAGGGTTGCTGTGAGATCCACTGCTCACAAAGCAGCGTGCTTCTTTAAGCAATAATTAATGCTATGTTAATAAAAGCTATTTGTAAGTCATTCAGGTTTTAAACCTGAGGAACTGGGAGATTCTAGAGCCCTGTTCAGGAGAAGGGCCGGTTGTTTGGTCAATGTCCTCCCACAGGCAGGACTTTATCACAAGGGGGATGAGCAGAAGATACTGTCACTTGTGGCTTCTGTGCGCTGACATTTTTCTGAATCAGTTGCTCCGTGGCAGTTGTTGATATATAGCCCATGTTCCTATAGAAACACAGCCATGGGATCGCTGCTATTTGTGTGACCAGTTGGGTTTCCGCAGACCCGCGCCTTGTCAGAACAACTTTTCAAGATGTTACCTATATTTCAATCAAGTTCACAATGGGGTAAATTCTCAAAGATCATTCATTTCCTAAAGAGCCATTAAATTGGGAAACTGTCTACAAAAAAAAAAAAAAAAGACTGTGCCAGAGTCCTCAGGCCTGGAGTTCCCACCTTCCTAGATACCAAAGGCACGAATACTGTGCGACCTGCATATGCTGCTCCACCCCTCTTCGCTGTTCTCCACATGTGCAAAATACATAAACTAAGTGGAAAGTAGCTGTTTAAAGTGGCTTAGGGCATCCATTAGCTTGCCAAGTATATTTACAGCACATCTAAAAATTGTTGCTAGGATCACTAAAATGTTTATTGGCAGAATATGAGGAGAGAATTTTATAAAATGTCTGCTTCTGGACAATAAAAAGGAGGAGAGGGTGATGATTGTACTTCTGAATGTTTGTAACCCAAAAGTTTGCACAGTCCCAAATCCCAGCCCATTTATAATGACATATAAATGTCATGCCTTCCATGTCTGAGTAGAAGCCAAGCTAAGGACACATGACATCTGCTCCAGATGAAAGTGATTCGTGCTCATAATGTAATTCCACATATATAACAACTTCCTCAACTTTTTTTGCAGTTACCAAGGAATTATTTGGGGCATCTGGGGAGGATTGTCAATGTAACAGTATTGGCTTGTTAAGAGAGTTTGGAATTCAAATTCCCTTGGTGAAGACGAGGGGGAATAACTCAGTAACTACTATCTTGTAAAGAGTTATCCATTTGGTGCACACACAGAYATGTGAGAGATTTTCTTATGCTGAAGTGGATATTCCAGGCTTCATTTGTTTCCTGTGACATTCCTGAAAAATGTGACTTTGTTTATTTTTTCTTGTGCAACAAATGCTACAAGCTTTAAGTGGAAGCAATGCTGCAGTACTGTTCAGTCACAGCGCTCTTCATCAGCTTGTTACTTCTCAACCACATGGCGATCTAGTCAACTGGTACAGTGCTCTGCAATGGATTACAGCTTGACACCACTTTAAGGACACACTCCCTCCCAACATACAACCTTGCTGGTATCAGCACCTGCATGTTTTACACCTTTTATGTTACTGCAGTTGTTAAATCTATTCCACCTCTCCTTTGACACCCACATCAGTTAATCTAGAGTCACGAATTCATAAGGGCTCAACGCTCATCTAATAAAAAGTTAGTCTCTGCCCCAGTAGCATTTACTGCATCATCACTTTTCTTACAGGACATGAATTTTTCAACAGCTTGTGAAAAGTTGTGAACAGAGCCTTAATTAAAACCACATTCAGCAGAAAGGTATCTTACATTATGAGTGAAGGAAAGATCTGGGTAATATTAAGCAGCTGTTAAAATACACAATTAAGTCAAGCTAATTGTTATTACTGGCAGCCCCAATGACAGATGAGTGGTGAAACGCCTGACTGAACAGGCCTTTGGTCAAACAACTGATGTTACATAGCTATTCTGCAGTAGGCTCCTGACCCCCATTGAATACAGAGATATCATACTGACAATTAGATAAAAAATGCAATTTGTATAAGTATCAAAAGCATTGTCCTTCCTTCTGTTCTTACTGAAAAATACTGGCTGGCTGAATTCAGACTTGAGAAGCCCTAATGAGAGTTCATAGATTTGGGGGACAGGAACCACAAAGGCAGTCTGATCTCCTGACACAGATTCACAACCTCTTCAAGTAATTCCCATTCAATAATTCGCGGCTGAACTGGAACATAGGCCATTGAACAGACACACAGTCTTGATTTTACAGATCCCGGGTATGGAGGTTCTACATATTTTTCCTGAAGTCCTAAAGTTTCTAAAAGTTTCAGGATACAGGCGACAAAGCCAGCTTAACAATTTCTTGCCTTCCCACCCTCTGGCTACTCCCTCTCACCTCTGTACTGCTGCTCCCTCATTTGTGCCAGTGCAGCTGTTTGTGGATCCATGCTGTAAACCAGATTGCTGGAATGATTAAAAAAAAAACCATGGAAACCTCTCAATTTGACTTAATTACAGAAGAAACATAYTGTTAACTGCCTCCGAGGCTGAGGCATCGGTGCAAACTTGATTTAGTCTTGTTCCACACACTTTGTAATTATTTACATCCAAAGTGTATAAAATGCTATCTTTCTGTTATGGGAAAGCTTTACAACCACTACAACTGTATTGCTCTCACCGTGCACTGAGTGGGCAAGTTTCATTGTAACTCTCAATTAACGAAGTTATTGGAAGGGTGAAAATTGAACATAGGCATTTAGGTAGCTAGATGCAAGCCCATGAGAGATCTCTGATTTAGAGAATGATGTTCATGCCAAACTCCAAGCAAATCAGGTCAGTCAAGACCTCAGTTTTCCCTCTAGTTTAGAAGTGGGAGTCCTTTCTGGTGCCTTCCTTTGGCAAGGCTTGTCTGCTGATAGCCTAGGAGCCTTTCTGAGGTCCTAGGAAGCTAAGGAAGAGTAATTTCCTTACAGGGTCAGCCACAAGACTGTTTTCCATCTTTTGAGCCTACCTGGGAGACTGAGAGATGACAACCAGTTCTGAAACAAAACCAGACCTCCTTGTCTCCTTGGAGCTCTGTGCAACTTCGGCACTTGGAGGACTTTGTGGCATCAACTGGTCTGGCAACCACACCTGGCAGTAAAGGGTCTAAAGGAAGCACCTTCCCCTTAAAACTCCGCTTCTTGGCCAGCATGATGACCTGCACTGCCTGCATACAGCCCTGCTGTTCCTTGGGAACAGCCTTGTGCATGTGGTTGTTCTCAGCAGCTACACCAAGACACAGGAATTCACTCTTGAAGTGACTTAGCTTCTTGACAAATTCTGTCTCTTTCAAATGTCCACTCAAGGTTTTCTTCTTTGACCCCATGTCCCAGGAGGCAGCTCCTAACCCTTCAGCATTTACTGAATGCATACCCCACGGATGAGGAGATAGAAAGGGTGCTGTGTTGGTGCTGGTTTTGCTCTGAAAGATGCTCATATACATGGCGATGGGCACATTGGAGGAACCCGAATAGTAAAGAATATGCTGCCAGCTCTGTTTGAAATCGCTTTCTTCCCAGTGAAGTTGTTCTGCTTGCACCTTCATCCTGTGGAAAGACATTATCTTTCATTTAATACAGCTTAAAGTGGAAAGATGAGAGTATTGTCTCTGTGTGGGGGACTCGTCTAAGGCTGCAGTTCGTTTCTGAGCTGGTGAGCAAACAGGAGCAGTTACAGGAGGGAATACAAGTGAACAATGTAGAACAAGCCTGATGAGATCCACAGATGAATCGTTCTCTTTTCTAATCTCTTCCTTTAAAGAAAAAAGCAAGGAATACGGCTGGAAATGAAGCACTAGTTTTTTAACAGTGCATGCAATTAGCTATTGAAACAGCTTGCTGTGGATTCTCCTTCATTTGAAGGCTTTCAAACAAGGCGGGATGTCTTTCTAAAACAGATTCAAACAGAATCAGCCTTGATGGCAGGATTCCTGTGTTGTGCAGGGGCTCGGATGAGATTTTTGTTACAAGCCTCCTGGCCTTAGACTCCCACTAAGTTTCACTTTAGTTGCTGTCCCTCTGCATGGTGGGAAGAGGGCATATTTTTTTAATTAGCCAGCAAAGCAATAGTTTAAATCTTTGTGATTGTATATTTCATATATATAGTTTTAGTTGTAGACTCATACAAAAAAATTCTGTATCTCCATCATGTCTTTGTCTTTTCTTTACTTCTGCTGATAAAATTTTTACGTTTCCAGCTCCCGTGACTAAAGCCAGCACCAAGAATAGAAGGCAGCTCCTTATTCTAAACCTACCAGGATTAAATRTAAGACACAAATAAGCATAAAAATAAAGCATCATATAAAGATGCACAGCAAGGTCAAAGATTTTGATACATCTGTGTGGATCAGATAATGGGACTTTGCTGCCTATTATTATCGCCTATCATTATCTTCCCAGTATGATCTTAAAAGTATTGCTTATTTAAAAAATTGTCTAGTGCTTGAACTTATGCACCTGATGTCATTTTGGACACCTAAGGATACCTAACAGCTGCATGGGCTGCTATGTATAACACAGGGCCACAGAGGAGGCCTGTGCCCTTCCAGAGTGATAGCAGGATGACAGGCAGGACAGCCAGGAGCCCCTGAAGTCTCACCGGTACCTGTGTTTCACCACAGAGTTACTGGGACAGCAATTCACTTCCCTGCAGTCTAATATATAAAGCAAATTAGCTTTTTTTTTAATTCAAAAGCATATTGATTTAAGAAAGAAAATGAGACCAAGACTTCAGATGGCCTACACTGGTCTGTCTTCATTAATTTGAGATAGGGTTATATTATGTTATCTGAGAACTTATCCCATAACACTTGATTACTTGAATAGCATCTGTGATAGGTATCTGATTTCAAGAGAATTATGTTAAAGTCAGGGCTGTCAGTGAACCTTCCCGCCAGTAATCTAAGCTACCGTTCCGGTCTCTTTTCAGTGTTATTTATGGCTGGCTAACTTGACTACCAGATAGAAAGTACACAAACCCAGCCATTAAAAGATCTATTCCAGATAATATTATCTTGGAGGTAACAGTGTTTGTGTTCAACATTTTGTCAAAATACCAAGCTGGTCCTGTGGGAGGCTGGAAAATATTTTCCTCCCCTTTGAGGTCTTGGTTCTGCTCAATGTGACCTGTACAGCAAACACTGTGAGAGGATGGTGTTTAGTTTGAGCTTACATTTTCAATCGTACTGCAATTATAATAATTAGAAGGATCTGGCACTGGTCTCTGTTTTCTTTCTGAATATTAATCCTGTTCATCGTCACTTGTAAGCATCAACCAGCATTCTAAATAGGTTAATTAACTGCAATTTTATTTATAGTCATCCTGAAGAAGAGGCATAAGCCTAAACCAATTGTCTGCATCCACTGTCCAAAATCCATATTCAGATCCCTTCTCAAAAGGTCCCTATTTTGACACATTGGACTGAAATCCCCAATGTGTGTGTCCTGGCCTTCAGGCTTATCTGGAATCTACTTCTGAATAACATTTGGCTTTCAGCCTCTATATTTAGGAAAAAAAAAAAATCTCTAAAAAGTCATGATCTAAGAGCAGAACTCGGACAATAAATCAGGCCAGCTGTCACTATTTGGTCAGAAATGAATACCAAACTTCCAAAAATTGGGATCTAAAAGTAGGGAATTAGATAAGAGAAAATGCAATAACAATAGAAAACAGCTTTAAAAAAGAGGCATGTATTTTTTTGTAGTGAATAAATTGTTAATAGAATTTTCCTCTTTCACAAACTGTTTTAAAATTATGGTAATTCCTTATTCTGTTGTTTTTCCATAGAGGGTTTTGGGTTTTTTTAATGTTTATATACATTTTGCAGCTCATAGGATGGCCTATAATATGCAGTAAGGTGGTATTGGCACTATTTTTGCTCCTTGATTAGGAAAATATATCCATGTACACTTGAAAATTTCCTTACTTCAAGCAATATTGTCCAAGAAAACATCACCAATGCTTTGGTCTTTTTGCATTGAGGGCAAAACCCATAAGTCAATGCTTATAAAATGTCTCTTGTTGTTTTTGATATACTTTCCATAGCTGAGATATTTCCATTTCCTTTCCTGAACTGCATCTCTGTTAAGTGCTCTTTAAGAAAAAAAAGAAACTTCTTCTGCTATTGCAGAGCACTCATTTCCAGAGACAAGGATCTCACACCAGTCCCTTTCAGTGTCATCCTCAAGTTAATAAAACCTATTTTAAAGGAAATGTTTAAACAAGTGCATACTTTTCCATTTTCTCCTTTTGGGCTGTGCCTACCAGATGTACTAATGCTGGCTATGCAGAATGCTCTGCAGCATGAAAGCAAGATCATCTGATCATGTCCATCCAAACTGAAACCGGTTATATACAACACCCCACCAGTCTTCTCCAGGCACTGAAACACTGAGAAGACTTACACCCAAAGAAAAGGAGAAAAATCACTATTTAGTACTGGATAAGCAATATGAAGAAATCGGATAGTAAGCAGGTAACCACCCAGGAGATCTCAGTACAAGAAATAAGAATAATTTGCCCTAAAACACTTGAACGGGATTCATTAACTTCAGCTATCTACTGGGTAGGTGACTAATGTAAATTTTCATCAGAATTCCTTGATAGGCAATGGAGAAAGATAGACTCTTTCACAGTACACATCATCCAATTTCAATACAGGTGTTTATAGTAGGTGGGATGAATAACACTTTGAAGATGCGTATCTCCATATAGGCTCCATCCAGAGAGACTAGATAATTTGCTTAGACTAGACACCTAAATTGCAGATAACTAAAATTAGGGGAGTTGGATCTTGCCCTGGGTGCCTGGCTGAACAGAGAATATTTCTCAAGGCTTCTGATTACTCACAGTCCTTCCTGGGCTTCATAAGCTGCTATGCTTTGTCCAGGACCTGCTGTGGAACTTGCAAACAGACTTTGCAGAAACTCTGACATAACAGGGCATCCCAGGTTTGTTAGGAAGAGAGCAAAGCACCTGAGCGCTGGGTCTGGTGCTGACCTGTAGCTCACAAGCCCAGCCAGACCCAAAATAACCCAAGTATTACTGAGGTGTGCTCCCGACTCTGCACCTTTGGGGAAAGAGGACTTGTCATCAGTAACAGCAATGGACTTCCATGCCAGTTCATGGCACTGAGCAAACAAGCCCTCCCAGAGCCCTAGAGAGGTGTCTCAGCACCACTGCTTCCAAATGTCTGAGGCTCCTGTTAATGGAAACACAGGGCTGGCTCGGCACAGCACCATTTTGATTTGGGTGAGGTCTACTGAGTGGGATTGTGACTCAACCTAGCCCTAAAATAAGCTTAGCTGTGCCCCCGGGTGGCACTGCTGAGTCCATAGGACCACCTCAGTGTCTCTACTTTCAGGCCATGGGTAATCTACGGTGCAGGTAAATGACCCACTGAGGACTAGTTGTTGACTGCAGCTTCTGCTTTCCAAATCTGTCGCTGAGAGTCCTAAGTGCCCTAATGCTGAGGACCAAACCCTGTGTGCTACATGAAACATACCTAAATCCCACTCTGCACCCCTTCTTCTCTCTCTCCTCTCTGAAGGCATTTAGAGAGAAGCCCTAAGGCTGTAATCTTTTTTTCTGTTGAAAGGGACCCCTCTTGCAGCCCTGCCTACCACAACAGTTTTTCTTGTTAAAACATGCAGGAGCACCGAGGGTCTCACTTGACAGCTCAGACATGTTTATTGATGTTTTTTTGTTGGCCTGAGACCCTCATAGTGGTTGTAATGTGCGAGCAGGTGGTGGCAACTATGCCTGCATGGTCCATCTGTCTCCAGAGGGACTGCCTGAGAAGGTCTGCTTCACCAGCAAAAAGCTTTCACACCAGAGATGCTCATTCCCTGGTCACCAAGAAAATTATCCATATTTATTTTTGTTGACATTGCCCTTGACTGGTGCCTGATAATGATGAACCTTTTCATTCAATACATTCACAGGACACCTACTGTTACAGGGACATTGTTTTCAAATGCCAGACTTGAGCTGGCTGGGCTGAAATTTGCCTTGCCATGTATTAGCCTCAGGCTCAAGAGTTTCCAAAAATCTTTGTCACTCTTCCTGACCCATTTTCAAGAATGAGGGTAGGGGAAAATTATTCTTGCCCATGCAAAAAACAATTCTGTCAAGCTTTTATTTAGGATAGTCTCATTCTGCCACACTTTACCAGGAGGACTGGAAACTAGGGCTATGGGAGAATGCCTCTCCGTTTAGGGTCACAACGTGGCATTAGCTCACTTAATGGGCTCCCAGGAGCAGSACGGGCAATGGGCTAATGAAAGCAGTTTCCCAACAGTTTCCCAACCTAGCTGCAGGGTGAGCTTCGGACAGACACATGCATAGGTCCTATGTGAAAGCAGCAAAAAAGAAACATCTCCATCAAATATTTTGACAAGTTTCTTTTGAATCTTTTCTCACCATTAGTAGCACTCCTAATAATTCATATAGGTATAGTGAAGATCTCAGATAACAGGATGGTTCGGTCTTATTTTTTCCAAATGTAGTTTTTACAGAGCTTATGAAATCACCCATGAAATTAAAGTTAAAGGACTGTTATTAAGACTGAAATGTCAATAATTCAGTGTGAATACTAAAGCTGCCAGTGCAAGCTTAATCTGGTCTCTTTAGTGTGTGTACATTATGATAGCCTTTAATTACACAATCACAGATTACTTTGTGGTGAGGTAACTATCTCTCTGCGACACTGCTGGGAATTTGCTGGTCTAACATCAGAAATGAAGTTTGGAGGTTTTCTTACAAATCTGGGAGGTCTCGGTGTGCCTCTCCGGTGGAGCAGGAGAAAAGGAAGGACTTTCAGAAGGCTGCCCTCTCCGTCTGCCGTCACTCAATGTACTCATTAGAGCAGAGGTGTGGACCTTGGCTTAGAGAAAGATAGGGAGCTGTATTTTGTATGTGAGAGAATATTCTGATTAAGGTAGGGAGTTTCAAGGGAGAGAGGAGGAGGATTTTCAGCTTATCAAGAGATAAGGAAGCTTGATAACATTATGGAAAGCTAGAACTTTCCTCCTTTTCCAAAGGAATTTTGGCAGTGTTAATGAAACAATGGGTTTACAATATCTTGGTAGCCTCCTAGCAGCGAGGGAGTCAAGAAAAAGCCACAAAAACCTAGATTTACTGGCTGTAGCTGCTTTTTATTCCACTATATCACATTCATACAAAGTATTCTTGCATGCGTATTCACAATTCTGTTTGCAAGGGCTATCGCACATGTTATCTGACCATCTGCTGCAGAGTCAGTCTGTGCTGACTCGAGCCTTGTAAAATACAGACATATTTAGTGAAGCCAAAAAAGGGGAAACTTTAAGTTTTATCTGAAAGATGTCCTAGGATAATATTATGTATTAAAGGACATAGTTAACCAATTCTGAGCTAAATTCTGATTAAATTGACTGAGTTTTAGGAGAGTCTGTATTTTTATACACTGTTTTAAAAAACAAACTATTTTGTTGCATTTCTACCAAGATAGACTTTCAGCTTTTCTAGAGTTCATGAGTACATTTGAGTGAACATTTATGCATATAAATGCATGCATTTGCTTTTTAACATAAACATTTTTACATGCACAGCTGCCAGAAGAATTAGTGAGGAGGTACAGATCAAAATGCTTTAAGTATGTTGATTTTCTACCCAACTAATCCATCTAACCTTGATAGTATTTGTAAATGCCTTGCCCAGTTTCCAAGGGAGAAAAAGTTTAAACCAGGACAGCTGTTGCCCATCTCAGTCTGTGTCAGGATGCAAAACTAGGAAGCGACCAGAAAAGCAGTGATGCTCCTTTTTCACTTGAACGTGTGGTTACTGGTTATTAGTCAGGTGCCTAGAGCCCGAGGAGTTTAAGAATTCATTCAGCTTTGGAGGACCACCTAGCAACAGTGTCTGGGAAACCACTGCTCTGAGGGATTTTTTACTTTATTATGTTTTCAAATGCAAGGCAAGAGTGTGCAAAGCCTCACACGAGATCAAAATCTAAGCAAATCAACATTTAGCATACAGCTATCACAGTAACAGGAGTCATAAAAATAGGCTGCCTTAGACTACTCAAATTATATGGAGAAATTATATTCCCCAGACATTTGTGCAGACAAAGTCAGTCTCACTTAAAAGTTCATTGGAAGTCAGTGGTGCAGGCAACATGAAATCAGATTTGATTTAAAATATGTATGGACAGGAAAAAATGTATCCAGCCATCTTCCAGACCCATACTGGTATGGGGTG
This sequence comes from Phoebastria nigripes, assembly GCA_035582835.1. NCBI lineage: Eukaryota > Metazoa > Chordata > Aves > Procellariiformes > Diomedeidae > Phoebastria > Phoebastria nigripes. The sequence continues at coordinate 156,239 of JAYKAV010002905.1, read as the reverse complement.
CATTATACTACAGAAATAGGGGGTTACTGCAAATCAACAAAATGCAATTATTTGAACTGGAATTTGACCAGGACATCCATTTGAACTTCTTCTACTGCAGAAAATATTACTATTTGGAGACCTAGTCCCAAACGTCCTGCAGAAAGTTTTGGGGATGGGGATGGCTTTTTTTCCCCTTCACGTGTTCTAATAGCCATTGGATTATTTCCAAAAATGTCTCATTTAGACTTCATTTAAAAAACAGATCAGACCACTCCCACACTAGGTCGTGGTCCTGTAGGCTGCTGGAGGAAGGACGGTCTGTACCTATCAGGTCAGGATCTTCATGTGAGCGTGATAAGGGAATACGGAGCAAACATTTAGTGCATTTTTCAGTTCTCAAGACTTTAATCTTGCATCTGTGAGAAAAGTAGGCCACATACTGTGGATGTCTCACCATTATCCTGTGGGGACAAAATGTATAACAGTGTGTTTTGACTTGTATGCCTGTAGGAGTTTCTGCATACTCTCTCTCCTTTTTCTCTTTCACACACACGGGGAATATTTGTTCTTCAAATAACCCGATGTATTAGAGGACTGTTAAAACTGCTGTGAGCCAAAGAAGCAGTAACAAATTTGTCTGTATGGTATATATGGACTGGCCTATCATCATAATGAATTATTCAATTAAATGTGGTAATGATAGCACATTGACATATGAAATGCTCAGGTGGATAAAGAGGTGCTTTGAAGTGCAGAAATATTTGGAGTCAGCTGAGGGAGAATAAACAATTGTTAAATATGGGTTTCTGAGAAAGAGAGTGGCTGGATCTCCCTGCTCAGAAAAGTCCCCGGTCCAAATCCACTCTCTAATAAACTCCAAACACAGCCAGACATAAGGTGCTTGCTGCCACAGGTTCAAGTGAAATCAGGTGCTAGTCATAGTCTCCAGCTCACAAAGGAGAAGCTAATGGTCAGTCAGAGGAATGTGAGAAAACATATGGAAGTCTAGAGCATCAATCTTCAAAATCGGAGACAGATGGAGCAAAATAAAGAGCCAGTCTTTCCATTTATGCTTTGCTTACAATGGCTGGGCACATTTGTTCCTGTACAGGCAGGGTAGGGAGGCCTCCCTTGGCGCAGAATAAAGACAGCGGTGTGGTCTTCCTTTTGTGAACTGTGCAATCAACCATTGTTAGTGGTAATACCACAGTGGCATCCAGACCCTCTGACAAATCATCGTCTTCTACCAGAATATCTACATGCCATATATTCCCCGCTCCCCAAAATTAAACTTCCAGTGACAAGTAAACTTTACACACAGGAAACCACAGCAAGAAATGATAAGCAAGTCTTCAAGTGTAGGATTCATCTGATCCAGCTTGACCTGTCTTCAGCGTAGACAGCTGTATCTGAGCTCATGGCCCTGAGTTCCCAGCGCAATCGTTGGTGAGACATACATACTTTTATAACGTCTGCTCCTTACTAGACAACTACTTTCAACTGAAATTAATTGTGTCTAAAAGTGCCTATTTTTCTCTACTAATTACAAAAGAAGACCAGGTAACTAACTCAGGTGTATATACATAAAAATAAAACACAGATATGTGGTCACATGTTGGCATTATTTTGGGTGTATTTAAAGCACCTAAAGGAATTTTTAGAGGTACCTGGGGCCCAAGTTATCTGAGGTATCTGGGCACCTATTTGCCTCTTTAGCCCCTTTAAACATATATGTTTATGTATATATCAGAGACCCTCGTCTGATCCTCAGTTGAGCTCTGACTTCCCTGAATGCCCAAGTCTCCTCCTGAGGTCAGTGAGTGAGGTGGGTACAGAAGGAATGCTGGGTTATGCCTAAAATACTTTTTTTCCTCACCTTTTGTGACTCCTGTGTAGCTAGGGATCATGTGGCAAAAATACAGTTTCTAATCACATACCATTTTCCACAATGGCCCTTGGCCTCTGCTTCCCTGGTCCAAAAATCACAAAGCCATGTTTATTTTAACATCTCCAAAATGTAAACCAATTTAAAAATATGAAGATAAAGAGGGGGTACCACCAGCTAAATAGCAGAGTAATAAATATCCAGTGACATTAGAAGGGTTTTTGCAGGACACCAAGGGGAGTTCATTCTCTCTGGGCTGGATTGCAAAACAGTAATTCCTTTAAGCCAAAAGAAAGAGAAATAAATTATCCTGGTGGTATTTATCTACTTGTAGCATTTCTCTCAGCTGCATCCCTCTCTTTCAGTGCCTTACTTTGTCAGCTTCGCATATCATGGAAACTGTTGCTTTTCAGAATCTCCTGGAGGAGCAAAGCCTGGCAGAAAAAAGAGGCAAACACAGGATAGGGCCCCTGGTCTTGTTTATAGCATGTCTTCACTGACAAAAATGGTGGGTGTTTCACCTCTGGAAGGTAAAGCTAATGTTAGTTGTCTACTATAAAACCATGGTGGAGACCAGACACTAATATCCTGAGGCTGAATCTCTCCTTTGCCATCAGAAATTGGTTAGTAAAGGCTTTTACGGCCACTGCAGACAGTGCTGTTTGCTGGAAGGACTGTCTTGTGTCTCCATAACTCAGCCTTGTTAAGGGGATAAATATGTCCCGTCACTCAGCATCCAGGGTTTTTCTCTGGTTCTTGCTCCAGAGCTTTCCACCTGGGAAAGGCCCCAGGGAAGGACTGTTACTTTACTGAGAGGTAATTTGGAGAAGACGACCGCAAGCAGAGAAGTTACATGCAATAAGGTAATTATTGTGTGTTAGTTATCTTGTTACCAAAACAAATTAAGCAACAGAAACTCCCACGTTTTTGTTTCAGAGAAAGTCAAGCCTTAGATAATTAGTTCTCCAAGCTTTTCCAGCCCACTTCCCAATTCATGTGTAGGGTTTTGTGCCATGGGTACTACCAAAATACAAATGGTACATTTGACTCACATGGAGCTGATGTTTTTTACTGACCTCAGAGAAGAGAGGAGTAAGGGTATGGTCTCTGGGTGCGGACACAGGGGAGACAAAGGGTACAGAGGAAACAAAATACACTCTCCTCCCTCGGACGTTCCAGCACAACTACTCTCCGGGCAGCTCCTGATGGAGAGGAGAAGGGAGGAAGATATCTGTTATTCTTCTCCCTTGTTAGATGGGGACGTGGAGAATATCTCCTTCGAGAATATTCCCTATGGAGGTTTGCATGCTGTGCACCGTATTTTATACAGAGATGACAAAAGATGTGTTCAGCATCTGGCATGTATCTGGCAAAAGATGTGTTCAACCATTATCACTTGAACTTGTATGCTGATTATTCTTCAGGGACAAAGAGAATTAGAGGTGATAAAATCCTGCATTTCTTTAGTATCATTCTTGAAGGACCAAAAAGGCATTAATTAAGCTTCCCAACAGACCTCTGTGTAGCTGAGCAAAATGCAGTACAAAGAGATTAAAGGTCCTGTTTTCAAACTTGCTGCCCAAAATATGGGCAAGTAATTTTATGCATCCGCATTTTAAAGCATTTTCCTGAGACCTTCGCCCGTCCATGCAATGAGGTTACAGCTGCCCCAGAAAACACCTCAGCAATACTGCTTCCGGGCCATAACCACAAAAAATATTTCTTCCCTCTTACAAAAGTTACTTGAAGTTAGTGAGGAGTGTATTGGTAATTGTAAATCCACCTTGAGAACAATCTGTTTTGAACTTACATTTTGGAAGGTTTGTTTAAAGGTTCAGGGGAATGAGCCAATGCTTGTTTTAGGAGCTCATTCCTTCCCTCTTTTTGGCAAGATGGGATTTTTGTCTTGAGCAACACTCAACTGGCTGGTGAAATCCTTTTGGCAGGAGCATTCCCTTGACCTGCCATGTAAAGCACCCAAGACCACATTTCAGGAGGACAGGGATTCCTGACCTGGTGTGTGTTTGTAGGTGGGAGAAAAGACATAAAACACAACAGGTAATGGTTCACGTGCAGCTTGGCCTGAAAGGTCTCATTGATTTTACATACTTCTAAATAAAACTGTCAAATGTGAAAACAACATGATAAACCCATTCCTCATAGTCGTTTTTTCCATGGTTACAGTGTTTTAATCCTGTATGAGCTCAGTTAAAAGGGTTGCATAACATTTGGCTCCCCATCTTGAAGTTTGTAGATGTTATACTAGTTTTTATGTGATTTATTTTTGGTCTTTCACTAGCACTAGGTAAAGAGGCTCAGTTTTTCATATTAGAAGTAATTGTTTTCCATTTAAGGGTCCACTTTCTGTTTGACTCCCTTCAACCTCATGGAATTATAAGCTTGTAGGATTAAAGAATTTTCTGACTCTAATATGTCTGATTACTAAAAGAATTGCTACAGAAACTAAGGTTAAAAACCGATAGATGCATTTCCACCAGTACCAATGTGATGGAAAAAAAGGGAAAATAGGATGTAGCCTAGAAAAGTTGCTTCAGAATTCATTTATTATATTTTCATATTGCTGAAGACTAATGCTACCCTATGTCTGGATTTTCTGAAATCTCCTCTCTTTCTGTCTAGAAATTCTGAGGATTTTTCTGTATTTGCTTGGAATTTCTAGAGTTACCGGGTACCTTTCAAGACAGATACTACTAAGCAGGCCATATGGAAATCACTGACTTGTTCATGAGTGATATCTATCTGACACTATGGCAAGTATCAGCAACTATGTGAACATTTGATACATATATATATATATAGACCATGAGTCTTCCCTGCCCTGAAAGCTTCAAACCCAACGTGTGTACCACATGGCACATACATAGAAACATGCTGCTATCCCAGAAACGCTGCAGCGCGACTCAGCTGCCCTAGTGAAAAGAGGCTACGTTATTATTGATGAGGAAACTCAATGGGAACTGCTTTTCATTGCGTGGCCTGGCTTTTAAGGGGATAAACTTCTGCTACTGGCTTTGCTGCTGATTTGCACTGATAGCTTAGACAACCCCGAAGTGCTGGCACTTGCGCACGGATCCATGGCAGCAGCACCAGTCACACAGCACATCCAGCACAGTCTGACCCGGGACCTGCTGCTCATGCTGGTATCTCCTGAATGCCTGACTCTGCAGCAGCACCGCCAGAGCTGCTGCCGCACTCAGCTGCGCCCGAGGGCCGCGAGGCATCCACCCATAAAGTCCAGACAAAGGTAGAAAATCCTGAAAATCTGCTCTGACAGGGTTTTCATTTAGGTAAAGAAGACCTGTCCAGAAGAATTTAGGTTTGCAGTCACATTAGGAAAATTGTGCTTGTTTCATTTAAAGGGTAAAATGATTTTATTACACCAGTACAAAGCAATCTAACAGACTAAGTGTACTTCATTCCCAAAATTTACAGGAACTGCTATACTACTAAAGCATTCCCAGTGTAGGTACAACCTGTGTTCCAGTCACTCATCTCCAAAACAGCAAAAAACATCTCTAAAAGTGTATGGTGAGAATTCAGTCATCCATGGAAGAGAAGTGTTTTCAGATCATCACAGAGAAAGTCCCATTGCGTAAAGGATTATATATCAATATTATATAATCTCTCTCAAGGGTTTATGGCTTTATAAAAACATGGAATAAAAAAATAGTTCTGGCTTGCAAACAAAATGTGACTGCTTTGAGTATTTGAAAATGATGCTTTACTAATTTGTCAAAAATCAAATGTAAATCCATGTAATACCTATCAGACACATATTTCTCAGTTAAAAAATTGTAAAGAATATTCCTAATTGCCCTCATGACTTTACATATTTTCTCCTGTCTTACTGGACCAGCTCTTCATGTATTTCAAAGTTTCCTGTTATGGTGTCTACATATGGCACATACTAGTTCTTTATGAACATGGAAATTCAGTAAAACAACATATGTCTCTCTAAATAAGAGAGACAGATAGGAACTAAAAATACAATTTATTTATTTAAAGCCTACAAACCGAATCAGTTTTTTATTCTCCTGAGCACAGGCTGCCATATCATATTTGTTTTGTAGCATGATTCATATATTTGGACTTAATTAAATGCCAAGCCATGGAAGTCCTGTCCAGTTTACCATTTCCCACATATTGCAAATGGTGTTGAAAGCAATTTTCTGAAAGATCCCAAGTGAAGAGCAAAGTGAACAAAGAGTGGGTGAGATTACTGAGTATGACTGGCAATTTTCCTATTACTGGCAAGGCCAAATACAGTCAAGGAGTAGTAACATTTCTACACAGAGTAGCTTGGATTGTGCCTGAGTAGCTTGGATTGTGCCTAAGGATGGCAAATAATGACCATCTCATATAGAAATAGCTGAAGTGTGATTCTTCATATACTTCCTCAGACACGTGAACTCTTGCACTCCCTCTGCCATGCTTCGGAGGAGTGCTAGACGCAGTGCCAGACCTGCAATGGCCACTAGAGATTTGACGGTGGGCCACCAAGAAAGCAACCCCTCAGCCTCACACTTCTTGTCCTCATCAGCTGGGCGAGAGAGCAAGCGGGAGAAGATGCAGGCACCGCTCCCCATCTGGGGCACTGGATACCTGCCTGCCACACGCTTCAAAATGCTCCTCCCTGCACTGGATCTCTGCCTTGCTGGCATGAAGGACATACATCTGACCATGCAACTAGGCTTTTGCTGGGTGTAGTTTGTACCAGCAGGACATAGCGATTAACCCCTTCGGCAAATGGAGTATCTGTGGGCTTGAGGGGGGTAAATAAATGACTGAAGTACTGGTTCAGCCTTCATTAGCCCAGGGCATTGGATTACAGTGGTTTTTTAAGGCCCTGCTCTTGTCTGTATTGGCAGAGACTTTCAATTTAAAAAGAGGTCTGTTGTCAGACACCCTAATCCATGCAATAAGAACAAACTCACCTGATTAAGCCCAACTACATAAACAGATTAGGCAGCTGTCATGCAGGAACAGGCAGTGTATAATATGAGATGACATGATATGATAAACAGCATACATATTGTTTAGAAATTTCTCTCTCTTCAGGTTGACATTAAATATTTATCGAACACACAAAGACTGACTTTTATTTCGCCATTGTCTCTGTTTCTCCAGGACAAACACTCATTCAAGTAATTCTTCACACATGTTCCATTCATTCAAGCTTCATGCACACCTTGTACGCTGTGGGTCAAATTCTCTTCTCAGCTGCTTTCTTTGCAAACCATTGGAAATCAATGGATGTGGAAGTGATTCACAAGCAATGAAAACAGAGACGTGCTTTTTTTTTTTACTGGGAAAAGGCTTTTGGGATTATAAGCATGAATTTCAGCAGAATTTGGGCTATGATACAATGACTTTTCAAGAGGATTTAAGAAAAATGGATCTACATCCTCTTGCCATATGCTTTCTGCTATGAACATCTGGTTCCAGTGAGACCTCACTGTGGGATACTTTGTAATGCAAAAATGTGTTAAGTGACTTTTGCTCAGAGAAAGGTTTGGTCACAGACCCTTTATCCTCAGTGTTATATGTACAGTAAAGCTCCAGTCTGTACATTACGTGTCTGGGGACAATTAAATATCTACAACCAACCAGGAGGCATTGATCTTAGCAGGAATAACAGCCAGGCTGCAGACAGACAGATTGGAGTTTGTTGTGAGATCTGGGTAAGATGGAGCAATATGGAAGAGAATCCACGGCACAGAAAATAGCACAATGTATCATGTGCTAATGGTATCATTTTTTTGCTGACTGCTTAGCCAGTCATTCTTTCCTCTGAAACCATAGCCTGTGGCAATTAAAGCAAGGCAAAAATACAATTTTTCCTTAAGCAGTCACTGAAATTTAAACCTGTTCATTGATGACATTTATTCATGACCTCTGGTAATTTCTGACTTAATGGACTGAAACTTGAGGGTTTATATGCCTTCATTCAAAAATAATATATATTCTGTATGTATACACATAATGAGTATACATTAATGTAGCTCCAGTTTTCAGGTCTTGATTTCCCTAAGTGGCTAATGATTCTGACTTTCAGAAATTAGATGTCCACTACTTTTTGGAAAATCAAAGCCTTCTGAGGAAAATCAAGCTGAACACTCAGAATCCAAGATCCTCACAGCATAGGCTCTAGCTCATTTTATGAGCTTTTGCCTCTGATGATATCATCTGGCAATGAATTCCTTACATGATTTGTATATATGAGCGTCGCAGGCTTGCCAGTCACCCTAAGCAGCTTTTACCCAAGGGATAGAGAAGGTGACCTGTGGCTGTGCCTTACAGCTCATTGTCACATTAAAATCCTCTTGTCCAAAACCTATATAATGTGCAAGTCATTTAGTATTTAAATCAAATAAGGACACCCTGTTGCCATTTTTTCTAATCTGAGACAGCTGAACGGGTGCTGTAAGTGGCACCTGATGTAATGAATACGGAGAGGAGATGGGAAGAGTGAAGAAGCAACAGAATTAGTTTGGTAGAAGTTTCCTGGAAAGGCAGATGCTCTCCTTGGGGTGGGGGGCTATAAAATACCTTGAACAGGATGGTTTGCACTGGGGAGGGCTGAAACTAGGCAAGTGGCAGAAATGTTTGCCCAAGCTGGACATTAACAGGCTCAGGCAGAAAAGCAGCAGAGTGGTCAAAAAGGGAGTTTTCTTGGACTCAGAGCCAGAGAGAACTGAGATGCAGGAGTACAGCAGAGAGACTGGATTGATGGAGTCGCAGCCTTGGGTCACTCATGCTGGGAAGCCGTGGGAAGGAGTTCAGATTGTCGAGTATGCAGCAGACACAAGCGACAAGGGAAAGCTTCAGGAGTGGATACTACTAGTGTAACGGTGGGGTGTTGCACAGTGAGGTTGCTTTTCAAGAGAGTCATAGTACTTACACTGGTTGGTTTTTGATCAGACCCCTAAGACCTTCAGATTTTGAAACCAGGTTGATCGACTCCATCACCAGAGGAGTTCAGGGTGAAAAGAGAGCTTCTGGTAGCACATCTTTTGTGAAAGTCACACAACTCTCAAAAATTTCCTCCATGATGCTGCTTAACTGGATTTCTGTAACTTTCCAAACACACTGCCAAGACCAACACTCCCTCAAAATATTTGGCACAGTGGGGATGGTGGCCTATGAGGTGAAGAAGTTAGGTTCTTTCAAATGGAAGTTAACTCTGATACCCAATAATGCTAGATTAACTTTAGGCACAAAATTTTGAAGTCTGACTTCTTCCCAATCAAAACATCAAAAAATCAGGAAAATCTGTGCAAACTGCAAGACCACCAGCTCACTGTGGTTTTGTAAAATAGGTGGAAGTGACCTGCTGAAATAAGCTTGGAGAACTGAGCAGATTTTCCCTCTTTCTGTTATGAGCTGGAATAGCTGCAAGCGCAACGTGGCATTAGGGGAGATCTTGAGGTACCTAAACATAGGTGACTAGTGCTTTTTCAGATGATTTCTGGTTCTCAAAACACTCATGTGGGCTGACATGTATATGGGAACATAGCCTTCTTCAATGAGGCAAGATACCATAGGGCATCTAAATTGTGTAGGACATACATGGTCAGGCACCCAAATCACTCACTAGGTGTCTTCAAGTGGGACTAACGTGGCAGCTTGCCCTTCATAYTTTTAGAAATCCATCCCTGAATAGCTTCACTGTATCCCCAAAGGTGATTAACAGGCCTAAGGTGAACTAGCACATGGGTTCAGCAGCATAGAATGTGATTAAATTCCCAACCCCAGGCTCATTTGATGTTTTCCTGCTAGCATGCACATTTTATACCCCGAATCGCTGTGGGAGTATGCGCTAAGCCAAACCCTACCATTCCGCACTGGGGCTGGGAGCTGAACCAGAGCTGTGGAAACATACCTTCTTCCTTGGGAGGGAGATCTGACCCACTGTCACCCCACGCTTGTCCCTCACATGTTTGTTCCAGCTGCCCCTTCTCTCCCCAGAGGTTTCTGCTATCTCATGTCTGTCACTTTGCTTGTTTAACCACTCTACCAAATGCATAAAATGCTGCAGCTTTACACATCTATGTATACTGAGATGAAACGCATCTTTTTTTTATGCCAGAAGTAGTCTAAGCTAATTTCTGTGACTGCCTTGAAACAGATTAAGAGCTGTTAACTGGGGCAGGCAGCTCCTATCTGCTCCAGGGTGGTGGTGGTGACATGGGACATCCTTTCCTCTCCCGCCCGTGTGGCCGGGATGCAGGGCTGAGCCCAGGGTGAGCTCCAGCACGCACCAGCTGCCAGCTGCCTCCCCTACGCTGGGAGCCAGCAGCTTTTTGGGTGCTCCTGGTGTTAAGGCTCAGTATGGCATGAAGGCAACCTTGTTGGTCAGAGAGAGAAGTGTTATTGCTCAGATCAAAGTCAGGATTTGTTTCTTGTTCTGAGTCACAGCTAGAATTATTGCTCTGTATCTTATCTGTCATATTAAAGTTTTGAGTGACTTTAACTCAAAATAAAATACTTAAACTAGTGCAATTAATGCTTTTAACATATTTCAGGATTTAAAATTATTATCCTTGACTGTGGCATAAGAGTGAAGAAAAAAAAAAAAAGAGAGACTGAGTCTCTAACTTTATTCCAAGCATTAAACCATGTATAAATTATAAGGATTCTGGACAAGGGGATTATAATATGATCTCAAATTATTAAAAGGCTTTAACACACTAAAAGGGTTCACAGCCTTTGGCGCTGCTAATGTAGAATGTTTCAGTAATGTTTAAACAACTTTTCTGCAGATCCTCCTTTTTTATTTTCTTTGATCATATTTCTGTCTTCATAGCAGTAAATGGAAAAGTTACAAGCAGAGCACCAGAATGCCTGGGCTGGCCAGGCACTAAAACAAAGAACCCTGGCTTCAAATCATGGCATTTAATTGTCTCCCAGTTGCCTCTCAGCTATCAAAACTCTCAGCTATTGAAAGCTAAGACATGTTGTCCTGCTGCTTAAGAAAAGGGTAAAATTATGGCTTTCTACAGCATTTGCCACTGGGAAAGGTCAAGAACCTCCCCAGCTAAATAAACCAAAATAACCTCAAACCCTAAATGGCCAAAGTAGATGATAATTAAGAAAACCCACCACATTCATACAGCATGGTATTGTCTGTGCAGAAAAGCAAACAAGAGGAAGCAGAAAGCAGGAGACTTTATCCTCTGAATTTCCCCTGGGAAAGGGGGACTCTTCCAGATACAGAGGACAGGCCATTACCTGGGAAGCTGGGATGAGCCAGGGATTGAAGCCACAGTCAGGCTGAGGGCGGAGCATCCCAGGGAGACCAGGATAGCTCCACTGGCAGGATAGCTGCTGCCCCAGCAAAAGAAAAGGGGCTAAAAAACCCAAGGTGAGATCAGCAGTAACTGGGCAGCCTGGGTGAACTCATGTATCTGAGGGTAGGGCAAGCAAGTCAGATGGTAACTTCCACCCCAGGCAGTCCATGGAGAAACTAGGGCAAAAGGACTTTACAGGGCACAAATACAACCTCTGCTTTTGTTCAGGCTATCAAAAGAGTGCAGGGGCAGATTCTGGAACACCAGGAAATTCACAGTCAAGGCAAGATGTAGAGGAGTAAACACTGATGCGAGGGCCAGAAGACCTCTGCAACCAGGAAGACCCAGTGAAGCTGCCGTATTGTTCACTGCAGAAGGACCTCAGCACATGGAGCATGGGACTCTTTTTTGAGAACTGAGAGCTCTTTTAGACACCAAAATTGAAGATCTGGACATATAGCCATCTTTGCTGTCTTTATCTCAGCAAACATCTTGCACAATGACCATAACGAGCACCTGTAGTAGTTTTCTACCTCTTTGCTGCAAGACATTCAAGCACAGGAGGATACCTGAAGTGGATCCTATTGCTTGTGTCCTTCATAGAAGAACTGTTGGGCCATCACAAAACAGTGACACTTATATACTGTGATCTTTCTATAGCTATCATTCATTAATGTGGCACCTTGCCTTCCTCTGATTCATGGATATATCTTTCAAAATGAGGCCAATGACAGCATGGACAATAACTGAACACACAGGTGTTTCATTGTATAATATGCCAAACAAGAAGTACACCTTTGTGCCATACATCTTCTCTATGGTTCCAAAGCTTGAAGCAAATATGAATAAATTTAACTCTGCTTCACTTCCTAGGGAGGCAGATTTCTCTCTGTTTTGTAGAGAGGTAAAGCTAGGCACAAAGGGCAAGATTTTCAAAGATACTGAAGTGCCTGAAGATGGAGAAATGCCTTTTGGGATTTGCAAAAGTGCTTATGCAGAATAGGTACCTGCCTCCCACTGAGATCAGTGTTTTGTATCTGTTCAACAGATGCAAATCTGACAGCTGGCTCTGTTAGAACAATATTTGCTGAGGGTAAACCAACTGTGTACAACAGAGAATGGATACAGGACCCATGCTCCACTTTCCTCGTGAGATAGGACCGACGTGACATTCACGTGACGCAGAGATCTCATACTTCTGTCCATAAGTGGCTTCTATCCGCCATTGATCAGGCTGTGCCACGCTTGGCTGCTCTCTTGCCTTAACCCCACCCTCCCCAGGAGCTCCTACAAGTCCCTCAGGGGAACCTTCTCCTATTTTTCCTAAAGCAACTGCCCTTAGCAATCTTGTCTGCCTTTTCCTGCAGCAGTCATTCAGCACCCAGTCATGGATTAGCATTCTGTTTGAAATACTTACTTTTTCTTTTAATGTCTGAAGATCTAAATAATTTTGAATGCATCCATTTTAGGTATCCAACCTCTGGTGCCTTCAGAAAAGGGTATCCAGAGGCTCCTGGACTGGGCCTCTGGAGACTCATGTTCAATCCCAACACCTGCTGATGATTTTCCGTATGAATTTAGCAACTCACCTAGGAAGAATTAATTCACAAAAAGACTGGGATATCTAATGTAAAGGCTTACATACCAGCAAAATTCCAGTTGTTCAAGCTGTGTGTGGACATGCCATGAACCACCTTCGCCTGCTACTACCATGCAATTTGACACCTGTGCGACACCTAAGTCTGCCATCGGGAATGGGGCGGCATCAAGCCCGCAGGTGTGCTCAGGGCACAGCTAGTGTATGTCTTCAAAATCGGAGTCCATCGGAGCATGGGGACAGCAGCCCTCTTTCGAAACAGCGCCCAAGCAGCATCTTCTGCCGACAGCTCTACTACCACCACCCCCTCTCAGAGATGGATAAGACTCAGGTCCACTTCGCTGTTTCATCAGAAAGGATTCAAACCGACGTGTCCCTTCTCCAGCGAAAGGACAATCTGGCAGGCAGTCAGAGGATACAAGAGTGAGCATCAATCTGGAGCCAAGCAGACAGTAAGGGGGACACCCAAATTCCTGTCCCTGACCTGCAGCCCGTCTATGTACTTTGACCAATGGCTATTTAATGCAGTGTTCAGCTTTATGATAATAATTTGCATTTTATGAGCAATTTCAGGTAAACATGTATCTCTATCTATGGTCCCAGCCAAATGAGGATTTTCGTATGGAAACAGTGAAAGAGTCTAGACAGCTTCGGTGCTGTGCCTTTTTGTGTGCTTGTGACAGAGAGTTTGTTGACTTGAGGGCTTGTGTTACCGACACAGCTAAGCCCACTCCAACCCTCCCAGGCTGGAACGTTGGTGCTGTAATCCTGAACAGGATGCTTACTGAAAAGCACACTCTGAGAGCAAGGAGTGAAAACAACAATTGAAAAACAGCCTACAGCAAAATTCATTACCTGTGGATTCAGTGCTAATGTTCCAGGGTTGTACATGCTGTTCAGTATTTTATCTGCAGTCACACCAGATATGTGAGCTCCCAAGAAAATGCTCTCTTTGCCATGAAATGTCTGATACTTCGTATTTAGACAGAAGGAGAGGCAAATAAATTTAGAAAAACATTCTATTCCTCACTTAGCCCTTTTGTGGTAATTGAAACAAAACCCCAAGTACATTGAGAAGGGATGCTCCTCAGTGCATGCACATGGGCTGGCTCAGCGTTGCGTTCAAAGGCGAGCACATTGCTGGTGCACAGCATGGCGTGCATGGGAACGGGCCACTCGCTGGCAAGCCTTCCTCCTTTGTTCAGTCACTCTCTAGCTCAAAGGAAATTTGGAGGACTGAGAATGCAATATTGAAAAATAAGCAAAGAACTTTAATTAYATACTCATCACTATACTTTATAAATGTCAAAGAGACACTGTCAAATTCAAAACACATTTGAAAACACAATTTTGCTATTGATATTCTTTGTTTTAAAAGCCAGAAAAAATTTAAGACATATTTACTTTTCTCTGTCAATAGTGTTTATTCATTGTTAAGGATTTATACGCTTAATTCATTGTGAACAGCAAAACAAGTTGGTTCTCCATTCCTCCTCTCTYTCTACTGTTTTCTGTTTATTGGAAGTAAACAGCACAAAGGCTTTTCATTTATAAATCTTTTATGGTTATAACCTTTAAAACTTCTTTAGGGAAAACTTGTCTGTTTATGTTGAGCTCTCTGCCTATGCCTCTACACACAGAGAGACACAGAAATACAGAAAATGTATTTTGAACTTGCATGACCTGATGGCCACACCACAGTTTCCATGTTCCAGAGGGCTTTGATCATCAGCAGAGAGGAGGTTCCACAATAAAACAAGAAGGAAAAACAAATGCCAGTGTTAACTTCAGTGCTTTACCTGGGCAGACGATAAGCAATAGAGGCAAAGTAGGTAATAAAATCTTTCTACAATTATTAAAGCCTTGGCTAACAAAAACCACTCAAAGAAAAACACTTCTCAACTTAAAGTCAAGTGCTAACACCTGATCTTATCCATGATACAGCACACGTGCTGATTAAACATCAGAAAAGCAGAGAGAAATCCTTTCTCATTCATGTTGCTTACAGATGATTATAGCAAAAAATCTGTTCCCAATCTAGTTCCAGTCAAAATGACGGAGCGTTCTTTTGATTTGATGACACTAAGAGACATTAAGTGATATAAATTGGGCAATTTCATCTTCCAAGGACAGAACCATCACAAGTTTGGCAGAGTTTGATATAGGGATGGCTTAAAATGAGGCCCTGGATTAATAACTCTTGGAACTGATTTTCTCCCGACCTCTCCCAGCTCCCTCCCCTCTGCCACCAACTCAATGAAACCATTTCTCGGCAGGGCAGGCTGTTCCTGGCTCCCTAGCCATGAGGAACGTATACATCAGGATGTTTCTTAACTCTGTTTATTAAAGATTCCACAAGCTTGCCCCAGGCAGGAGAGTGTATAATTTTGCTGATGAACGGTACATGCCACTCTTAAGGGCAGCACTCCCTGCTATCCACTGTTGTTGGCTGCAAATCTGTCCCAGCATCAGAGTCTTCAGGTGGACTTCATCAGTTTTAGTCATCTTATCAGCTAGGCACAGCCTCTCCTAATGGCTTGATAAATATTCTGGTATCCTGGAATCACTACCAAGAGATTCAAATCATGCCCAGTACTTACTGCTGCTAATACTACAGAGTTTTTTCCAGTGACTCTTTCACTTATCTCTGTAACCAGTGACATTGAATAGTTCTTTTTATGTCTCCACTCCTGGTCACTGAGAGCAGAATTCATACAGAACTGTCCTCCACCTGGATGGGAAAGCACATTGCCCATGTGAAATCTGAAGAACAGGTTTAGTCTGTGTGAGAAATGCATTCCCACAATCCGATCACTAGCTTGCTAATGTAAATGTGTGCTGCACCTGATTTTTGAATTTCTGACATAGGAACACCTTATGTCAAGTCTCTCACACGGCCACCCTGTGCTTGGCATGGGCCTCAGGGTAGACGCAGGTGAAATAATTTATTTTGTTATTTTTACACTCCCTGCATCCCAAGCTAACAAAATACATATGATACATATTTTGGCTTCAGTTAGAGGAGTATGATGGCTGTCCTAGTGACTTTCAACCTTTCTCATGCTAAGCCTTCATCTTTAATCCTCCTCCCATCCAGCTGGGCTCTAGCTAAGATGTTCTTCCCCAAATAAAATGATCATGATGTCTGTCTGAGACTCAGTGCTCTAATACCAAATCAGGGAGAAGAATGAGGTAACAAATAAAGCAGACTTTACTGCCATTTGGGGATATTCAAGTGAAATCCTTTAAGATGAAATCCTGGTACCACTGAGAAAAGAGTTAAACTCACCAGTATATGGAGGGTTTACATGTAACCTATAGCACTGTGTAGATTGCCCCCAGTTTTTCTGAGATRACCAGGGCAGTTAAGGTGAAGATGTGTGGGTTTCAATTTCTTTTTTTTTTCCTTTTTCGGATGGCTCACACCCATCATAGGACGACTGAGAAGAGCACCGTGTAGTAAGGAGGCAAAGGCAAAATGGTCTCTGTGGTCTGCCCTGATGTGGAAACAATGAGGAGATGGGTTGGAGGGATGCGAGAAGGGTGGAGCAGAACTGTGGTGTGGGAGAGAAAAACTGAGATGAACCAAGATAGCAAATTAAAGGAAAAAGCGAGTCAGGGAAGAGAAAAAAGAAGTTGTGTAAGATGGGAAGGAGTCAAGAAAAGAAGGAACATGTAAGATTGAAGCAAAAGAAAAATACAAAACATAGAGGAAGAAATAAGGCTTAAATTGGAGTCTTTTTCAATTTTATGTTAGACTAGCACAATAAACCATGTACCTCAGCACATGACATCATGTGGCTACATGCCATGTGAAGATGACTGACAGGTTAATCAACTGACATCACGAGAAACAGACACGCAGAAGAAAATCATATTTAAGCTGACAGGATAATTACTTTCACCGTCCCTCATACAGGCCCCCTCAGGCAGGAACCTGACTCCCAGACCAAAAGATAGGGAGAACTATCACCACATACAGAAGTATTTTTCTCCCTTGTTACATTCTGAGGCATTTCTTCCATTCTTTGAGTCGGAAAACCATGAGAACGGAATGTATTCTATGATCAACATGTAGCCAGGATGAGTATTTCCAGCACCAGAGAATCATTTAATAACATCTGCAATCAAGATGTCTCGGGAGGAGTTTTTTTTTAAATCTGCACCCTCTGCAATCCTTGCGGTTGATATAGAGAGCTGTTTATATTACGYGGGAGTTTCACTTGAAGAATGGAAACAGACACTGGTATAACCAACCCTTCCCTTACTTCGAAGGCTTCCTGTTGTGATGGGACCCAGTTGTGAGAGACGAGAAAAATTGCAACTACCCTGTGGGAAGCCCCTCTAAGTTGCAACTACTTGGTGCTTTTCAGATCCAGACCCAGTGTGAACACTGATAACCATCATTCGATGATTTGAGGTTATAACAATTGATGTGCCAAGTTCAATTTGAGTTCTGGTAGCGTCTTTCACTTTCACCAGAGTTAAGACCTGCCTTTGATTATAACTACATTAGCTAGCAAGGGAAGTGATGCATTATTATAAAGCTCATAAAAGGAAAAAATACTATAGTTTCTGTGCACAAATAAGCTATCTGCAATTTTTTCCAAATTCAATTTGTGATGCAGAATGTGTATTTGCCTTCAGAACACTGAAGTTAAAGAACTGCCAGCTTAAATCAGCTTGTGTTCAAGCATCTACCTTACTGTTGATTTTGCTTCGTATGCTCAGACAGGTGACATCTTCCAACTGTGGAATGTCCCACATGTATTTGACGTTTTTGCTTTGTCCAAAGTTTAAGTCAAAGTGACTGAGCAGAGATATGATAGACACTGAGGCCGCCAGCGTGTTTCCACCACAACAGTCTCATGCACAGTCTCCCATGCTTGCATGGTGTAGGTGTTAGATAAGGAAATTCATGCATTTTTCCACCCTTTTCTATAACAAAGAACCGGCCTCGACTTGGTTCCTCTCTCCCACCAACTGCTTCCTGTGCCTTGTATCCCTGTGCAGATGGGGATACCTCATTCCCTCGCACCCTGCCAACTCCTCCCACATGCCCTGGCCCTCCCAGCTCTGCCTGCACGGCTCAAAGAGATCCTCAGCAGATTCTCCCCACCCTGGACTGGTGCCACAGCGGCTTGACTTGAGATGCAGACAGACAAGGAAGTCTTGTCTAGGTAGAAAACACCACCACCGTCCCCAGCAAGTCAGTCAGGCTCTGGGATAGACAAAACTCAGTTGCTTTTCCTCCCTCCACTTCACCTCTCTCCAGAAATTCCTTCTAAATAATGAAATAGAGAAAAACACCCTTGATATGAGACTGCTTGTCCTATCAGACACTACAGAACTGCAGAATAGTAGGCTTTTCTTTGATGCCCCCCTCCCACTACCTGTATCTAAGTTTAGCCTTTATAATCACACAAATCAGCCTTTCAGAATGGGGGGAGAGTGTCTCGGAGGCAAATTACAAACCACAGCAGGATATTTTCTCTGCATAAATGTTCTCAACCTCAGAGTGATCAGCCAAGCCTTCGGAGAGATGCATCACCAGTCAACATGTCATGGCAAAATCTGACAGTACGGAGTGTTCGGCTGTTTATTCAGAGAATATATTTGAATAATGAGTACATTCAAGAAACCATGCTGCTGCTGCGCTCATGGAAAAAAGAGCAAAAGGCTAACTTTGCCAAATAAATTATGTGTTGCAAATTATTCTTTTTCCTCAGAGCTCTGTGTGTCCCAGGAGTAAAAAGCTAGCAAAGAAACTCTTTACCCAGGCAAGTGGTAACTTGGTAAACAGGATTTCCAGCTCAGAATTCAAAGGTGAGGACAAGCAGAAGTATCTTGTTTCCAAAGTGTACAAATACAGGCAGTAGAGACTCTTTCAGAAAAAAACGTATAGAGGACATACAGGACACTCAACACAGAACCTTCCTTTCATCAGAGAAGAAGATATTTTCAAAAATTATGAACCCTAAGTTAGAATTGTATGCACATTTACTGGGATAGAGAGCATTTTCTCCACTTCTGTTGGCTTCAGCTTAGGTCTCCCTCCAGGATCCAGGTGTAACATTGCTGAAATTCCCTGGCCTTTGCTTGAAGGCCTGAAAGTTGCACTCTCTTTCCTTCTCCATAAAAACATCCACAATGAGCTTTTTGTAGGGACTTACTTTTCCTGTCCAAAACCTGGTTGCTATGTGAATTTCTTGGTTTTGACACCTCAGATTTCCTACGCTGCCAGTAAGTGGAATTTACCCATTTGTGGTCCAAGAAGTAGCAGCTATGAGAGCTCCTAGAGATAGCCAAAGTCTTCTGAATGCATCAATTAACTGTTTTCCAAGGGAACTACTTCTTAGACGGTTTTTCACTAAACATCATGTTCCCTCTGGACTTTTAGTCTCTTTCCTTACCTTTTCTTCATGAGTTAATTCCCTCTTTTGCACCATTTCTAGATGAGTCTCTTCCTTCTAGCTTCTATATAGGCAAGGTCAGGAGTACCTGTACTTTCAGTGTCTTTCCCTATTACTTTACTTTGCTCTCCCCTTTCCTTTCCTACCATTTCTTATCCAGACCAAACGCAGAGAGAGAAAGTCACTGACAAAAATTAYCATTTGTTCTTTGCCTTGCACAGCTCTTTGTAGCCTGGGGCCACACCTGGAGCTGCTGGCAGATACCGCACAGCAGAACATGCATGAGTAGCTGGGGTAGTTCCCACAGTTGTTGTGATGCCTCCAGCTCCAGTTTGACAGGATGGATATAGGTCTAGGTCGTTCACAAAGTCCTGGCAAATGCAGGTTCCAGTGCCTCTTCAGAGACAGATTATCACACTCTGCTTGTTTCCCTTCTGGCCTGTGAAGACACCCTTCACAATTTTAATGACCCTGACCAAATCTGTAAGCTCAAACACTGTGTACAACACCCTACTGTTCACCTTCCCCTCCTACTTCACAGCTAAATATAATAAAATAAGGTGCTTAAGGTTTGACTCCAATGGGAGCTATCAGTCACTGCACTTTCAAAGGTGACCCTTGTTCTATAAGTGTCTCTGCTTAGGAGACTACTTCAAGATTTGGAGTTATTTTTTATGCCACTCTTGCAGATTGTGGTCTATATATGCTGATGTCAAGGCATTTTTCCTGAATAAAGGCTTACAGAAATTAGATTGTTTCCTTATGCCAAAGGACATCCAGTATCCTCTAGCCCATTTCATTGTATTTCACTATTCATCTACAACTGTGGTTCTCATTTATATAATCTTCCTGTGTGGCCTCTCCTATGCTTCCTTACATGGCTGTTATCACACGCCTGCCAAATCGGGCTCTACTGGATGGCTGGTGCTAATGGAGTTGAGCACTTTCTCTTTCTGTCATCCAGTGGTACATTGGCTCTGAAAATGAGAATATGGATTGCTTAGGAAAAAAATGATCTGACTGATTATTTTTAGTTTACTCTTCTGCTGCAATGGGTGAAGCAGCTCGCAAAAGGCATGATCACTGCTGAGCAAGAACAATGAAGAAGTATTATTTGTGTGCAGACTTCCCCACAGACTCTATCTTTGACGCCAGCTTAAAATGTTCCCAGTCACTGATGCATGGAAAATGTTCAGGATGCAGTAGACAGTTCTAAAAACACCAGAACCAATCACCTGGGAAACAAGAAAAACAGAAAGTCAAGTCAAAAARTATTTAAGCTATTAAACAAACACCACCAACCTGTAGGCGAGTGGCTAGCAGCCTGAAGCAATATATGTAAATCCTTTTTAGGAGTTCCAATTTTTTTTTTTTAAATGGAAGGGAGAGAATCGGTTCCTCTCATATTCTCTGTGTGATACTTAAAATCTGCTGTGCAATGGTAAAACTACAGCCCCCACCCCAGGTTATTCAATATAATTTTTAAGTTGATGTTGAAATGGCTATGTGTTTGTGAATCAAGTTGGGTAGAAACAAGAATTAATCTAACTTGATAGAAAAACTCAAACCCTAGGCTCAAAATTGGGGACAAATGAGAGGTATGCTTCTCATACTTCACCCTCAGTCCCAGGGGATCTGGAGCCCTGTTAAAATAATCAGTAACAGGTATTGCAGTTGTGGAAATCTGAACCTAAATCTGAGGATAACATAGGAGGGCTAGGTCTGAGCTCTTTCAAATGGTACCTACAGAGTCAGTTACCTCTCCATTGAGTTTGCTTTTTTCTTAGATTGGTTCAGGAAATAGTTTCCCTTCAAGTAATATTATAAATTTGCATTCTTTTAAAATGAACGTTAAAATTCCATACAGAACAGGTCCAGAGAGAGGGGCCCCTAGTGTGAATGCCTCAATCTGCCTGATGCAAAGCTTCATGCAGCATTAAACTATCTGGGTGCCATTCAATACAAGTAATCAGCTAAAAAGAAGAGATGAAACTGGTTGTCAAGGCTACWTCTTGGGCACTGAAAAAAATGGGTATCACTGCACCACTCTTACCTACAGGCTTTCTTGAAACTGGCCAGATAAAAGTGCTTGGGTTCTTTATAGCACCTTTCCTTAAGAGAAAGATATGGAAACTCTCACTGCTGGCTGTGGAAAGGAAAAGGACTGAAATGTTGTGCGTCTCAGTCCTGGGGGTGGAAAGCATGTTTGGGGTGACTTTATGTTTTTCTTTTATCACAGACAGAACAGAACGTAGTCTCACAGAGTGATTTGTGATTTGTGATTTGTGTGCATCTGCATGGCCACGTACGGCCAAAGTTTTAAATCATTAGTTCCGCTCCCGGGCGCCTCTGATTCTGGTATTTTGGGGGCAGTGGAGAGGTTATAAGTGCTCAGCCCATCTGATAATTAGGCCCCTGAGAAAGCCGTTCATTTCAAATTTCCCAGAACGGAGGCACCTAAAAATCATGGCACTTATGGAAAATGTGGTTTTAAATGTATAACAATTGTGTTTTGGTTTATTTCAAAATGTGTGTACAAACCACAATAGAGAATTACTCCTTCATTAATACCAGTAAAAGTGATGATAATAATAACCCTTCAGTGCTGTTTCTGAAAGGGAATTGCTCAAGGTTAAGAGAGGTAACCTTTGAACTGGTGTATGTTTTCAAACCAGAGAGACTAAAAGGTCAAAGTTGAAAAGTATATATTTTAAATAGCACCAGATGGCTGTGGTGCAAACACAAGGCTGAATTCAAACTGCTGTGCAGTTAAAGCACATGCACTCGCTGGGACCCCACAGGTGAATTACAGCCCCTGTGTACGCTGGGGCTGTCCATTATCTGACATATACCTACGCCTGCTYGGTATTCAGCCAGGGACGACTTTCCTTTCTTAATGACTGTTGGATGAATAGGCCCAATTCTTCAGCTACAAGAGCCATTCCCAGGGCCTGTGATGAGAATTGGGTGCATATCCGAGGACAGAGGTTAGCCCACAGCCCAGTGGTTTTCAACTTTTTTGATTTGTGGACCCCTTACTAATTCACTCAGAGAAGTGGAAACCCCAGTGAAACTTAACACATGTGGATTGCTATAGAATATTTATGAGCTTGGTTTCCACAGTCACCTTTTGCAAACAATTTCAAAGTTCTCTGCAGACCCCAGACCGAGACCATTGCTGAAAAAAGCCTCTTTCGCACTCCATCTAGTCCTCCCTTTGCAAAATCTAGTAGTTTACCTTAAAAACATCCTCTCCCAGTTTCACTACTTACCAAAATGAATGCAGCTGTACAGATTTGATTTTACCTCGAACAGTCATTTGAAGGTTAACCTAATTTCTTTTGCTCTTTAGTTCTCACATTTATATGTCAGCAGATATTTGGGTTGCTTCCTCCCCCTCTCCCCAGTCATTTTTCTCTCAGACAGCTGTGCAAAACTAGCTGTAAATTATTTGGTAATCACTCAGGATGTTTTTTTCTGGGCTTATGGTGTGGCATTATCCTATCAGCCTGTTGTCTAATCTGAAAAAATCTTTTTCCATGTGGGAAGCATTCCATATGTTGATCAACTAGATTTATTGCCTATTAAATTGACAGTTAACTTGGAATAATAATCACGGTGAGGAATCTAGATTATGTGCTATGTGGCCTCGATTCTTTCCAGATCAGTCTTAATTCTCTGATCTCTTGTAGTCTTACCCTTGCTTAGGATACTGAAGACGTCTCCTCCATGTGCTGCAGAGACCCCTTAAAATATGAAGTCAGAACTGAGAGTGAAGAGCAGCCTTCTTACAAGCTCTGCAAGCTATTATCCTTTTTTAAATATTCTTTTTTTAAGTCTCCCTGCTTATTTAATTTTTTTGATTCTTTGATTGCAAGCACATTGAAGAGTCCGTTTATATCACCGTGTTTGTATCTCACACACAACAACAAAGTGTTTGAGCACTACTGGAATATAAATATTAAAGAAGGAGAAGAATGATTCCTAGGATGAGGGGTTTTTTTCAATACTTGTCTGTGCCCTCCATTGCTTCTCTGATATGATAGCGTTCACTAACAGGTGAATAATGCAATGTGAAGCCATAAAAGATGCAAAATTTTCATTTTATAAAAAGTAATTTTGTTGAGAAGAAAGCTGTGGCCTTATTCAGAAAACAACACAGACAGAATGAATTATTATTCCCCGCAAAATGATAAAACCTGTGAGTTTACAAGTGGAAACTTTGTATCTCAAAAAAMCACATTATTTGTGAAACTAAAGTTCTTTTCTAGTTATTTTGCACATCTCTTCAATTCCTAGCACTATTTTATAGCACATGCATCAGGCTTGTGTGTTTAATAACCATGTCAAACTGTGCCCTGTATTGTACCAGCCTGTTTATTCATTTCACCAGTTCTTGTCACACAGGATTAGAATAAAGTGAGGAATTCTATTTGTCGTCTAGAATTTTTGGTAGCCCAAACTAGTCCTTACTTTTGTATTTGCATAAAAGTAGGGTTATTGTCACATGTCTAAACATTCTGATTTTAACCCTACTCCTTTCCCAAGAATACCATAATTTTGGTAAATCCACTTATTTTGCTTTCAGGTGTTCCAGTGCAAGGATCTTGATGCTATAATGAAGTCCATGAACTGAGCTGTAAGTGACTTCTTTCTGAGCAGTTCTGGTTTTTTCCTGTTCTATTCACTGCAGTTGGAACATGTTCTATATGCCAGTGTAATGACAAGGGTTTTCTGCGCGCCTTTCAGACAAATTACATTTATTGATGGTAGGACATGTGTTTACTCATAGAAATCCTACAACTAGTTCTTGTTATTCCTCTAAGAGAAGTTCTCACAAAAAACCAGTTCAAAGCAGCCAAACCATTAAAATCACAAATATTATCAGTAAGTCCATATCTTCATTATGGTTTCAACTTGCATCTGTTTTCGTTCTGGAGGTAAGCCTGGAGTAACTCCCCTGAAATGAATGGAGTTTCATACCCAAAATAAAACCACAGTAAGATCTTAATCTAGCCCTGTATCTCAAAGTGCAGAGGTGAAGATATATATGATACATATTTTCACATGATTTTATGTACTGGAACACTTTAACGTAGATAAGTAAATAATTCATATATTGTATTTTATTCACCTATTCCCTATAGAATTTAATAACTCTAAATCTGTCTTTTGGAGAAGAAAAAGGTTCATACCTTAAGACTAAAATAACTTGTGTAGAATTGTAATCAGAGAGATTAGCTAATGTTGGCATGCATCCCTCATATCATAAATGTGGTTTCAAGGTTATCCAGCAATTGAAGAGAGCTAGATTTCATTATCTGACCTTCTAAAGAAATCAGCTATGCTAAAAAGGATAGCAACATTTTTTTGAATTCTATTGTCAAGCTCTTTTTTCACATAACTACATTGCTACAACATCTAAGACTGTTTTCAAACTGAACATGTCTTAAAAAATGTACCACTTAATTTTTTTCCTGACTTTATGTATGCAAATGAAGACAGATTTGTCAGCAAGCTGTCATTTACTGGTAGGTGAATCCTAGATACCTGCTGTATGAACCTTCTGACATCACCATTAGGCAAACTCTTCCCCAAGGCTACATAAATGTGTTTGCTTTCTTTCCTTAAAAGAAAACTATTTGATACAGCTGAAGAGATTTTATACAGCATCTTCAGAATTGTGATACTTCATTTAAATGCATTAATTATTTTAATGCATTATGACTGCATCAACATAGCTATCTATTAGTGCAAGATGATATGTTTCCCAAGGCTTTTACAGCTTCAGGTTTACAAGAAGACTGAAGTCTTCCTTGCAAAACTGTGCACAGGATATGAGGAATAACTAGGTTAAGAAGATGATTAGCCATTGCTCTTTAAAGTCTCCRCCCAGCGCTTCTCTGATTTTTTCCTGGCTCCTGCAAACCTGTACTATGGCAAATCTCCAGTATCCCCATGTCAAACTGTACTACTTCCCTGATGCTGTCTTCTTGCAGCAGCAGCAGCAGCTTCTGGTAGAAGCTTTATAGCTCCATGTTCCTCCCATGTGCAACACCTAGACTTTCAGAACAAGAGGACTGTGACGCTTCAGATCCATGAGAACAAGTGGTGGCAAATAGAAGGGGACTTCTTCTACCTTGTATGCTGTCCACCCCACCTATTTCTCCATAAGATGTACAGAAGACAAACATTTTGCATATTATGAAGACATAAGGGTTGGCTATAACTGAAGTTTGCTTCACCATTGTCTGTTGGAGAGGCCCTGCAAACGTCAACTTGGGACAGCCTGTTCCGTTTCACTTGGAACCTGATAGTACCAAAATTCATGTTGACTTTCAATTGACACCTTAATGGGACACACCCCAATATCCAAACTTGGCTAGAGTCATGGACTCCTGGATTTATGTGGATGTGTTACCTGTTAGACTAACCTGAATTTTCACTGGGCACCAGACAAGTTTAAAGTCAAATCATTTAGTATTACATTAGCAAAACAGTTAAACTATTGATCGCAAAATCTAAAAAGAAAGTAAGTGAAGTAAACACAATGACAGAATCACAAAATCATTGAGTCTGGAAGGGATCTCTGGAGATCATCTGGTTGAACCCCTCTGCTCAGAGCAGGGTCAGCTAGAGCAAGTTGACCAGGATTGTGTCCAGCTGGGCTTTGGAGATATTCAAGGATGGAGACTCCCTGGGCAACCTGTGCCAATGTTTGATCACCCTCACAGTAAAAAAGTTTTTACTTACCCTCAAATGGAATTTCCTGTGTTTCAGTTTGTGCCCATTGCCTTTTGTGCTGTCACTGGGCACCACTGAGAAGTGTCTGGCACCATCTTCTTTATTCCACCTATCAGGTATTTATACACATTGATAAGATTCCCCTGTGCCTTCTTTTGTCCAAGCTGAACAGTCCCAGCTTTCTCAGCCTGCCCTCATATGACAGATGCTGCAGTCCCTTAATCATCTTTGTGGCCTTCCACTGGACTTGCTCCAGTATGTCCATGTCTCTCTTGTACTGGGAGTTCAGACCTGGACCCAGCACTCCAGATGTGTCTCACCAGTGCTGAGTAGAGGGGAAGGATCACCTCCCTCGACCTGCTGGAATGCTGTTCCTCATGCAGCCCAGGCCACTGTTGGCCTTCCTTGCTGCAAGAGCATATTGTTGTTTAATGTTCAACTTGTCATCTACCAGGACCCCCAGGTCCTTTTCTGCAAAGCTGCTTTCCAGCCAGTTGGCCTTCAGTGTATACTGGTACATGGGGTTATTCCTCCCCAGGTGTAGCACTTTGCAATTCCCCTTGTTGAATTTCACAAGGTCAGCCCATTTCTCTAGYCTGTTGAGGTCTCTCTGGATGACAGCATAACCATTTGATGTATCAGCCACTCCTCCCAGTTTTCTATGATCTGTAAACCTCCTGAGGGTGCCCTTTGTCATATAATCCAGGCCATTAATGAAGAGGTTAAACAGTATTGGCCCCAGTATCAACTCCTTGGGTACACCGTTAGTGACTGGCCTCCAACTGGTCTTCATGCCGATGTTCAGAACCCTTTGAGCCCAGCAGTTCAGACAGTTTTCAGTCCACCTCACTGTCCATTTATCTACACTGTACTTCTTCAATTAGTCTATTAGGATGCTATGGGAGACAGTGTTGAAAGCTTTGGCCAGCTCCTTCAGCACTTGTGAGTGTATCCCCATAGAGTTGTTCATGTCCTACTTGTTTAAACATTCCCTAAACTGATCCTTCTCCACCAAGRGTAAGTCTTCCTTGGTCCAGACTTTCCCACTAGGCTCAGGGATCTGGGATTCCTGAAGGCCAGCCTTTCCAGTAAAGAGCTGAAAGAGGTACCTTCCATGTCCACCAGGTCCCATGCCCAGTTCAGCTATGGGTCAACATTTTCCCTTGCCTTCCTTTTGCTGCTGCTATACCTGTAGAAACCTTTCTTGTTGCCCTTCATGTCCCTGGCCAGACTCAACTCCAGGTGGGCTTTGGCTTTCCTAGCCCCATACCAACACACTTGGACAGTGTCTCTATATTCCTCCTTGGAAATCTGACTGTGGTTCCATYGCTTGTACACTTTCTTTTTATGTCTGAGTTTTGTCAGGAGCTCTTTGTTCATCCATGCAGGTCTCCTGACATCTTTGCTTGATTTCCTGCTCACTGGGTTGGACCATTCTTGAGCTTGGTGGATCCTTGAAAAGCAACACTCTTCCAACAGCTTAAAATACCTCTGGGATTAGTCTCTTCTTCAAATTGCCATTCATGACTTCTCTGAGAATAATAACCTCATTACTTAGCTATGATATGTGGCAATAGATCCTGGCTAGCCTCTCCTTGAGGGTGCTTTATTTCACATCATACTCTTGACGCTGTAGTCAGCCTTAATAACAAAGGCAGCAGCTTAGTAGCTCTTTGTCTCTTTAATGCCATCTTACAGAGCTGATTTTCAACATTAATAGAAGACGGGAGGGAAGGAAAGAAAGGCAGACATCCAAAACCCCACCACCACTCCAGGGCTGCCAACATCAGTGAGATATTTCAGGTTGCATTCTCTGTCCGAGATGGATCCCTTCCCACTTCTTCTGCCTTCCTTTCGCTTTATCTTTATCTCTGGCTCTTGGGAATGTAGGTTTAAGATTTACATGAAGTATGACTCCCTCTTCCCTGCTAGCTAGGATCAGATTTCTTCTCCCCACAGCCTGTTGGAAACCTACCCGAGTTTACATTCCAAGAGCATTCCTTAATTAGCACATTCCTCCAGCCCCACTGGCTTTCTTGCTCTTTGCAACGATTCAAGACAGCTACAGTATTTTTTGAATCATATAACATCAGAGCTATAAACTGTCAATACCTCTCATTAGATTTCATAATATCTAGGTCACTGTGAGTTTTTGATAGAGGCCATATATGACATATTAATAAGGAAGATGACTGGTATGGCATTTAAGTACTTTTTCTGTATAACCTCCTTGAATCTAACTGTAACACACAGTGACCCATTGCTCGGGTTTAGACAAACCATGACTCTCTCGTTTAAGGAATACAAATTCTACCTCTCCGTCTCAGAATGGGTCTTTATTGGGTTGCTTAATCAAAATCCAAATACATATTTTTTAATACATTAATCTTCTCTTATTTCACATCAAAGGGCTTTTCTGAATGTTGTTAATTGTCTTTGAAGATATTACATGTTTGGGCTAAGCAATCCACAGTTTAGCTAAGTTCATTTAAGTAGAGAAGTGTGTCAAAGAAGGAAAGAAAAGAAAATGGGATTATGATTATTTTTTTAGATGACCGACATGTTTACTATTAAAATTCATTGCATCTCTGATTTTTGTGACTATTAGCTTATGAATATCCAATGTTTTCATTTCTTATGACTTTATTGCTAATCTCTTAATGTTTGTTATTCCTCTAAGCTCCTGCTCTTCACGTTAAAGAATTGCTGGCAAATCCCCACTTTCCAGCAAAAAAGAAAGCATCTATTTTGCATTGCCTCAGGAAAAGTCTCATTATTTATTATTTTTAATAGTATGATTTTTAATTCTGTCTCACGACAATGAAGATGTTATTTTTGTTGAAGTCCAAAACAGTCTTCCAATATTTGACATTATCTTAAATAGTACTTGTTAAAGATTTAACCACAGATAGATTAATAATGGTAATAATAGAAGTATTACCATAGCACTTTTGAACATTAATCATGTGTCAGGTTGACATTATATGAGGACAGAATGTAAGGATGGTCTTTCCTCTAAAAACCTTACGCTCTTAATCGATGATACAGATTGATTAATGCAGAAGTAAAATGCAATAGTGAAATAGTCATGCTGAGTGTGGTAGACATAACACAGCAACAACATCACAACTGTTAATTTTTGTAGGCATCCAAAGAGAAAAGTTCTAAGGTGCAAAAAGAAGGAAAAGGAAGGGGAGAAAATGGTCCTAATAACCAAAATAATTTGGATGAACAAATGAACTCAACATAAAGAGAGAAGAGAAAAGGGAGAAGAAGAACATTTCCCTGTTAAATGATTACCATTTGGGCCTGTAGACCAAGCGTTCCATGTTCCTCCTTCTACAGGACATAATAAAATCTTGGGCGTTGCTTTCACAGCTGCAATCTCATGGCAAAGCCACTGTATTCAGAGCTGGGACATCTTGACATCTGTCCCATTTTTAGGGTCTGGCAGGAAGTTTACTCTCCTGTGCTTGTGGAAGGCATCTGTGTTCTGGGGCTTTTCATGGCATGTCTCCTGCTGCTATAAAATGAAAAACATGATATCCTGCCTTTTGCTTCATGAAGCAATATCAGAATCTTCAAACCATTCTGGAGTTGGCTCTTTACTGGAAAGATGAACCATTCCTTGAGAGGTGGCTACTGCATTCTCCACTGTCTGCAAGGAATGTTTTAATTGAATGATATCCCACTGTTCTTCCCCATAAAATGCCTTTAATATGCTGCATAGCCCACTAATTAAATGGCGTGTATCACCAATTAGCAGGAACCACACAACTTCAGTGTGGGTACTTATCTTGCTCATCTTGCCCAGGAGTGCATATCTCAGGAAATCTGAGTGTCTCTGTATCCTTGCTGGGAAGAGAGGCCAGGTGTTCCCAGCATGGCCTTCAGACCATTTGCTTGTCACTGTTTTGCTTCCACATCCATCCCTTTTCCTCCTCATTCTGGCACTACAGCAGTTTTGAAGAGCAGCCACTGAGGGGTCCAGCCAGATTTCCTCAGCTAAATACCTTCTGAGGGGTAGGAAGCCGGGGAATGAAAGAGCAGCAAATGGAGCAGCCTTGCCGTGTTCCTCCCCACCGCTCTCACCTGCACCCGAGCCCATCACTTTAGCCACCACCAAAGCCTGCCAGCTCTGGATGCAGAAGACACAGCATTTGGACTCTAGTACAGGTCTCCCATATAAAATACCACCGCCAAGCTTCTGGGCTGGATTTAGGAATGTGTTTTTAATATTCATTGTTCACTCTGTCTGTTACAGATGTGCACAGTGCAATTATTATAATGCTTTGCACATGTGGTGTTATGAAATGTGTGCCTTTAAAGTCATGCCAGTTTTTTTTCCTGTAGCCTAAATATATTATTTCTACCTATGTTCCAGTTACTTAGTTTGCCACACATTTTAAAAAAAAAACMAAAAAATTTATTATAAAGATTAAACTAACAACTATGTAAGCAATGCAACCAAAAGAGAACAGACCCATTTTCTTCATAAAAGAACAGGTTTTTTTCATTTGCATGTTTGGATTTTTTTCCTTGTGCTCCAGCTCCTCAACACAGACACAGATGCTCACACACACATCTATCCGCATAAAAAATACATGCACATAAGCACAATTCATATTTTACGAAAGGAAATCATTCCCTAGCTGGGAAGCCATGCTCTATCCAAACATCCCCAGCTCTAGCAAATGATGTTCTTGCATTAATCACCTTCAAGCTTAACCACTTCAGCTCATTATACCCAATAACGAAGCTTCATCCCTCACTCTGAAAATTCAGCTCTCACAGAACATGGCAGACAGTTATCAGAGAGACACCGTATTTATTGTGCCGTGGCAGTCCAGTAAGGTTCCTTACTTACCATGGGGTTCAGTTAAAGTAGATGGTATCCAGATTCCATTTGTGGACCTTGGTGGCTCTGAGACTCCCACATGGGGTCTTCTGGGATAACAACACCTTCCTGAAGAAATTAAGTGAGCGATGTGTGTGGGAAGGCATGGGAAGCATGAGTGCAGGACACAGTTCTTACACCAGTCAGGCACAGCCCCCTTGAAGCAGAAACAAATTGCTGCAGGTCTCATTGCAATCAGAACTATGAACAAAACTCATCTCTTTAATCTATCTCTTCTGCAATTTGTTCTCCACCTGACCACCCAACAACCACTCTCCCTTTGCCTCCATTCCCATTCAAACACCCCAGCCAGCCAGAACACAAATGAAGACAGTTATTTCTTCAGCAAACTGAGTAGTGTGCATGTGAGTGTTACTGGGTAACGATTTGGGAATTAATTAGACACTAGAATAGTATGGTCTTCATAAAGTGGTGGACAGAAAACTGACACAAATGTGGGTTTGATTTTCCAACTTCTTTTGTAGTCTTTTGAAGATGGACCAAGTTATTTAAAATCTGCTAGATAATTTCTAGATATAATACTAATAGTATAGGCAAAGATTTCATTTTAAGTATGTAACTTCACCTAACAAAGTTCCTTGAACATTATCTAATGTCTCAATTTAAAATCCAGACAAATCAAATCATATTTCTAATAAGGCTGTTCTGAAGAGATGTCAAAACAATAGATAATACTGAGGGCTTATCCACTTTTCAGTATTATAATATGCCTTTGTATTGTCCTCCTTGAAGAATGCATATATAGAAAAACTGGTCTTTCACCGAGCTTCAAAATTAATGATGCTAAAGCAATCCCAAACCTTTAGCAAAAGCAATCCCAAACCTTTATCAAAGGCAAATTTTCTAGTCATAACCTACCCAGGGTCATGAAGCTGTGTCAAGCTTATAACCTGAAATACTTCTGTTGGAGAAATAAATAAATGCAACACTGAAGCTAGACTTCATGGCATATTTTTCAGTCTTAGTTCCTCAGTCGTCTAGATTGGAGATGTCTGCAAGGTACCTTTGGTGTATAGGTTTAGGCTTCTTTCCAATGGGAAAATGGGCATGCAGTGGGAGGCAAGATGTAGGTCTGTCCATCCAGGTCTCTTTCCAACACAGACTCAAGCTGTGTCCATGATATGCACTGGACGCAAGAGCTGGGTATAATGGCTCATCAGCAGTGGCTGGCTTCCCAGGTTTTAAAGGACAACATTGAATTAATAAGGCAATGATGCTAATTGTTCTTACATGCTCTCACTGGTCCATATTGCTTTGGAGATGCACCACTGCCAGATGAATGAGGTGTAATTTCCAATCTTAGCTTCTCAGAATAGCAACAGAGCTTTGACAGTAGATACATACACCTCAACAAAAAATGAATCTGTTACTGAACTGGGGGTTGGACTAGATGACCTTTAAAGGTCCCTTCCAACCCAAACTATTCTATGATTCTATGATTCTATGAATATTTAATGATGAACAGGACCAAAATCAAGTGGGTTAAACAAGGACATCCAATCTCTGACTAGAGACAAGTTCATTCACAAAGAGCATCATATTGAAACTTAGCAAGAGGAGTTGCAGGAAAGACTGATGTTACTCAAAACTGGCCACTGTGGTGGTCTCCTTTTACACCTCACCAGGAAGGTAGACTACAGTCACAGCAGCAGATAACCAGCATCAAGCTGTCTCAGTCTTTATTACTGAAATAAAAAGTGCCAGGGCACAGGCCTGCTGCTATCCCATGATTGTCCATACCGTTAAATATGAGCACAATATCTGGCACAGTTTTGGTCATGCCTGCTAGCCCATTCCCTAGCAACTCCTTGCCATGGCTCATGGGTGAACATGGGCCAAGGACCGTTCCCCATAGGCAGTTTGGATGCAACCACCGGGGTTTGGAGGACAGGAGAGTTCAATCCTATGGGCATGAGCCATACCCTTTCAGCTGGCCAGAGGAGAGCCAGGATGCACTTTATTTCCTAGTACAGATGTAGTCACCGATGTCTTTGGCACGGGAGCCAGTGAATGCTGCAGGTCTTTGCTTACAAACAGGAGAATCCCATATATCTAAAATAAATGTAATTATATTCCAGTTAAGCAGCAAGCCATAGTGAACCTCAATTTGTTTGATGTTGTGGTTTCATTCAATCAACTGCCTAAAACTTCAACTATTTTTCTGAAGCACATCCAGGCTTCTTTGCTCTGGAAATCTCAGAGGATCAATCTCCCTGAGGAGATTTTCAGTACGCCCTCATTCAGGCTGGGCAGGTATGTCTTTCATGCTGTGTTTTGATATTTCCACATCTTCTTCTGGCTGAACACAAGTAGGAAAGCTGCTCAGAACTTAATTTAAAAGGTAAACTGAGCTCTTTTGAATTCCAGAAAGTCTCAGGATGGATCTTCTTTTATCAGAACCAGCTAATCCATTCCTAATTTGGAGAGAAAGGTAAGGGTCCAGATCAAAACTTTTTGATCTGGCTTCAGATGTTCTCAAAGTTCTGGGGTATTGGATCTCAGGTTTTTGTGTGGGGCCATCCATGACCTCCAATGCCCTTGTCTCACCTCTTACCTGCCTACTCTCCTACACGTACATTTCTTCTTTCCAGCTTCCCTCCCCCTCCATTGCTCTTCCAAGATTAAAGCTTTATTATTATTATTATTATTATAAACATAATTCCTATAAGAGATAAGAAGCTCCCCAGTGTATCTTTATTAATCCTAGTTAAGATAACATTTTGAAAGCAGACAGGGAAAGAGATTTATAAAGAGCAAGAGAAGATAGTTGCAGATCAGCACAGCAGGGCCAGAATTTCCTACATTGTCTGAATCTGTCTACAAAGAAGTGTAAGTTAAAAATTGCCCTGCATGTGAAGTCCCACACCAGTGTACATGTAACCACTTTGCTGAGTTTGAGACTAGATTATATCTTCTAGTATGGCCAATATTACAATCCTGCTGTGCCTAGGAATGGCCACCATTGTATTTTGTCTTGTGTGTGGACCCTTGTCCACACAAAGCTATTTGTGGCATTAAGGTCCTGTTATTGAAGTGTGAGTGTAGCTTGTGGATTCAAAAAGGGAAGAGAGGTTTTACTTCAGGATGGGAAACTCATGGATACCCACCAGTAAGCCAGAATGTGTGCCAGTGTTTGCTGGGATTTTTGGCTAGTAGCAATATTAATTTCTAAATACATACAGAAAATGCAAACCATATAGTGCTACGCCAACACTCTGAGGTTAGAAAAACAGGTTGTTATGGGCAAAAGGAACGCACCATATATGCAAAGCCAGTAATTTATTGTTGATCTAATTACAGGCTTAACAGTCTTATCGAGGAGTTATTGTTAGTGCAGTTACAGTGATACCACACAGTTCAAATTGCATATCGCAGTTAAAATGATATATACACAAACTTTATAGTACTTACCCCCTTCTCCGGTCTTATGCTCACCCTCTCACTGCCCCTCAGTGTCCTAAGGCTGATGGTGTCCTTCGTGTAGGGCACAGGGAGGGTTACCATGAGTCATAAGTATCCCAAGCCCTTTGCTAGGAGGAGTATGATGTTGGTGTTGAAGGTTTCTTCCTCCTCCTCTGGGATTTGCTAGGGGACATTTTTATGTTTGCTGACATGCTGTRCACTTTGCTCTTTCATCATCAGTCTGCAAGTCCATGTTGTATCTCCCTGCACTCTATATACGGTGTGTTTTACATACATTGGATACTACTTGATTCTCATCGTTACCCCTGAGACTGGTTTACACAGTACCCAAGGTTGCATTTGTTTGCTGACCAGTAACTGACCCCAATGTATAGCCCTCGGGTCTCCTGTATCTGCCTTTGTCTGTGCTTCCAAGGCCTCTGCCCTCATCCTATGCCTTCTCCTCTCTCTGCTGCGTTTTAGTCTAGGGTCTAGGGTCTATTTCTTGTTTTCACTATTGATTAGTGAGAAAACTTTATCTAATAACAGGTGTTACACCTCAGAGTTGTTCCAAGCTAAGCAAAAGCTAAAACTAAGCAGGTAACGGCCCCCCCGGTCAATAGTTAGCTGCTGTTACAAGCTGAAGCAAATCTCCAGGTGGGCCAAGAGAAGTCCAGACAAACCCTAAGAGGCCTGTACTGGTATCCTAATGCAAAGCCGTGCCTGTTACAAGCAATGGAAACACCATATTGACTGAGAAAAAGGCTACAGATATTTTTTCTCTCTGCCTGGGCTCTAACACTTTTTCTGACTTTGGCTTCCCATGAGATCCTGGACAGGTTTCTTTGTCCTTCTGAAACCATAAAACAGAAATAAAATATACTGTAACCTTAATACAGTAGAATGAGGAAAGTGATAGAAATGAATCAATTGTTGTTATTTATTCAGTTGAGAATCTCCGGTTTGGTAAAACCAAACAAGTCAAAGCTCAGGAATGACATTTTTCTGGGAAAGATCCTAGGAGAATTAGGAAAACCTGAACTGAAATCCTTTTGACAATCAAGTGAAGGAAATATTTGTTCTCTACCTAGATATGCATGCTGAGAAGCACCAGCATGGTGGAATATCTTAAAGATTCATCCTATTCTATATTCAAATTTTCTTAAAACTGGGAACATAATCATCTACTCAAAATGGGAGGATCACCTTTTAGATACATAAACAGATAAAAAAATCATTTCATTATTAAAGTACTGAGAAAATTAAATCATTCTCAGAGGCTAGATGAACACCGATAAAGCCGACTTATTCTAGACTAATCTTGTGGGGCAAAATACTCTCTAACGTGCACCAGAAGCAAAGATTATGGAGAGCATAACATATTGAAATCTAAATTAATCCTGCTTATTGACTGATAATATGCCCTGATCCTGGGGGAATATGCCTAATTTATTACTTTTTAAATGATTTGGATTCCTTTAGGATGAGCAACTCCCTAATTTATTTTCATTGGTTAACTGCGTTGGGAAAGGAGTCATTAAATATGAATGGGGATTATTTTGTTTTGAAAAAGTATTSCAAAAAATTCACATTCAGCCAGTGCTGTTTAAATTGCATGCTTTTTCATACTGCAAGGAAGAGAGAATATTTGGAGCACAGACTCTAAAAGATAAAAAATGAAAATAGGATGCATTGTATTGTTTCCTAGCAGACAGCTATTGTCCTCTGAGTTTTCCTCTGTTTCTGAAGCCACTCTCCCCAGAACACATGCAGTACAGACTGGAAGAGTGGTGCTGGTACAGGGAGGGGGGATCTGTTCCGAACTGCTGTCATATTCACAAAATAGAAAAATGGGGAAAAACAGAAAATATTTTACTGTAAAGTCTTGAAGGACAACTTAGCTAGGGGGTGTTACTTGATACAACCCTTGAGGATGACCTAGTTTTTAGTAAGGGCTCTGGGACCTGACTGTAGATTGGCACCCTACCATGTTTAACACTGTGCTCATAATGCAGTCTAAGAAAGATACTTTGTTAGTTATGAAAAACAAAAAACAAAAAACAAAAAACAAAAAACAAAAAAACCCCAACAAAACAACAACAACAACAAAACCCAAACAACAACCCTTAATAAAAGAATAATAAAACAAATGACAAAAATGCAGTTCCTGACCTAGACAATCTTTCTGCAAAGGTGTTGTTCCTATCTGAACTCACCTCTTCTCCTATTCCCTTTGTGTGTTTCCCTTTCACAGAATCTGGAAGCCCCTACTCAGTCCATCTGTCACAAGGTACCATCTCCCTACTTAATTGATGTGCTCATCATATTTGTGTTGAACTGTATTCTATCAGGTCTTTAAAGGGATGAGCATGCAAAACATGCAAACAGTTTGTGCTGTGCGTAAAAGAGCAGTCTGCATTGTGGTTTGCACTTCATTCTTATTTCTTCTCCAATATCGTTCATCAATAAAGGTGTGCTCTCAGACCTATATGAGGGATTCAAGTGTTCAGCAGCCTCTAGTTTTCTACTAAGTCTAAATTTTTATTTAGYTAATAGAACTATGCTCTTCTACCTTTGTTACAAACCATCACTTTTAAACGAGCAGTGAGGCGGCATTAGACAACTGCTTTGTATCTTTGTTTGGTCTTTGATAAAACTTTTATGGAAATCTTATGAAATTTAATCATCTTTTATATCACCTGCCTAGAGACTGCCCTAGGAAGGAACAAAGGCTTCTCACTGGACTTGGTTATTTTTCCCTACTACTGTTTGCAAAAACTGTTATTAACTATTCAAGTCAGCAACAAACCTAGGGATGGTAAGGGAAAAGCTTTGACTGAATTTGGCCTGATGGATGACATGTTTCCCGCTCCAAAACAAAATTCACTGCCTTTCACAGAGTCTTTGCACAATGCATAAGGTGTTCCTCCATAGGGTGGGTTTATGCTTGGAATGAACCAACACTTTGTCTGCAGTAAAAGGCAGAAAACAGACCTGCTTCGTCATGCAGCCTCTTCTCCTCATACTCTGTCCCCAGGTGGAACAAGCTATGGAGTCCAAACTAACCTATGTGTGACAGGTGAACCTTTAGGTAAGGACTAAGTCTGGTTAATTTGGTTTTTTGGAGTCATTGGAGTTTCTTGCCTGGGGAGATGTGATCACTGTCCAGGTTATAACATTAGCTCCAGAGCTTGTGGCTGCTCCAGCAGACRGGGCTGTACTGGGGATTAACTGCTTCCCTGACAAATGATGGCCAGCTCAGAGCACAGCTCTGGGAGCCCTGCATGAAGAGGGAGTGACTTGCATCCAGAAGATTAATGGCTCACTGTTGTCTTTCTTTCCAGGCCAGGGTTCACTTCTGCATCTTTTTGGGATAGAATACCAGAGGTTTGAAAGTGCTTAGGTACATACCACCTAAACCCTAGAAGAACACTGATGGGATGAAAGGATATTCTACACAATTTTCTCCGCAACAAGCTCTACAATGCTTGTTAGTTAAATAAGAAATACTTAAATTACATCACTTGCAAGTGAAATATGAAGAAGGGTGAATGCAGTGGCAAAGGACTCTGAATGCATCCTGTGCCTTACTGGCATGGCCTATATAAAATCATAGAATAGTTTGGATTGGAAGGGACCTTTAAAGGTCATCTAGTCCAACGTGCCCTGCAATGAGCAGGGACGTCTTCAACTAGATCACGTTGCTCAGAGCCCCGTCCAATCTGATCTTGAACGTTTCCAGGGATGGGGCATCTACCACCTCTCCGCACCTCTCTTTGACTGTAGTCAAAGATGCAGATACTATGGAAGGAGTAGAAAAATGGGCCAAGCATACAGGGATCCTTCTCTAAGTGTGTCTTTCCGGCTTCTGGCAATGTGCAGTTCAGGGAATTTCTCAGCCAGAGTTCATATCCACATGTTCCTGGTGATGGATTTTTTCCTTCCATTAATTTGATTCCTTGTTTTCCTGAATACATCAATGCCCTGGTACCCTGCCGTAGCGAGTTCCATGAGTTAATTATAGATTGGGTACAATGATCAGGGCTCAAAAATTTCTGGAATCAAAGGCCATGGCTACAGCAGAGGTAAAGAAAGATGTATTTTTTGCTTGACTGTGTCATATTATGTATTAATGTAATTGATTACATGGTATTCACACAGGCCTTTATTGCCTAATACAAAAGATAACAAAAAATACTGTTACAAAGACAATACAAATTGCAAATGTCTCAAAAAGACTGATGCTTTCTCATTCTATTTAGCAAAGTTGCATAAAGCTCATTTTCTTTCTTCCAAAAAATGCAATTTCATTTGAAGCATGAAAGTTCAGGAGGTCTTGATACTGAATAGCCAGCTTCTGTTTACGTTAAACTTTCTGCAAGACAAGGAAATACAAATTGGTTTTGCAATTGTTTATCAATTAGATTTTGATTTTGTAAAATCCAAGCTGGCTATTTCAAATTCTGCCTTTATATTTCCTGCACAGAGTGCTTTTGTCTTTGACCTATTTAAAATAAAAATTTCCCATATAAGCTTTCAAACATAAAAGCTGCCATTGACTGCCTCCAAACTTCACACAAAATCTAGCCACACTGTATTAAAGACTCACTGCTAAGATGTTTAGGCATCATAAAGTGATTATAATAAAAGCTGTTGAGGTTTGGGGTCAAGGTTCCCCAGTGTTCTTGTTTTGACAAATGATCTTTGCAGCACTTACATATCATAAACTATGTTTAAAATTAAATGCTCCAATTAAATCAACAACTTGAATTTGCCCTCTGGGGTCATAAACAACCAAAAAAAGATGTGTTTTTTCTCTGTCCACAGCAAGAGGGTTAGAAAGAGAGAGGGAGCAACAATAAAGACTGTTGAAAGGCCTTTCTGATAAAAGCCCTAGTTTCAGTTTTATACTAAGTTTTGTTCTGATTTGCAGTTTTGTGGTCTTTCTTACCAATTATTGGAAGCATTGCCAACAAAACAGAGGTTGCACAAGAACTTTTCCCACACTCATTTCTACCATTCTGGTTCAGAGAACCTCATTCTTAATTTCCTAGCTCAGTTGTGTCATGGAGTTGTGTTTTTACCACCCTCAAGGCAATTTCAAGATTTTCCCAGAGATTAAAACACTTAGAAGCTTATTGTTTATTGGAGACCTACACTACAGAGTGCAGCAG
The DNA here is from genome assembly GCA_035582835.1 of Phoebastria nigripes. NCBI lineage: Eukaryota > Metazoa > Chordata > Aves > Procellariiformes > Diomedeidae > Phoebastria > Phoebastria nigripes. The sequence continues at coordinate 116,813 of JAYKAV010002905.1, read as the reverse complement.
AAAGGAGGATAACCCTAGCAGAAGGAATATATTCTGCTCCCAGAACAGCCTGACTGGTCCACCTACCGTCCTCACTGATTATTATAGTGCAAAGATACTTTTATTAAACATAATGATATTAAATGGACCTGATGCGATTTAACACATTTATGAGAGTCTTTCATGTCTCGCAGTAGGAGGTTGATATTTAAACCCCAGTCCTCACTGAACCTGAAAGCATTAATAATCCCCTTCTCTTTGGCCCATATGCAGGCTCATTACAGTTGCTCTTTATAGTTATCTATTTTCTCTTAGGCCCTTATGCAGAAAAGAATCCCTATAGAGGAAAAAGCTTAAGCACTTGATTAACTTTAAATACATTGAAGTCAGTGCTCAAAGTTAAGCAGGTGCTTAATGCTTTCCTGAATCAGGGCCCCACAGCCTAGGGTTTCTGTCTCTGTAYTGGTTCAAAAAATAATGATCTAGGATTTGATTCTGCTCTCAACTTCCTTGATACAAATCAGGAGGACTTCATTTAGATTAAAGAGCTTTGTTCATCTTTGCCTCGTATCTTATATAGCCATCTAGAAAAATGGGTGTCAAACGTTACCAGTGGAGAATAGCAAAGTTTAAATAAACTTTGCATTCACTTTTGTCACAGCCATAGAAGACACATGGTGCAAGGAAACTGCAACTCTGAGCTGGTGGTGGAGCACCAGCATAAAATTAGAGAGCAGGATCAGGCTGAAGTGACTCCTCTTGGCCTGACTGCACGAACTGCCTCCAGACCATTGTAATGAGGTGGGCAGAAGGGGGCTGATCAGGGGCAGCAGGGTGTGTAGGCAGTGATGAGTGGCATGAGCAGGACATGGATGTAATGTGTCCTCCATGAATGCCTCAATAGTCAGACCTCGCTGCTGGCCAGTGTGCATATGAAAGGAGGCATGTGAAGATTACCTTCCCTACCCTCCTCCCCTCTGGTTACTGTGCTCCTCTTCCTCAAGAATGAGGAGGGCCTTTGTGCTTCAAGGGCACAATACCTGCCTAGGTCCAGTTCCTTTCCCCAAGTATGTGATATATAAAACCCAGGCAGAACTCATCTCAACAGCTTCTTAAATCTGCTCTCATGAGGGACAAGAAATCTCCTTGTATATCCTAACTGGTTTGGATTTTCCCAGTTTCGGGGGGGGGGGGGGGAATTCAAGTGGCCTTGCTTTTTGCTGATGGAGTTATGATGTCAGCCTGGTCTCCATGACACTCTGGGACACAAGGTCAGTTGGGAGTCATAGAATCATAGAATCATAGAATCATTAAGGTTGGAAAAGACCTTTAAGATCTTTTCTTAAAGTCCGACCGTCAACCCAACACCACCATGCCCACTAAATCATGTCTCTAAGCGCCTCATCTACATGTCTTTTAAATACTTCCAGGGATGGTGACTCCACCACTTCCCTGGGCAGCCTGTTCCAATGCTTGACCACTCTTTCAGTAAAGAAATTTTTCCTAATGTCCAATCTAAACCTCCCCTGGCACAACTTGAGGCCATTTCCTCTCGTCCTATCGCTAGTTGCTTGGCAGAAGAGACCAACACCCACCTCGCTGCAACCTCCTTTCAGGTAGTTGGAGAGCGCAATAAGGTCTCCCCTGAGCCTCCT
>JAYKAV010002905.1:19241-112759 GCA_035582835.1 Phoebastria nigripes | reverse complement strand
AGCCTGGTTTTATCCCCTTCCCCCTGCGAACCTAGTTTAAAGCCCTCTTGATGAGCCCCGCCAGCTCATGAGCAAGAATCCTTTTCCCCCTGTGATCTGTGTTTCCTCAGACACTAAACTTAATCTGCAATTCCAGTAACAGCCATTCTACCAATGATCTACAGCCATTGATAAACTGCGGACTCCTCTGGTGCTGTAGATCAAGCCTACATCCATGAAATGGTATCCGACCTTGCTGGGCAAGACCTGAAGTCCTGGACCATAATCATGTACCTGTTGACAATGATATTTGCTTGGTCCATGATTTTGGATACGTACTCCAGAGTTTCAGGTGCCCTACTGCCTTCAATCTTCATAGCTGATTTTTAGTGTATGATGTGAAAAGGATTTCAGGCACATTTCATGCATTTAAAGGGTACCTGCATAGTAGCAAGGGCAAATTCACAGTCTCAGCTGTTAATCTTCAGGAATGTCTCTGGGTTTTGATTCGGGACAAACCAGCTGAGTATTCAGCAAGCGCACATTAACCTGCAGTATGGATGGACTGAACTCATGGGGCCAGCTCCTTAACCACCATCAAACAACACTATTTCACAGCATCAGCCAAGGGCCCCAATTAGAAGCTGGCATCACCTATCACTGATAAAACAGGATTTACGAGCACCGACTAAATGGCTAAATGAGAGCAGATTGGAGTGAGTTTTTGGGGATTACTCTAAGACTCAGATTATTCCCAGGACCAGCCAGGTACAGCACAGGTACTGCCTATAGAGTCACAGGTTCAATATAGATGTAGTCCCTGGGAGCAGAGAATATGGCATACAAAATGAAGAGCTACCATTATCACTGCCTATGCACAGCACATGCACCTCTTACAGCTAGAAATAGTTAACAGACATAGAATGGGCACATGCAGAGCTGGTAGATATGCCCAATTGAATGAATCAGTTTATATATTTTAATCCTTCTTAAACAGGTTTATCCTCCAGAGAGTTTCTCATTTCTTCTTCTTTTCCATGATTTAGCAGCCAGGAATCTTACAGCCCTACTGTGCTTAGAAGGGGGCTCCAATTTTTTATTTCTAACAAGGTTTCCAGCAGATTTTGAATGTCATACAAGTATTCTGTTTGCACATTAATTTCTCTCAGACTGAACACATCCAGAGCTAAATTATTATTCTTGAGAGCCATAAAGGCAAAAGAGCCATCACTCTCTGTTCTGTGGAAGGCAGCATCATTCTTGGGCAAGGTTTAACAGACAGTTTTCTTCTGAACATCTACATTTGAGAAACATTTAAATATTTAATTCTCTTATTCCCTGCCAAGGAGACTTCCAGACACTTGCCATTGGGTGGGAGACCTATAGCCACAYGTACAGGAATAATCAAAAAGTTTAAGTGTGCATGGTTGAGGCAGCTAAACTGAAAGCAGCTGAGCTTGGACTCTCAAGTCTATAGATTTGGCTACTTTGAAAACCTAGGACTCTATAAGCTGATCTGACGACAGCTGTGAAATTCAAACAATCTGCCAGGTAACAAGGTTTGCTGTTTAGCATTTTGAGACAAAGAACTGAAAAGGAACAGTATCACAGCTGTCAGAAATATCAGGACTAGATTCATTAATAGTTCTCAATAACTCATGGAAGACACCGGACTGCTGCAATCCTGAGAAATAAATAGAATATTATCCTTTGACCATGCTTCATGTGAAACCACTTTTAGTGTGAAATTCTGTATCTGGTAACGTCTTATATGCAAGCTGATCCAGTTTTCTGCATAGACATGCAGCATGCTACTGAAGAAGCAGCAAATGCCAACAAAGATTATTTCAATTTGCAACTGGAAGCAAGGGTATAGTCTGTCCCACTGCATGATGAGCTCATCATACTGAGGGAAATGAACACCATACAACACTGCCTTGTAAAAGCTTTTGATGGCACTTTCATCCAAGAACAACAAACAAAAATTTGGCATGATTTCTGTCATACATAACATCATCATCAGTCATTTAGCTCAAACATTAAGATATCCATTAGATAAGTGCATATCCAATGACATACATACATGGAAAGATACAGGCCATATGCTGATTGGAAATCATTATACAGTAAAATCTGATACTTATTTATACTGACCTTTGCCATTTTCTTGCAAAAACAGCAATTACCCTTCCAACATAGAGATATGTCTGGTGTAATATTTGCCCATGAGAATTCAGTACATTTCATGAAATAATCTTGTAATAATATTAAACAAGTTTGATGTACTTGGCAATATGTTGGGTGATATGAATCAACTGAGACAATCATCAGCACAAGTTTTGAGGCACCACAGGGATCATCCTGGTACCAAAATATTACAACTGACATCCTTAGCCATCTGATGAGACACACCAAATCCTATAATACAAGCGACCCCACAGTGATACTTATTGCAAACCTCCAACAAAGTCTTTTGGGAAAAAAAAAAAAAAAACAAAAACCAAAACACAACAAAACCACTTTGTACTTTGAGAACTGAGGAAAAAAAGGAAAAAAAAAAAACCCAACAAACAAAAAACCAGAAGAAAGAGTAAGAACTTAATTGCAAAGTTATCTAAGTATTATAACAAAAACTTGAAAATCACTGTAGTAACGCTGATGGTAAAACAATCATCTCAGCTGGAAAAAAGTAATTCTGAGAGGACGAAAAGAAGATAGGGAATAAGGATACTTTCAGCTCCCTTGAATCAAAATTATGCTCAGATCTGGGTTTGTTAACAGTAGCTGCAATAGCCAATCCCGTGGCACAGGAGATGTATATAAACTAGAAGACATTTGATGAACAAAAAGCAAGTATAAAACAGCTGTGCTGCAAGACACAGACATGTAATTCCTGAGCTTCTTATCTTCATCATCATGTCCGTACCTACAGCTCTCCACTGACTCAATTTGGATTTGATCTGTTAAGTGCCAGTGGCCTGCAGAGAAGAGAAATGCTTATAGAACACTTATAGGACTTACAGATCCACAACTCTTGGGTGGAGTTTCCAGTTTACTCATTCAGATCTCTAACTTAATGAAGTTTAGGTATCTGATGAGTCATTCTGCACAGTTTAATTACTTGCACTCCCCATAGAGGTGACAGGAATGGTAAATTTCTCTGAGGACATGCAGGTTAAGACCCTGTTAGATTAGGTTAGGTGCTTCCCTCTTTCCATTGACTCTATGAGAATCAAGGAGCCTCCAGACATTGATCCAGTCCCATTAATTTAGAATTTTACTTTATATAGGAAATACGAAAGATTCAGTACCTCTGTCTGCTCCATTCACACCTAATGAAGCAGAGTTTCAGTAGATTCCTTCATTAGGCCTGAAGAGGAAAAAAACTCTACTTCCTTAGAGTCTGCCTTTCACCTACTAATTGGTTAGAGCACTTACACAGCAAATGTCAGCTAAACTGCTCTCAGCCTCACTGAGTCCACATTTCTTTGTCCCAAAATATTTCTCTAGCTGCCAGGCCACAGGAGTTTGGATGCTCCATACTGCCTCCTAAAGCAGAGCCACTGGCAGACAGGATTGCAATAGTTGCAAGACAAGAAGCAGAAGCTACCATGTACCCTGACTGATGCTGCTAAGACTTCAGCCCAGTGAAGAAGTTAATCCCTTTTCATGGAACAGCTTTTATTTTTGTAACCAAAGACTACTACAAAATATAGAATAGAAATACTCTATATGGAGTATCTCTATGTATGCTATATGGAGTATAATAGTTCTCCCTTTTCAGACTACAGCAGAAATAAATCCAAAATCAATGAATTCCCTGTTCTTTCCTGGAAAGTCCAAGAACGCATCTTTGAAATTATCCCACCATGATCACTCTGACCTTGACGTGGTGGATGGTGTTGCCCTTCTCATTAAAATGCAAAAATCGTAAACAAGGGATTGTGAAGCTTTAAGGATGAGACAACTACTTTGTACCAAGATTAAGGGGTGTTGCAAATGGGAAATTGAAGTCAATCATGTTCTTTTGTTTTGATGAAAAATGAAAACTTCACTGCGGAAGAGGAGACTTTTTAATTTAAATCTTTTTTCCAAAGGAAAAAAACACTTTGACAAAAATAATTTGCCCCTCCTATATCAGATATTTCACTTTATATTCTGTATCTGTTATAAAAGCAACAGAAAAGAGGGAAATCACTTAGTTTTCACCTATTGCAGGGAAATCTGAACAATTTAATGAGAACTGTTTTCCATTATCAAACATTTACTATCAAGGGTACAGAAGGAACTTATCAAAACTTTTGAACTGTCAAAACTTTGGGGTCCAGTATTTCAGCTTCTTTCAGAATTAACTCTGAAAGTTGCATCTCGTACTAAAACTATAAATTATCCATTTCCTGACCACTCTTGCTGTGAAAAAACAGAAGTTACATCTATGACACTTCTAGATATTGAAAAGGTGACTCTTTCACCATTTTTGCTTTCAGTAGCCATGTTTTTGGGGGACAGTGGAAGAGTATATTTGGCAATGGTAAGGAATGCAACAGGGTATTTTTTAATTAGGGCTCAAGCTGCTTTAGTGTTAGAAATTTTGGAATAAATCCTTGCAACTTGGGTATTGTATTCAGATAAGCTTTTGTTTTTACGCTTCTTTTATTTCTATCTTTGTAGAGGTGAAGTAGTCCAAAACGGTCATGAGGACACACTTGAAAAGTCACTATTTGACATTTGTCTAAAAAAGTGACTCCATAACAGCAGATTTGGAAGTGTGTTAACACCATGCCAGTTTCCAACCCAACTGAAAGATTTGTGTCTGAGACCAGGCAAGGTCACAGAGGTTAGAGGAAGCATTGCCTGCAATGGCCACAAAGCATTCAGCTACTAAGGATGAAGAGCAGCTCCCTGTCCGGATTTATAACCTCCCCTGCTGTTTCAACAGCTCAGCACTGGCATATGCTCCAAAGGGAAACCTCTGGCTGAAGGGGAAAAAGTGATGTAATGGGAAAAAAGCAGCAAGAAAGAGCCTGACACTGAGCGCAAGAAAATGTTTTCACAAAGTGAACTGTTTGAACACAAAAGTTAGCTATATGTGTTGATACAGCGTAGTCACAGTTGGGTGAATTAATGAGATGTCGACAGTGGTTTAGCTCTGTAGAAAAGGGGAAATTCTAGTGGAAACAGCACACTCCATGTCCATCATTTGAAACCTTGGTTAGAAAGTTTCCTTAAGAGACACTGGTATTTTTGTAACATTCATAACATCTGGCATTGTATATGGCTACTGATACAGATTTTATTCTTTTTTTTTCTTTTTTTTATTCCCCTCTGTGACATAGTAAACTCACTATATCAGCTGGCAAGCAAAACAAATACAAGGCCTGAATTACAGTCACTGGGTGGACAGAACTCCAGGAAAATAGGATTCCAGTTCTCCCTAAAGCATTGGCGAGCATGGGACATCCTCTCCTCCAATGTCTGACTGCAATTTTTGGCATACTCTCAGTTTCAAAAGAAGAGATAACAGCTTCAGTTCCCTTTGCTTTTACTGAGGATCCAGCTGCAGTCATCCATCACTCAAGAAGGCCAACAGCACCAGATGACTAGGAGCTCTGTGCTACAGGACTGAAGAAATAGTTCTGGCATGGTCATCATTTTCTTTCCTTTTCTTTTCCAAAGGCATATTGTGCAAATTCTGCCCCAGAAAGGCAAAAGCCATTGGCACGCATAAGAAGTAAGTTCTGAAATGTACACTTTTCAATCTTATTTCATGAGAGCTGGAGAAATAACTTGTATTCCCCCTGTATTTCTTTTCTTTCCTCTTAGTACTCAAGTACTTTATAAGCAGAAGAATCATTAATATGTAGCACAGGATCTGTTCTAATCCCCATGTATTAGTAAAGTTAACACAGCTCACTCCATACTGCTGTTTGCACAGCTGGATATGTCAGATAGAGTAAGTTCATCCTTTCTAAGATGAGCTTAAATCCACAGCCTGCTAGTGTCTTTCTTATTTACACCAACCACTGTTTCACATTGTTCCCATAAGGAAAGTTAGTTTTAGCGAAGTCATGTTCTTGGTGCAACCCTATGGGTGCATAAATGTTGATAAATCACCTCAGCACACTATCAGATCTGAGTGTTCATCTTCAAGCCACAGAATGTATCTAATTATAAGTAAAAAGTCATTGAGATTTGTATTATGAGACCTACAGCTAATGACTCATTGATGGTACCTTACACTCCCTTGGTCAAAATGAGTGCCACTTTCCGTGACAAAAGAAATCAGTTTACAGGGGTAATCATAGATGTGTGGAATTAGGAACATGGTTTTTGCTTGCACGAAAGACACAAAGTTACCTCCAGAGAGTTCCTAAAGGTTTGTTCTTTGCAACAAAAATAAAAATTAGGGAAAGTCACGTTCACTGTCATGGGGCTGCCCACCCAATCATTCTCCCTAGCCCAGGGTGAGATGGGATGGATGCTGAAGGAGGCGCTGCTGCTATGCTTTACAGAGAACCATGCAGATACCAAGGTGGGACTTAGGTCACAGCTTAAGACCAAAAAAAAGCAGATGTCTGCAGGTAGCTGTCTGTGTGTCAGCTAGAGTCCAAGCCCTCACTGCGCTCAGTGGAGATTTGGTCAGGACAGTCAACGACATCTCAAGAGCAGTTCAGCTGACGAGCCACTGCAGCAGGAATCTGTACCAAAGCATAGTACATGGTACCAGCTGGGATGCCCGAGGTTATCCAGGACACCTGTGTGGGGGTAGCAGACATTACACACCACATCATGCTGCTGCATCAGAGGCTGAGGCCCAGCCATCTTTATTTTGGGACACCTTTTACAACACTAAACACCTCTGTCTAAGTAAGTGAAATCCTCATACTTTAGGTGCTGTCTGGTTTAGGAGGAACTGAATCATTCTTTAGGCTGCACTGACTGTCTTGACTTGATGTCCATCAGCTCGCATGAGAATTTAGATACACGGTGCGCATATCGAATGCCATCTACAGACATTAAACATTGATGTCATAGTCAGCAAGCTGAATCCTGTCCTAAGGCACTGTATGCTGCAGGCATGCCATAACTATGTATTTTTAACTTTTCATTATTCATGGGCAGATTGTCTGGTTTGTGAATAAGTTGCATTACAGGTGAAGACATACCCAAGCAGCCTCCTTTTGGAGGAAGCTGTGGTCCATCAGAGTGTATTACTTTGATTCAACCCCGTAGGATGTGGGACTGTACTGCTCTAGGACCTGAGCTGCATGTTGCTCACTTCTGTACTCAAGGAAATAAAGCCCCTACAGAACCAAAGAACATGGGGAACATGGTTCAGAGGCAGCAAAGGTGGGTCTCATCTCACTTAAGCTAGAGAAACAGGATCCTACATGTACCGCCATGGTCAGCTATTAGCTGCACTGAGTCAGCTCTCCATTGTCATTTGGTCATTATGCAATGATGAACCATTTAGTCATTATGCAAGTCGTTATGCCCTAAGAAGTTCCTTCAGAATCAGAATTCTCTTCCCAGCTCGAGCAAAAAGCCTGTTTTCTCTCTTTTCTTCCCCTGACTTGACCCTCTAACGCCACAGCTTACTCTGCTTTCTTCTGTAGTCTTCACATTAGTCCTCTCAACCATTCTACTGCTATATGCATCTCTTCCCTGTTTTGATGACAATTTTACTCTGGCCTTTTAGGTCTGAGGTTCCCAAAATGGCCATGCAAATTTCCAAAAGGACTGTGTCCTGTAGGACATTGTGCTAATTGGCATTAGGTAATTAACGTTGACTCCTAACTCTACCTTGGTAGAATTTTTTCACTGAAGCTGGTTTGAAATAGATTTTTACCTCAGTGATTGTCCATGACTATTTCAAAATGAGTTCCATGCAGGGAATGTTTTTTAATTAGCTAAATCTTTCAATTTAAAAATAAATCTTAAAAAACTGAGCTTGGACACAGAAGTTCCCTAGGACAAAGGAAAAATAAAAGTTTGGTGGCAGTCTCTGTATCCCAGAGCTGTATAAGGTTTTTCATAGTTAATTTAGAAACAGGCATTCTTTTAAGTTCAGCCTACAGTATTTGCATAGCCAGGATGAACACAGTAGATAAGTGGATAAGTAGATTTTTTTAGAGCGGGAGAAAAAAAATCTCTTGGAGTGACCTTTTGAAGTATTTCATGTTCAGATTTGATTCATAATCAGGGATAAACATGAACTACTCTCATATTCTTTATCACATCATTTAAGGGGAAACATATCAAATGCCAACTAATTTGTGCCAAAAGGTAATTTTATATTCCTTGTTGAGTGAAACAGAATAATAATTTCTCTGTTCTCTCCAAAAGAAAGTTGATGACAGAGCAGGAATCAATGAACAAATTGATATATGACCATCTTCACTAACAATTTAAGAAGAACTTCTGGCAGTCCTTACACAAACAACAGTACACTCTACCTGGCAAAAAGTTAAAAAGCGAACTTACTTTACTTGTGAATCATTGATTTGAAAAAGTCTCTGGGTGTCTCAAAGGAAACTTGAGGAAGTCCAATAGTGTATGATCAGCAGAGATGGATAACTGAGAGGGGAGAGAAAACGGAGCTTCTAGCACAATGGAACTAAATTGTTAGCCACCTACTGTGGCCTGTGAAGCTGGCAGGAGCTAAGAGAGAAGATCAAAAACATGCAATGAAGTGAGACGCTTCTGTGCTTGCATATATAAAGTGATGCTCACTGCAATATGACTTTACGGTTTTAAGGAAAGAGAGAAAAGAATATAGGCAAAAAGTAGCAGAGATACTGAGTATTTGACTGCGATGTATTTGTATCTCACAGAGCCTTACCTAAAACATGAAATCAAATTGGCCAGGGTAGGAGCATTGCTCAGTGCAGGTGAAGTGTCTGAATCCTGAATAACGATTGCTAGTGACATTACAGCTAGGTACTTATTTGGGCAATGGCACAAGATGTGTCATATCAATAAATTCATAGTCAGCAGTGAACCAGGAGGATGAGGACATAAAAATAACACAGCTTCAGAGATTCAATGTGGGCAGAAAATAATAAATTAATGCTCAACTGAAACCATTTCCAAAAGAATGTATGAGGACCCTGAAAGATCACTTTACCAGATAATCTCACCAGTACAGAGACATCATTTTCTTAGGTGTTTATATCAAGTGGAGAAAAATGCAGTCTTAATCCTGAACTGAAGTTAACTGTGGCGGTAAAAATACTATTAACGACAGCAACCTTGATTCAGGGGGAGAGATAAAGTTGAAGGATAATAAAAATGCCAGACTGGTCGTGTCATGAGTAGCAAATCCATAAATGTGTGCTCTGAATAGTGTTCATCTGAAGGAAGAAATTGGGGCAAACTTGAGAAAACATAATTAGAGAGTAATTAAACCCTACCTATAAGATAGATAGATAAAAATTTTGTAATAAAAAAAACCTCACTGTTTTACATTTCCTCTCTTAGAAGAAATATGTCAATCTATCATATCAATGTTAATGCTTTTACTTCACCGGTGGTTAAAAAATGCTCAAGAAGCCAGGCAAAAATTACCACCAGGTGAAAGACTGGGGAGCTGGCAAAGAGCTCCCCACGTCCCGGGGCGCATTGCTAGGGGAGGCAGGAGGGAGACAGTGCGGAGGAGACGTATCACCAGCCTCTTCTTTCTTGTGAGCCATTCAGGAGGGTGCAGGTCGGAGCAAGCCTTGCTTTCTGCCTTGCATACCTCATGTCCTGCACGCYGGGAATCTCAGTCAGGCAACAGAGTGTAAGTCAGGGGCCGAGTGCCAGTGCAGGCTGTTCATGATAGATCCGTCTAGTTTATCATTTTGGCGTTACTTTAAACACAGCTGGCAAGGGAATGCTGCAGAACCCTCGTTGTGTTAATTGGCTTTTTCTACCAGTGCGATCCCCATTTATAAAATGTAGTTTCCGTAATAAGCCAGTGAATAATCTCTGGAAAAAAAAGCACATCCCCCTCATGCATGAGAATCACCCATCAAAGCAGAAGGTGAAGTTTGATGAAGTCAACCTGCAAAGCATAATGTGTATAACACTGCATCAGCAAGGTTTCCTTGAGGAGATAACTACAGCCAGAAAATCATTATACCAGTCGCTGTTAATAAGAGGGAGGAAGAATGATTCACAAACAAGTCATGTAACTTGCTACAAGAGCACCGCGGGGAGGAGTCCTGTTACTCATTACGCTGCGTGTCAGCTCCAACAAGGCCAGAAGTGCAGCAGAACAATGCCCATGACGTCTTGGGTGGCCAAAGGTTTCTTACATTGTTTTCACATTCATTGTGCACTTGAAATTTTCTCAGAAAAGAAAGGAAGTCTTTAGGCCTGCCTGTAAGAGGCTTACTCCCCGTATAAATTATATGACACGCACTTCAATTACACATAAATATATATATACATGTTCACCACCCCACAGAAGACAGGAGAAAACATCCGTTTTCAGCACTCTTCCAGCTTATCGTTCAGAAGAGGGGTGGGAGGAATACTTAGGCTTATAGTATGGTTGTCCCCTATTCCTTTTATTTGTATTTAATTTTGCAGGGACAAGGTTCATTTTGTGCACAGTCCCAAAAAGGAAAATTCTTTTATTCCGCAGTTTATTATTATAAATGCATGTGGAGTATGTCGTATGGTTTTTCAGGCTCCATGGAATGAAGTGAAAAGGAGTTTTCAATCTTTTAATGCTCCATGCTTGTGGAAGAGGCATAAGAAAATGGTCCATGGGGATCCTATATTATTATTTGAGGGATTTTTATTTTTCAGGCCTGGTCAGGTTTTATGACTGGCACGTTTCCGAGAATGCACCTCTCAAGCACTGAGGTTTATAATGATTTCTCCTTATGCTATTTATCTCACTTTTCCAGTTGCAGTGCATTTATCCTCGTGCAGACAGAAGCATGACAGGAGAGGAGAGGAGACGTCAAAGAGATTTTGCCAAACAGAGGAATATAGATTTCCCACTCCCCTCCCCGAAGGATATTTTCAAGAAGATGCAAGGTTTTGCAATGCACAAATATATTAGCAGTGCAAAGCAAACAGGAAAGGCTGTAAGATTTGCTGAAGTTCTACTAAACTAGCGTGGGTTGTGTATAGAGGGGGAGAAGGATTTGGGGCCTGGCAGTTTGCCCTAAAACACACGCATTTTACAGGCTGTCCTCTGTGCTTCCCCAGTAACTTCTCTTCCATCTACTGCAACCCAGAAAATAATTTGCTTTCAATCAAAAAGTGAAAATACAAAACAGTCGATGCTCATCTGATTTTTGCAAAATCTAGACTTTCCGGATGATTTTGCTCCCTCCATTTTTCTTTAGCTGCATAGCACAGCAGTTATTTTCAGCATCTCTCTGCTGGAACACGGGCTGGGTAAATAACAGAAATATTTATCAGCAATTCCAACTCCTTTCTTTAAATACTCACACAACAGATTTTTGAACACAACATTTGGGGAGGCGACACTGGTGTTTATGCAAGAACATACTCATTCTGAGACAGGATACGGGACTTAACAAACGTTATTACACAATGTGATGGCAGTGAAAGGCGGTTGAACACAGTCTACTAAATAGTCAAATGTTGGGTCTCAGATGCTTTTTTCCAAGTCAGAAAAAACACAGATATTTTTAAACTTTAGATCTACCTTTATGAACAGGTATAATCCTAGAAGGGGAATAGAGAAGACAGTATTTTCTACAAAAAAGGATGAGAAAATATTTTCAAATGGATTTTCAAAGGTACTAAAGGAGTTAGGTGCTCAAATCTTATGGGCTGGCATAAGTAGATTCTGTAAGCTTCTTTGCAAATCACAGCTGTAATCTCCGTAAAAGAAGGACTATTTTGCAGCCGAGGCACTTAACTGAGACTCGGTACATCTGAGATTCATGCCTGCCTCTGTCTGACTTTGCAAGCCACTTGCCCTCTCTATGCCTCAGTTTCTCTTTCTGTACTGAGGCATTCCTCAGCTGCACAGAGTGCTAAGGATGCAGTCTTTGTAATGTTGGAGGGACACGCACTTATTTAACTTAGAGTCATTTTCCGCAACTAAAAGTAAGAGGTGGGATCGGACATAAGACTTACTATATATGCATAGATGAAAATTCATAATGTTAATTACTCAGAAGAGAAAGAAATCAAGCAGGACTTACTGCTTCCCTTGTAAAAATATGACATAGAAGAGACTTCCTCAGAAGTTCAAATAAGGCAAATGTTTCCTCCTAAACAGGAAAAACTTAGTAATTATTATGTTGAAATAGCTTCACTCTGTGAAGTAACATCTAACCTCATTAAAAAGAGGCAGGAACACAGACAAAATGGGAATGTGCATGATGTCAAACAATATTACCACAGTGTGAGACTGGTCACAGAAGCAATGCCTGGCTGCGTGGTATCACTGTCAGCAGGGCTGAGCAAGCTCATCATGCCAATAAAGTAACTGAAATTGGAGACAGACTCATCTGTAGACTAAGCTAAACATGAACTGGGACTTCAGGTCTCTTAATTTTGCTGTGATGCCAAGCTTTTGGCTTCAAAAACCTAAAAGATGCAGATCTGCCTGATAGTGGGTGCTTCAGGTGGAAGTGGGGATGACTCAGCCCAGCTGCCTCCTGGGTCTCCCAGTGAGCAGATGCTGAGGAGCCAGCTTTTGGGCCCTCTACACAAGATTGCACCATCATTCACCCTCCAACTAGCTAACCCAAGTAATCTACTCACCGAGAGAGGGTCTTGTCTGTCCCTCCCCTCCAGGGAGGCTAGCCCTCATGCTGACGTGCAGTGAGGGATACTTTCTAAACTTATGCGCTATTTATGAAGGAAAGCAAACAGGCTTCCTTTTACCCTCGTTAGTCCTGGCTGATTATACAGTTTGGTGCTCTGGTTTTCTTCAGGCAGACCCTGGGCTCTGCTCTCAGGGCTGCTTGGTAGCAGCGCTGAGGAGAAGGCAGTGCAGCAGTGCCTCTGCTTTCCCTACTAGTGACACAAGGGTCATCACTTGCCACAACGCTATTGAGGCTACAGCTCTCCTGGTACCTTCAGTAGGTCTTTCCCTGGATTCTTCAGAGGAAACTGTGTAGAAATCCATTCAAGAGAAATGCTGCAGAAAAGTAGCCCACAGGAGCAATCCCCTGGGAAAGCCAATGCAAAACCAGTGCAGAAAGATTTTGCAACCACTCAAGGTTTCCTAGTGCCTCTGTTCCATTAGTCTCCTTTACTTGGGTCAGTTACATCCCAACACAATGGAAAGTTCTCCTAAAATTTCTCTTGACATACTCATCACACAGCTCATATACTCTTTCATTTTTTCAGTCTTCTGGACTACATTAAAATAACTCTGCTCCACTGGGGACATCTCTGATTACTCATTTTTAGTTTAGTTCCTAATTTGTCTTCAGAGAGGAAAGGGGTTCAAACTCGAAATCTGAATCTTCAGGGAATATTCAGACCTGGGACTTGAATTGCCTTCTTAAGTAAACGATCCTGTAACCCCAGCCCTTTCTCCAGAGGAGGCATGGGGCTCACCATGGTTGTGGCTTACTGTCAGCTACCTGCCCTGGTGTCCTGCTCTGCCTTAACACTATGGCCCTGAAATTACAGCTGAGCCAAAACATAAGCAAAAGGGAAATCATGCCAGTTTGCACTGTCTCCATATTGACCTTGATTTTAAATATCTTTGTTTCTGCAAGAGATACAAGTCATTCTTCCAGATACCCTCTTTAAGCGCAGTGCGTTATATTTCAAAGGCATGTTAGGCTTTCTTCCTGTCTCTGGTGTCCAAACTGGATGAATCTGCATAAAAGGATGTCCATAAATGAGAGAATAGGACCAGGTCTGCTGATACCTTTAGCTTGTGCACGAGAGAGATGAGGGGGCAGTTCATCTGCAGTTTCCTTGTATTTGGGCCAACTCTTAACTGTTGGCACTAGTCCCAGCATAGATGAAAACAGTTTGGGCATTAGCAAGGTACAGCTGGAGCCGAAAGCACAAGAACTGCAAGAGACACCCTATATTCCCTGGATGTTTTTCCATCCCAGCTGGAGAAATCAGATCCAAGTCTCACCCCTTTACTCCACTGAAGTGGTTCAAATTGGAATGTAGCAGGCAAAAAAAAGCAAAAAAAACCCCACAAAAGTATAGCCTGTAAAGATAAACAGTTACCAGGATTATCAAAACAAAACACTGAAAGGTAGTGGGTAACTTTGGATCAGATCTGGAAGCTCTAAGTGTTTCTTAGGACATGCTCAGAAATGGTCACCCAGTGGCGCTGAGTATCCTGACAAACCARTATAACCATTACAGACTCCAGTGACTGGGCTGTGGTTCCTTCACCTCTGCTGCCAGGATAGAGCCATTCATTCATCCAGCCATGGGAGCGCTTTCAGACCATACCTAGCAGAAGACACCTAGCTGGAGCTCCTGTGAAAGTCCAGTTGCACACCCACCTCATTCGTATGTGCGATTCTGACATGTGTGTGCACCTATGCATTATTCAGGGTATTAATCAGGGGAATGCCCAGCTGGTCATCCATACCTACACGCACCTCACACATGTACACGGTGATAGGACTTTATGTGACATATAGGATCATAACTGTCCACCTTTGATACTCAGGCCTTCCTTTTGAAATATTGTTCCCAAATAATTCATAAATGACTGGCAGAAATAGATTGATATAAAACATGAGGGTAAAATAAATGATGTCACGTTAATCAAAACGCAGAAGTACCCATGCCATCCTCCAGGCCTAGTAGAAGAGTGATTGAGCGGGTGAGCCCACAAGATGGAGGGTCTCTTTGTGTGTACGTTTGAAGGTYTCACACACCTCAGCGCATCCTGGCAGACTCCAGTGAGGCACTCCTGCAATGGGAATACCTTCTTACCTCTCCTGCCCCCTTTATAAAAAGACACATCGATCTCCTCCTTGTATTTGCAGCAGCCTTTACTAGCTGCATTGAAACGGATCACCTTGAGATTTGGTTCAAACACAGCAAGTCCCTTGAGTTTTTTCCCCAGCTGTTAGGGAAGAAAAAAAATTGTTTAAACACTCACTTCAGGGAAGCTGCAGACAAAGCCATTACCTCTTCCCAGATGTGGATTCTGCCTGACTTTGAAGTGAATCTATTGAGCCATCCTTGAGACCGTTCTGCATGTTCTGTCATTATGTTAAACCATTAATTGTCCTAGTTTCCAACATAATGTGCATTACAGTCGTTAAGATCCACTGCTGTGGCAGGTTTTTCTCTCTAGTTATTCAGTTTACTTTAAAAATAAATGTATTTTTTGAGTCTCTGAGGTCTTAAGTATTTTCACCTGTCCCATGGAAATTTGCCATTTAGTCTAATAGAAGCAGGAATCAGACTTAAGATGTTCCCCTGGCATGAAGAAAGATTCACRGGTGAAAAGCCTAAAATGATAAAGTATACATAAATATTTTAATCTCTCAGATTTAAGCGAACATGCTCGCTTTTCTGGGAAGTTGCAGTTTAAGTTTACTGTCTGCACTTTAAAATGTTATAGTGTGCTTTAGGTGGCCAACTCCATACTGACAGGCTGAGTAATGTCTGGGATAAACAGGAGCATTCCTTCAGTGGTTGAAAGCGTTAGATAACCATTGGGGTTACTTTGTTTTCTCTGGAGTAGTAGCCCTTTTCCAAAACACTCTTCTCCAGTCTTGTTCAAACCCTCCCAGTTTTAATACAGCAGAGGCCACTAATAGGGATACTGAATACCACTAACAGGGATTTCAGGGATACTGAAATAAATCTCCAATACCTTCTCCAACTGAGATTAGAATTTACCCCTAAATTTACAGCTCAATATCAGCTCAATATTTCAGTTTTGTTTTCTTTTTTTAACCAGAAGATCTGTTATGTCCCCACAATTCTCCTGGCTGGTTCACAACTGGAGACATATGTAAGAGGTCAGAAAATTTATTTCACTGCTTCAACAAGAAATTAATAGAATTGATTAGCCACAGTATCTCAAGGCTTAGATCCATGCTTTGCAGAAGAATTTCATAATATCCTGAAAGCTGAAATCCTGAAATATCATTTCACTGCTGTGAATAAGACCAAATCAGCTATTCGTTGCACTCAGTAAAGATACAGTATAGTGAACAGAATGATAAGCCTAGCTTGCTGTTAGCACTGTAACGAAAGCAGCAAACCATGACAAGGTTAATCCCTGCCATTAAGAGTGACTATAACACACCTTGTTGATATTAATAAGGTCTTTGAGCTTTATTTTATGAAAGGCTTAATAAGTCATAGTGTGAAGTTGACCCAAATGCTGCTGATGCTTTTCTGTCATTGTATGATATGCCTACTTTGCAACTGGTAGAGTAGGATGCTCTGTAGACCCCATTTCTTAATCAGAGATTAAAGCAGCTATCATAGTTGTAGATATGGAAAACTCTAAGAAATAGTGTGCCTCTTACAGAGTTTTATAGTGTCATTCAAGACCTATTCTGAGACCCACAGCAGAGTCTATGGGACTCACAATCACGATTCTAGCCCCTGCACCCCTTGTTTCCTGCGTTTCATTTCTCTGCTATAAAAATGAAATATTGTCAGCATTACACCTTTGCTTAATCCATCTCTTTATTGCTGCTTATTAGCAGGCAGGATCTTTAATGGCTACTCCATTGAAATCTAGCAAGATTAAAACCCCTAACAGAGCAAAATGTGTGCTTGAGCAGTCACCCGAGAAGTATGCACTATCACAGCTCTTACCAAACTGCAACTGTGGAATTTTTTTAAGTGCAAAATTTAAAGATAAAATGCAAACATTTCCTAGCAAATTGTGCATTCAGTGTTTGGGGTTTTTTTTGACTATTCCCGGAAGTCTTATTAGGTGTCCTCTCTGTCCAAAACTGTTCCACAAGCAATTCATGCAAGTAGTCTGCAGATTGTTCACAAACAATCTACTGGATGTGTCAAGAAACTGGTAGCTGAGCTCTGTTGACTGGTTTTAATTGGATGCATTAGACAAATTATATTCTACTGTTTTTTTCCTATGGTTAAATCACTGGTATAGGTATTCACATCTATCAGTTTTAAGGTACAGAGCAAAGTTATTCCTGATTTGCACAACAGCCCTGTAAGAGAGAGCTTCCAGTAAAAAACTGTGAAGCCAAGATGTCATCCTTAACCAAACTTCTCCAAAAAGTCATCACTTCAATACTGTAAGTAATAAAGTAAAACCTAGTTATGGGTAGGTACTGAGAAGAACAGCAGCAACAAAGTGGTCATATGCTACCATAACTCCTTGCTGCACTCTTATCCTGGCTCACTTGTATCTCATCAACTTGTTTTTTCCTTATCTATTAAACTGTGAGATYTCTGGAGCTATGTTGTGTTTGACATACTGCTTCATGCAATAGGGCTCAACCTGGGGCCGTGCAAATGTTAAATTTACTGCCAGTTTAAATGCTCACCAACACTCATGAGTATTTGCTGTGAAGATGAACACAAAAAGGAGGATGACTACAGCCGAGAAGAAATCTTGTTGTTTGTTTGATTTTTCGTTTTTAGGCACGCAACTTTCTTGACAGGAGAAAGCAGAAAAGCTTAAACTTCTTGGTTGTCTAATTAAAAGTAAAGCTAGCATGCAAAGGTGACTAGATGACCTCAGGCAGGACATTTTCTCACCTACTATTCTTGTACATTTGCATGCTCTTGGTGTATTGGTCTTGCTGTCTCCTCTCCCCAGCAGAAAGTGAAAAGCTCCTTTCTGAAATTTTTTTGGCTGCTATATCTTCAGTCCTGTTCTAAGGTAAACAGGTCATAATTATGGTGTAGAATAGACAAGAGAAGTGGCGGTGAAGTGTATTTTTAAGTGGTTTACTGATGGCTGTGTGGTACATCTTTGCCTCCAGGGGAGCCCACTTCAGCCCCATGTCACAGTGTCATTAACATATAAGCCAAAACAGCCCATTCACAGGGAATACAAAATCAAGGAATACATATACCAGAAGGGGAATGGCAGCTTCACTGCCCTTTGCTTCACTGGTTTGTTGCTAGCAATCTTTGATTCTGCGTATGTGAAAAATTGAGTACAAAACGCCACAGATTATTGCTGAAATATTTACGAACACAAAAATGTAACAATAAGGTTTCGGATGCTGTTATCATCATGAGTAACGTTATATATGCGACCTTCTCAGCACAGCTCACTAAGTGCCACTGGAATTTCTGTTCAAAGATTATTCATCCCAGCAGAAGGTCATGCCATCTCACTGGGTTAAGTCACAAATTTCCCGGAGAGTGTGTGAGCACGTGCTTGGATTTAAGGAAACAACCCCCTCCCAAAAGTTAATGATGGAGGTTGTTACAAGGTCTAAGCAAAGCAATTATTTTAAACTACAAGCCAACAAAACATTCCCTTTGTTTGTTTTTCTCTGGGTTGTCCTTGACTTTCAGAGCTGGAAGACAGCTGCAGGCAGGAGGCCAGCCAAGCTAGCCAAGGAGGAGCTGCAATTAGTTTCAAAAACCCCTCTGAGCAGTACAGGGAGGCGCATGAACAGCCCTCCTGAGGCTTCGGTGGGGAATAAGGCACCCGTATATATTTTTTAAACATGATCTGCCCCTAAGTTCACCTGCTAAATCAAAGGCAAGTCCTGGTGGAAAACAAGCAGGAAATGAGACAACGCCAAAGATAAGGTTATAAAGGAAACTTTGGAGGGAACAACATGAGCAGCCAGTAACTGGGGACTACATCTGCCTGACGGAAATCCAGCAAGTAAGATTTACCTTTCCCAGACAGAGCCCAAGAACAAAGGGAAAACTGAAATGCTTAGAGAGACGCAGGAACTGGGAACATGGGTTTTCAGCACATGCACAGAGGCACCCAGCAAAAAAGAGAAGGCTGCTTCCCATAACCAGAAGTGGGAGCAAGCAGAGGGAGAGTAACATGCTATTGTGTTAACCTTTTGCTGTGCATAGAAGTAATGCTTTGTTGGAAATAAACTGTTTTTTCAGAGATGCTTTATGCAGATGTCAAAAACAGACAACCAAAAAGCAGAAATTGCCCCCAAAATGCACCCTGAGAAGGTTCAAACTAAGTAGAGTCACTCTGGGTGAAATGCAGACTGCTTCACCACCCTGACAGATTCATCAGGTGAGCTCCTGATCTTGCTTCTGCTCCTGCTCCTGCTCCAGCCTTCGCATCAGGTGAAATGAGTACAGAGGTGTTCAATGGCAGCTTGAGATCTCTGTGTCCCCATCCATGGGTTCTGACTGTTTCTCAGAGGAATCACTAGCTCAGCTCATGAAATGGATGTATTTTGTTTGTTTGCTTCTCCTGCCACTCCTGGTACTGGATTTCCCCCCACTGCCCACCCTGCTAGAGCGAGCAGGCTGGTGCACTGAGGCAGACCCCATGGCTGCTGATGGCAGCACTTTTCCGCAAGTCCAATGCCAGGTTTGCAGTGGTGAGACAGAAATACAGAAAAGAGAGGACAACCGGTGGACAAGGAAATCCAGGAAGAAATAAACAAAAAAGTAGGAAAAAAAAAAGAGTAAGGGGAGAGCAGAGAAAGCTGTGTGAAGGGGGACAAAGAAGAAAAAAGAGAGCATTCCACTTTACATTTTAGTCCTCTTCTTTATCTCCCACCTGTTTCTTTTTAAACATTGCACAGTTTCTGTAACACAGAATAGCCAATATAATACCCTTGTTCCTTTACACCCTCAGACATAATGTCTGAGACCTGTATTTTTTTTATCATCAAAGAACAACCAAAAATAGGAACAGGATGACAAAAAAAGTAGGATAGGATCAGTATTTTGGTGTAATAGTCTTGGAAAATGCCTAAGGCTTCCAGACTGTCTTACAGAAGCCTGGAGTGTCACATTCACTCTTCAGTCATTTTGCACTTAACTGAATGCAAAATGGCCCTTCTGCTGGCCGGAAAATCTTTTGCAATAACTCTTTTTTTTTTTTTTTTTTCCTTTCCTTCTCCAAGGTTTCTGATATGCATAGAGAGAAAATGGTATAATATGGAAGAAATAAATGTGTGCCTACATTGGGGACACCTAGGTACTATACAAGGTAGTACATACACATGCATGCAGAACGCAATGCTGATATTGGATCACTCTGTCTGAATGTCATAGTCAAATGCTTCTCAGTGCCCCATTTCAACTTAGATTGACTAAGCAGTCAAAAGTCTGATTTTAGTTATTTTGATGTAAATCTAGCTAATTTTGTTGTGGTGCATATAGTTACTCCAAATACGAAGGTAGACAGCAGGTGGGAATTTCCTCAAGATTTCACGCAGAAATGTTTCCAGCCTAGATGAACATAATATAGTCTAAAAAGTTGACTGTAATGTTAAGTTGTGATGCCCATAAAAATAATTTTTAATTCATTTCTCTGATCTTCAAAGTCAATTTGTCATTGGTGTATCTCAGGTTTTCTGTTCTCTTCCCAGTATTGATTACATACTTAACTTCCAGTAGATTAAAAGGTTTATTCTTGCTAATCTATTTTCTACTGGTTTAATGGATTTGGGCATAACAAATTCAAAGATGGTCTTTATTCTCAGACTCCGAAATATGTACTCAGAAGTATATAAAACATTTTAATCACACTGTTCCACAATTCCTACTTAAAAATCTGTTTTTCCTTGATATAAAAAGGGAACAGTTGTATATCAGCATTCATATCAAATGAATCTTACTCCAGCAAACTTAGCAGAGATTTAAATAATAAGATATGTCACACTTTGGTGTAAACTGATCAGAAAACTGATGAAAAATGGTAAAGTTGTGCACTTTATTCTAATTTGGCAATACTGGCCATGCAAATCCAAGTCATTTGGCAAAGGCAATGTCAGAGAAAAGCTCCTGATAAAAACTGCTGCTATATAAGCTGATGTAAAGCAAACATAGTAAAGACATTGCTATGTATTCCTTAAACAAAGCAGGTCATATCTCAGAAGCAAGGAGATTTACTACAAACTTGCTGAAAGATATGTAGCTGTAAACTGAGAGGATGTGTAGCCTTCAATTCTCTAAGCATTGTATGCCTGAGGGAGGTTTTGTTGACTTGAATAGATTTACTCCCAACTGGTACCAGCCTAAGTGAAAGAATCAAGCTCTGTATGTAGACATTCTGCTGGTTAACTAAAAACCTGAGGGAAAATTGGATGATGGCATTCCTCATATTCTCTCCACCCCTAAGATGTTGCAAGATACGATCAAATGCAATGCAAGATGCTTAATCTTATTTGCATATTTTCCCATCATTTTATGCAAGACACTGGAAAAAAGTTACATAAAGCAAGTATCGCTTTGCCTGGATAATAAATGTAAACTATTTTAAGGTGTGTTCAAGGACAGTTCTGCTCATTTCAGACTTCCTTTGGTGGTTCAGGCTTTGCAGTTTTTTCAACCACAATTGTTATGCAGGACACTGAAAGCTATTGAAAATTTCATAACGTTTGTACTTGAAAAACACAAGAGGGTAGCAGTACAAGTTTGATTACTTTGGTTTAAACTATATTAATGCTACAGATTTATTTTTTTTAAGTGTAACTCATTTCTGGCTTACTTGTGGTGACTTGCAGAGTGGTTAATTACTGCTTGGAGGCAAAAATTGTGGCACAGAGGTCATTAAAA
Organism: Phoebastria nigripes; assembly: GCA_035582835.1. Lineage (NCBI taxonomy): Eukaryota > Metazoa > Chordata > Aves > Procellariiformes > Diomedeidae > Phoebastria > Phoebastria nigripes. The sequence continues at coordinate 91,138 of JAYKAV010002905.1, read as the reverse complement.
AAAGAAAGATTTAGGGAGTGCAAAAAAAGCCAGTTTTTTAGAGCTGCTTAATTTGTTCAGAAGGGGATACATTTTTATAGCATGCATAAAGCAGAAATATTTATCTTGAAGCAAAACCACAATATTTTCCTTTCTGTTTTTAGAACCAACCATTTGGTTGTTCTACAATATTGTTAGACAGATCTTTCACTGTTACTAGCTTCTATGACAATACTTTCCCCGCCATTGAATTTGGAAATTTTCAGGTTATTTGGCATGATAATATAAATACTTCTCAGCTCTCCCTCAAATTCTGTTGATCATACATGAAGAAAATATCCCAAAGAAAATATCCCAAACRAAATGCAGTGAATCTACCAGAAAAAGAAAAAAAATCCTAAATATTTTTTATGTTTTAATTGCATTAACTTCATATTCCCTCCAAATAGTCTTGAATTTGACACCTGTCATGTTAATTCAGGACACTTCTTCTCATCAATATCATGTCCAAATTTGAGCGCCTACTGTTTCCCTTAGATTTTATTGAAAGTTTGTGGAAACACAAGCACCTTGCAAAATCTCATCCAACAAAGTGAGTTGGGTTCTTAGGTGAGCACCTCAGCCTAATCACAAACCAAGTAAACAAATGGGTTATCTCAGAGAACTGATTAGAAACAGGATTTGCTTTAGCCTTTGGAAGCTGAGACACTGCGTGCCTGAAAGTTGGTAAAACACAGGGGCAGAGAACAGGAGTCTGTTACATCAACTTAGTTAATGGAAACCAAGGAAAAAGCATTGTCTCAAATGTATGGGAGCCCAAACAGCTTATTTTTTAATGGGAAACATAAATACTTGTGTTTCTAGGAGTAAAATAGAGGTGTTGAATTTTGAGAATTTAACAAGAAAAATGTGTGTTTCTGGTTTAAGTGCTCAGACTCGTACCCAGAAAAAGAAACTTGTAGTGGATATATATCACTCCAGCTGGATTGCATGCAATTAACAAAGCCAACTTTTTTTTTCTTCCCTGCACACAAAAAGGCACTTTTCTCCATCTTTTTCTACTTATTCCAAAGTTTAAATCAAGATGGTTGGTAACAGCAGAGAGCCCTGCCTGCATCCCAGAGCACCTATTTGTTTGCCAGGATTCCACCAATAAGTCACATTTCGGTGTGCTGGGCCATAGTCCGTCCTCAGTACACGGAAGCAAAAATGAAGCTATTGGAGATTTATCATAGTACCTGGCTTCCTGATATCTCAAAGTAGTAATTTTTTATTAATTTAATGAATTTAAGGTTCAGGTCTATATGAAGAACTGGGTTCTAACAGGCTGTGAAATAAATTTTGCTTTAATTAGTTACTTACCACTCCCTTGAAAACAGATATGCATTCACAGCTACACAGACACACACACATTCTACTTACCACTGCTGGCACGGGCTCCTCAGTTACAAGTCTGTTTTATGTGTGTACTGGATGAGCTGTATACATTATGATTTCTTATTTTGGTATAGGGTCTTTTCTTTAGGCATTTTATATCTATCTTAATGTAACCCAGGAATGGCCATACCAGGTCATATCAAAGGTCCAGCAGCTCATTATCCTCTGTGATTGTAGCCAAAAGCAGGTGCTTAACATAAAATGTAGGGACAGCACACAGCATTACTTCCCTATTACATTCCCTCAGTTTCCGATGTTCTGTGACTCAGAGAAGTCAGCATAACTTAGGAAATACTGATATATGCGCATAGAGGACTTTCAGTCATTAAATTTGTTTTAGTCTCTGTATATTCCAGATTTGGTTGACTTGCAAGGATAAAAAGAAAAATAGCTCTCTGCTGCCTCTATGGGAGAAAGGGGAAAAGCTAACCTGGGCATACTTTATTTATGCAAACTAAATTCATCCCATTGTACCTATGCTGTCTGTTGTGATTTTAAAAGGATATTAAGTGGTACATGAGAATGTATTTATTAAAGGGGGACTGAAACTCTAAAGGCACGTCCAGTGTGCACTCTGTCCTCCCGCAGCACCCCAAAGCTGCGCTCCCATGCACCCACGCAGTCGCAGGCAAGTGGGAAAGAAATACCACTAATAYGTTCCATAAGATTTTCACTGTTAAGTTTCTACTGCCTTGAAGTTGAAAAGATCAGGGTGAAAAACTGATTTCCACAATCATTATCTTTAACCCAATCTAGCTCTTAAGATTGCCCATGTTGGCAAAAGTATTAGACCCAGGTTGCTTTATAGATTAAACTGAATTTCTTTGAATTGAGTGGTGTGTTCTGGCCTTGTTCATGGACTCAGACTCCCCGATATTTTAATTTCTGCCTCCAGAGCTCCTCATTCAAATATGTAATTTTAATCAAATTATTTTTCTCTTTTGAGTGCCAATACCTCCCATTGGCTGTCAAGAACATTCATTACCAAATATAGTTCATACCAAATATAGTTCAGATCCTCAGAAGTACATGAGTTATTGTGTTACCACCCCACACACGTCTTTACCTCCCTTTCCCATCTTCACACATACCTTTCTTTTCTCTCCTTCTCCCTTTCTCTTCCATGCAACTCTGAGGGAACCCRTTCCATCATTAACACACAACAGCAAGGAGGTCGCATATGGAGGCAAGAGAGTGCAGAGCACTAGTATAATGTGTAATGTATGAGCACATGTGCAGCCTCAAGAAGCCCGTACTCAGCTGAGCAGATGGCTTCACACCAGGGCTACCAGCCAGGAACTAAAGATTCATGTTTGACCAGAAACAAAAAAGTTAAAAGATGTGGAACTATGCTTTCTGTATTTAATTCTGTATATTTGGGTTAAGCCAAGGGCTTTAAACAGCTCTTTAGTCCAGATGCTGAGAACATTAATGTATGTATTGATGTAGAATTTTGAACAACAAACGCAACAAACAAACGTTTCATTTCAGGACATTTGCTGGAATCCCTCAAGTTTCTCTTTTCCTTTTCTTGTTTTGGCCCAAGAAGCACAGGGCTTGAATTCACAATCTGCAGCCCTGGCCCCCACCCCCGGGTGAGACAGCTGGGTGTCATTCAAGTCTGGTGTCATCTTTTAAAAGAGCAAGACCCACTAGCATTGCTCACCCCCAAGAAACAAGGCCAAGTTTATTTTGTTTCCTTGACATGGAATTTACATCTATGCACAAATGATAATTTCTGTTTATCAAACATGGAAAGAACAGAGATACTCTAAAGCAGTATATATATGCCTGTAATTTCTTTAAGGATTACAGGGCCTAACACAGGGGGTCTCTGGCAGGAGCCTTTAAACTCTGTTATTATTAAAATAATTTCATAGGCCCATGTATCCAGCTGCCCACTCTCATGATTTTATCAAGAATCTCCCTGTAGCGGACACGACATTCTCTTCTGGCATCTGGAGATTACATGACAATTTCCACTTTCATCTATAATGAAAAGAGCTCCCAAGTTCACAAAGAAGATCTTGAAACCAGGAACAAAATATAAGCAGCAAACAGAAAGACCACGTTTTTTAAAATTGATTTTGAAGTCTGTCTCACCAGACTCTGAAGGCCTCCCTTATGATTTCAGGCTGGTGATTATTGCAAGCAGTTAAGGCTTAGCTCTGAGGCTGGCTCTGACCCCTGCAAATTTGTACAGAGCTGGGATTTAGGATCTTGGCTCCTGGTCTGACTAATCTAGGAAATAAAAGACATGTAACAGGGCAGAAAGTACTGCTTGGGAAGCAAGACATCTAGCACCCAATGAGAGGCAGAGCCAAAAGGAATAATCTGGGTCTGACGAAAGAGCCCCCAGCAGAGACAGAAACGGTATCAGCATCTTGGTCCCAGTACACCTGGCTGTGGTCCTCAGCAGCCATAAATTGCTTTGGGATTCTTCAAGGTAAAGACACTTCCCTGAGTACCAGTTATCATTACTGCACCATGCAGATCTGTTTTCACAGCTGGATGCCCTGATGCCCACAGCTAGTGCTGCTTGAAGCAGCGCTCATTCAAGCCACCTGCCAATGCAACTCCATAGATCAGCCAAATGCCAGGATTGAAAACGTTTCTATACCTTAAAATTAGTTTCTTTGCAATTTAAATTGGACACATCCGCCTAGTTTTTTATGTCCTTAGTGACAGTTTGAAAGGCACCTCAAAAAAAGGAAACCTTGGCCAGACAACACTGGCACTTTATGCATTGACAGTAAATTTCCCCACATCTTAATTTGCAATATGAGAAAAAATATCAAAGCTTTAAGAAAGGTAATTAATTTCTACACTGATAAGAATCTCCTTTGTAAAACAGAAAAACGTATTCACTCTTCCCAGACTTAAACCATTAACTACTGTTCTGAAAGAGCTTATCTCAAAACCCCTCTCCCCATTTCATTAAGTGCCAAGATTTAATCAGGCTGAGGTAGGTGGAGACCAAGGGGCAGGAAAGTCCTTTACAAAGGAGATGATAGGTAAAAATTCATACTTTCCATTAGCCAGTTTGAAGTAGAGGGGAGTTGGCTGGCTTTTACCCTTCCTTTGGTAATTTAAGCATTTGCATTGGAGTGTCTGGGAGTTACCTCTTTCCTCCTTCACACATAGCTCTGACTCGAGGATGTTGCTTTGGGGGATCAGGAAGGAATTTTTCCAGCTAGACCTATATAGAGCCTTAGCTCATCCCATCTTCCTCTTAGCACCACAAAGGCACAGTTAGGGCAATAGATTTCAAAGTGTAACACTGCCATTAAAGCACTTCACAGAGACATTTAGCTCAACACACTTGCAGTTGCCATCTGAGGAGACACAACAGTGAACGCTGGTGAGTTCAATGCACCACCATGAGATCTGGAGATGGAGAGGGGCCCTGCACGTAGTCCTGTCTGCATTACCACGCTGGTGGAAACTCAGTGAAGTCATGTCCTGGAGCAACTTGGAAAATAGCTGGTACATCAATTTAATAAACGCTCTGCTTATGTTGTCTTCAATTGCCTACATGTCTGGATCAATGGTTTACTGTTCAATCCATTTCTAATGTGTTACTGGAAACTGCACTTACATTTTTCCTGGTTTGGAAATGCAGCTACGTACATATTGCTTACCACTCAGCACTTTTTCTCTATAGATTTCAAAGTACTTCACAAAGCAGAGACATTTATGGAAAGGAGAAGCTGAACACAAGGTAGAGTTACCCACATGTCTGCAGCTGATCACGGGCAGAGCAACCCAGAACCCCTGAATCCTCATCCATTTCTGAGGCACTGCAGTACCSTCTTTGTCCTTGTCCAGTCTGAAAGGTAACAGAGCTTTTATTCAGTGAGTAGCAGGCTTGTTGGCTGTTGGTCACCAAATGGACATGATAAACCTTTTTTAACAAAAAGGTTCTGAAAAGATAAATTAAATGAATGCTTTACCTTGGCTTTGGATTGTTCACTGAAACTGTCAGCTAGGACTGGACCTGTAGCTGAATTTGTATACAGTGACACAGATAGCTCATTCAGGGGAGAATCCCATTTCCAGCTATTACTGTAGGAATGAGACACCATCTATCCACCGTGTCTGGGGCATCTGGGGGAAGCGGTGCCTGCTAGGACAAGGCTGATCCCTTCCAGCCAAGGCACACATACCTTCAAGAGGCATGTGATAGTTTTACCAYAGGCTATCTGAGAAGGGGAGCTTTAGTTTCCAGGATAGCCTCTACTGGCCTGCCTTCACTAGTTTGGCCTCTGTGGCCAGGTTAACTTGCTCTTGATCCATTGCTTTTACAYACCTAGGAAAAAAATCTCCCTTATACCTCATGTTGCAGGGAATGCTGGGTGAGCATGTAACAGCAGAGTCCTGCCCCTCCCCATCACAGTGCATAACCAGAGAGAGCAGCTGGGACACATGTCCTGTGCAGGATCATCTAACTATCTCATGGTCATTCATAAGCAGCACTAGATCCAAATATATGAACTGCTCCTGCAACCACAGATACTTTGCCCAGTCTTATAAAGGACTCGATTTAATTCCCAAAGGCTTCCAGGACTCAGCTTCTCAGCCTGCCTATCTCCCGCTATGCATATGTTGACAACTATTTTTTCCTCATCCATATATTCAAAGCAGAAGCTAAGAATGCAAAGGTTATTCACTTCCAAAACCCTCTCTCCATGGACARGTCTACAATGTCTCTGATGATGAATAGCACAATGCTGGCATGCAAATTTGCTAAATGTAACCAAGGAAACAGGGTCCTTACTAATACCATACACTTCCCAGAGCATTTGCTGGAGGCAGAATAACATCTCTGGTATCTGTATGCTGTCACTCACCTCTGGGAATGCAGTGTAAAAATAATTACATATGTATAATGAGGAATAGGAAAGAAATGCATTGTATGTAAATATAGCCAGACAGTCCTCTCAATGAACGGACTGATTTGATCAGGAAAGCTGATGGAGCAGAATAGCAGTACTGATTTGTTTTTGATTCCCAGTGGAAAACAGAGTAGATACGCAGGAAATATACCACTGCTCAGGCCATCTAGGTACAAATTTTTTGTTAACATGTATCTGGCCATGTGGATGGGTTTAACATGCTGTGGGCTGGGTCATGGAGGTATAACCATAACACATTTGAAAATTTAGAGCAAGCTTATGGCATGTGTGGGCATCAGCACTATCTTAAACAAACAAACAAACAAAACACAAAACAAACAAACAAACAACACAAAAACTTGAAGTCTTGAGACAGCCTGAATAGCAGAGGGGCTGATAAGAGGAATTATGAGTTAACTAGGAGAAAGCTTGAGGCTGCCCCAGTGTGCCAGTCATCCATGATATATGCAGACAAGTGCTTGCTGAAGGGGATTATCTGAGACAAGAACCAGGGAACAAAATCTGTGGACGAACTCAAAAAGGGATGAAACTTAAGCCTGGGTTTGGGTGATGCTCATGGGCTCTGTGGATGCAGCATACCTCTCGTGGGTTGTTATTCCTCATGTCTTCCACCATGTCCATCCCAGCACCAGACCAGGCCTAGCAGTCCTCTTCCAGCTTAACTACTTCTAGCAAAGCCATACCAGGACAGAAGGGCAAAGGGAGCACACTGACCTATGAGAAGAGCAGAATTCATTCCTTTTTGGGAAATCTGTACAGCAGACATGATGTCAGTGTGAGCCGAGCTAACAAATGAACCTTTGAGAGCAGAGTGGCACAAGGCAGAGAGGGGCAACCACTTGGCAGGAGAACTGTGAAGATACAGGGTCAACATGCAGTTCTGGGATAGCAATGGGACTGTGGGGAGGGGTCCATGGCGGAGCCAGCAAATGTAGAGGAGGGAGAGGAGGGGAGCTGTCTGATTGTCTGTTGCAGACTCCTGGAGAGAGTTAGGTCTTTCCAGGATGAGCAATTTTTTAATTAGAAAAATTGATAAGTTAAAATAAACAAACAGATAGCCAGGATCCCCTTGTCTTCTCTCAATCCCTGACGTTCGTCTCCTGTCTCTCTGGGTTCTTCATTAGGTTGTTTAGGTTTAGAGCTCAGGGCTCCACTGTACTAATCCTAAACCTAAATGATCAAAAATCTTTTAGACAGAAGAAAACATTCTACCACTTACTCAATAGACTGTAAGATATAGAACCTGAATCTRTATCTATGAACAGGACATGAAGAAGTGAAAGAACAAAGATGTCATAGTATCATTGATAATGAATGGAAACATTTTCGCTGCTGCAAGTGAATTGCAAAAAAGTTTGGCCATTCAGTACATTTTGAAGGAGAATTGCAAAACCTGGACATCCACCCAAAGCTTCTGGAAATTTATCTAAAGCATCCCAGAATGCTAATGGTAGGAAATGTCAAGAAAAAATGTCTTTCTATGATTTCCAGTATTTCCTGACATCCTTTAGACCAGCAATACCCAAAAAATACCTGTGGTATTTTGGTAATTCCACTTTTGCTCCCACAGATTCCAAGAAGTGCCAACATGTGAGAAAATGTAAAATTTTAAACACTATTTCTAACCTCAAAAAAGTTTCATATTTGGCTCATTTGTGCTTCAGGGAAAAGCTCAAGTTAAATGGTATTTTCCAAGAAATGTGTTGTTCATCYCTACTTATGACTCCTCCATGACTTTTGTAACAATTCCCATGCACTTTGTACCAGCTGAACTTCTGGCATTGGTATTTTGCACTATTTGGATAAACACATTGTGTTTTCCCAATTCATTTTCTAAAAAGGATGTTATACGGAACAAAGCTATCTTTCTTATGTAGGTGGTGACTTATACTTGGTGATGGCCATCAGGTCCCTATCCATGTCCCAAGCCTAACAACTGCAAAGATCTGTATGACTCAGAAGTCCAGCAACAGATGCTAAATAAGTTTGACTGTAGAGGATACTGAGTGAAATCCAGCGCAGCCCAAAAACTAGTTATGTGTAAGTGCCATATRTTTATTAGGAGGCTTGTGAAACCAATTTGGGCTCCAAGTTCTGCATGTTCATGACAAAAAAGCCTCATATGGCATCATGATGTCATCAAGTGCCATCAAGACTGGTTGAAGACTGGCCGAATGTGGAGCAGTTGGAAAACCTCTTCCATGAGATAGCATTGATGCCAGGATAAAATACAAGAACAGTGGCATGTTAGCTAGAGAAAATATATTAGCCATTAGTGATCTATGGTTTTAGGTTATTCTGTGACAGTATATGAAGTACAGCGGTGAACCATGTGACATTGACACAAAAAAATCAATAATTTTATACAAAATTATAACCCCAACATCATTGTCAATACAAAAATCTTTGAAATACTAGGCAGGTAGACACTTTAAAAGATTAAAGAGACAATGAGTATTTACTTAAGAAAAGTAAGACAGACGTATATAACATAATGAATGATACCAGCAATGCCAAATGGGCTCTCTTATTTACTTTTCTTCTTAATTTACCTTGGGCCATAGTACAAGAACAGAAAAGTAACCAAGGAAATGTTGAAAGGTAAAACAATGAACACAGATAAAAGCAAATATTTTTTATAAAAATACTTTGCACATCTATAGCACTTTCCCTTGAATGATTTCAAACGACTTTAATGAAGTTAGGCCTCAGATTTACATTTGAGAAGACTAAAACACAAGTAGGTGATTTGCAAAGACCATACAGAAAGTTTGTACAGTAGTTGAGAGGAGAACCTMTTTTCTTTTATTCTCACTGCCTCCAGACAATTTAGAATTGAACTATAGAGCCGCTACAGGACATTGTTGAAATAAGTGACACAGAACTTTTCTGTATCTATTAAGAACTTTATATGAATAGTAAGCCAGAATATAAGACTTAGCATACGTCCTTGTGCTAGCAGGTACCTGATTTTAATCATGTGTATACCATAGAAAAAGAGGTAGGAAATCCCCTAAGGAAAGAAATCCAAAGGGACCGATCCTATGGGATTAAGTACTTTACAATAGTGGCCATAAATAAAAGCTGTGTGTGATTCATTCACAAAAAACTTGCAACGGGCATTTCTGCAACTATCAATAAATACCATATGTACAGGCTACAACACTGTGGAAGAGTGAGGCTGAAAATGATCCATCATGAATCCTGTGAGTTAAAGGTCTCAGTTGCTTCCTTTTTCCCAAATACTAAAAAAAAAAAAGATTGTTATCTTGTGGAAGTGAAAAAGCAATTCAGTCTGGAAATAATTTAAGCTTTGGTGACACAACATATGTTTCAAACCCAATTTAGAACCAGTACTGTTCTTACTGGTAAAGAAGCTACTAAGGAAGAAATTAAAGTGTGTAATTAATGTTACAACATTACATTAACACATAAATAATTTCTCTGGCAGGTCATACAATTCACATGCATATTTTATTAAACTGTAAGAAATAATTTTCTATGTGACCCTGATCTTCCTGCATGCTTTGAAGTTTGAAAGCCAGCAGTATAGCCTGTAAGTTTAAAGAAATTTAGAAAGAATTGTGAAGTTAAAAGGTACTTTTGATGTTTGTTCTTTCTCTTCTATCACAAGGGCATTCAATACAGAAGAAGTAGAAAACATTAATGCCTAAGAAATTTCCATGGCAATCATGCTCATTTAACTCTTTCTAATCACTGAATATAAAAGGCTGGAGAGAGCTATTCGTTTAGAAGGGGTGCGAAGATGGTGCTAGGAATTTCCTATTTTATTGCCCACAAATTTTTCTCTTACTGTCCTTCCACACATTGCTAGGAGTTACCCCTTGTGTTGAGAATAGGTACCTTCGGCTGTCAAATAACAGAGCAGTTTTTCACGTCTCTCGAGGCTGGATTCAGAGAAAACCACTTTGCCCTAGAAGAATTACTAGTATCTCTGATCACACAAAAAAGCATCAGATTGCCAGATAACCTCCTCTCCTTTGTCCAAACAGCCTCCTTATCCCCATCATCCAAACAACTGCATCCACAAACATGCTGGGCTGCAATGGGACACACCTGTATGGCATAACGGTGACATGGTGGTCAGTCAAATTTTTAGTTTCTTTCTTTCAAAGTAGGTTGAAAGTTGAAATCTGGCTGATAAATGGGGCCAGGCTGGCTGTGCTATGAATACCTTCCCTTTGTCTCACTCATTCCCACCATTCTTCAAGTTTTGTAGGAGMTGAGTCCATTTTCTGGCATATAACTGAAGAAAAAGTGTAATTAAGCAGTAAATGAACACCAGTGCTGCTGAAGTTCATGGGAATTTCCCAAAGGACAGACATTCATTTTACAACTGGTAAATCCGCATCCATTCAGAACATTTCTGACCAGTAGCACCAGCAGGTGAAACTATACCATAGAGTAAATGCCTTGGTGGAAATATTTCATTTTTAAGTGTGGCAATGCCAAAGCGTGTAGCTAACTATACACTTGACTTTTTTGGTGATTATTCTTGGAAGCATCCTGAGTTTTAAGCTGAGAAGGCAAATGCAGCTAGTGAAGAAAAATGTTTCAAGGAGGGATTTCAGAGAGCAAAAAGTTAGAAAAAGGAATCAAAAATGCCTCAGCAAAGATCATAAACCCAGCTCTACCCTGTCTCCTGAGCACAAATGTTTCAAGCAGTCCCACCCACCTTGTATAATTAAGTGCAATTGCCCATTAAAATTGCAGAATCAGGACTTAAAGGGGTCGTGGGTTATTCCTCTCTACACTGAACTCTATCTGGTACTTAAAGACAGCAAGAAACACACCCATGGGCACTTGAAATAATCCCTACATGTATGTCGTGAAATATCATGAGATTGTGAAAAGCACATTTAAATCAATTACTCATAATAATAATTCCATAAAGCAGATTTCTCAGAAGTATTGATTTAAATTCCTGCTAAACTGTTAAATAAAATTACCTGGCCACCAAAGATGAGGTTTTAAGTCTCCCAGTTGGTGCAAGAGTCTCTGTTTGCCAGCTGTATTGTAATAACCGAAAAGTTAACATCTCTGACTTTATAATTATTTGAATTTTAATGAACAAGATGAATTAAATCTTTCAGCTTAGCTGCTTACACTGTGAACCAGCCTGAGTTCCTGAAAGATAAGAAATAGATTGTGCTTATTCAACAGCTTTTCTGTGTGGAGACAGAGGGAGGAAAAGAAGCCAGGTTTCTGTGGAATTTAAACTCATTATTAAAAAAAAGATGATAATGGTAATTACGAATATGAGTTGTAGAATTAATTAGTGAGTTTGCGAACAGCTCTGAAATGAGAACATGGATCTTTTACCACGTCCAGGGACAGTGTGCTTTAAAGGGTGGCCTGTCTGGATGTCCCAACACATGCATATATATATATATATATATATGCATCAGAATATAATTCCCTTGTAATCACACTGGTCCAAAAACACAGTTGAAAGGGCATGAAAGAACACATAATTTCTGCCAGCTTTCATTCTTTTTCTCTTGTTGCTGAAGCTTTTATCACCCTCATTGGTATCTACATTTCACACAAAAAATATTGAACATCTTTTAAGTTTTTCCATTTCCCTCAAAATGAAAGGGATGGTGGTGTGTTGGTGCAATTTGCCAATAACACTAGCAAATAAATAGGAGATAAGTAGATGGTGAAGTTGGCTCATTTCCAGGCTGTAAATTCACTGTCAGCGTGGCAGATCTTCTAGCCAAAAGTATCAGATTTTCTGCGAACAACAAAATAGAGAAGGATACGAATATTTCTATGAATCCATTTTCTTTTTWAAATTCTGCATTCTGCAATTAAAACAGACACAGGTGTATCATATACATATATACACATACATACATGCAAACAAATGTGCAAAGACTGACTCTCTTCGTCCACACAAATACTGTTCAGCACGGAAATTTACAACTCTAAGTGGGGGATTAGCAACTGCTTAGGGATTTAATCTCATTTCTATGCAAAAATTCGAATCAGAGCTTAAATAAGGAGTTATTGATGAGCTAGATACATTTGCAGGTGTTTCTATCCAATACTGCTCTTCTCTTCCTGCATTATGTTTTTTCATGTTAAACACCAGGAGCAACGTTTTAAACAATAGGAAATGTAAGTCTCTACAATCATATGTCTTTAGATTATGCACACTGCAATTTTTTGAGTGAGGATTAGTATCTTTTTATGTTGCCTTTTTTCCTAACACGTATTTTTCTCCCTGCAAGATTTTTAGCGTGCTACACACTGCAAAATGCCCTCATTCCCCAGCATTATAAAATAGTCTTGGAAGGGTAAAAGAGCCTCTCTGTCGCATACCTTTAAGTTTGAATATTTTGATTTCCTGTGTAATTTCAATTTCTCTGTGAATCAGAACCATCTACAGTAAACAGAAAGCAGAACTGGAGTTTGCTGATATTATGGTCTGCCAGGAACAGGAGCTGTTATTGCAAGTCTGAAGAATTTTATACCTCTGATAGCTTGTATGCCATCTGAATCTTATTAAACTGCTTGTGCCTGACCTGGAGCCTGGAGCCTGTGCCTTTATATGCGGGGAATCTTAATGCTAATAACAAAATAGGCCTTAATGAACCACAGCTTCAAAAAGAAATAATATCAAACTTGAATGACTTCTTGGAAAGGATTTTACTATCAGCATTGATTAACGAAATAAATAATATGCTAGCAAACCAACTGTGGTCTGCTACATTTGTTTGCTTCAGCCTCTATTTTGGCTGCCTGACCGGTCTTTGAGCTTCTGTATCCCAAAATGTGTGCCACAGCCTGATGCCAAGAGTAACATCCCTGTTCAGCTCACTGTGTGAAATACAGTAGGAGGTCGGCACTGACATCATATATACAGTAAAATTATCAAAAATATGCAGTACGAGAGAAAATAGAGCTGCTAAACACGAGGTTACATGGCAGAACTACAGTTACAGAATTGTTCCTTCCCCTACTGTAGAAAATGTTCAGCCACTCCTTAGTTAAGGTGACACTAAAACCGTAATTTACACTCTGATTAATGTCAGTGTAGTATTCTGATCTGCCCCAAAAGACACAGGAACATATAAACAGCAACAGAGAAGACTCAGGAGATTTCCTAGCCCATATCTCTTTTTCAAAACTGGATCTACAATCCCTAAGCTATTTCAGATAGAACGGTTGTCTAGTATTTTAAAGACATAATGCAAGAAAGAATATATTTGTAAAGCTAAAGAAGATCAATCAAACAGCTTCTGACTAACAGGTCATTAAATAAGCAACTTGATTTAAAATCTTGACTTTTGTCTATCATAGTTTTACCTCCTTTTGTTCACAAACTACTTGCTATTTACTCCCTGGAGGTTTCCATAATTCATACTCCAGTGGTACTTAAAGATGACAGGCAACAATTATTCTGAGTCATTCTTAAAGATGATAGACAACACAGAAGTTCTGATTTTTCAAGCTTATTGGAGTTTTAGGCATTGATATCAATAAAATCATAAACCAGTTTGAATGAGATTTCACTGAGATCAAAAGAGGAATGGTCACTGCTATTGTCAGAGGATATAATGTGTGTGTGTGCGCGCGCGCGCGCAAACAGACAAATACATACAGGTACACATACGTGGGTTACTGTTGGTGGGCTGACACTGAGAAAGAATGTAATGGATTTCTATAGCTGCCGTGTGACTGTGATACTCCTTAGCCTCAAGAAATAGTCACCAGTTTATTTAAAATCAGCAAGGGAACTGGACTGTAGGGGCATCGTTTTGGGGCTCTGCRGTTCCACCCACCATGGTGCCCTGAGTCGTGGACACCGGGGGACCTGATGGCCGTGGGAACCCATAGATGACTTCAGGCAGCATCTGTGCAATCTCCCGTCCACATCTTCAGACAGTCTCTCTCTGTCCTACGTATAGCAAGAACAAGGAGAAAGGACTATGCATAAAAGCTAGCAGGGCTGAAATAATTTTGACCTGGGAGCAGCAGGCTACCAGCATGTCAGTGTTATAAATGGCCAGCTACAATGTTGTTAGACTTTCAAATGGAAGAAAAAAATCTTTTCGGTCTGACAATTTTCATGCCCTTGAGCACTTTATTTTTTAATGATTGTAAGCGTTTGAAAATAAAGATATTCAAAGTGTTCTCACCTGTAGTTTATACTGCTGCTATTATGAAGCCACAGCAAAACGATAACACAGACTTGATTTTTAATCATTGCTCAGTTTTGCCTTTCTGTGAAGTGCAGATATAATTTATTTTGTAGTCCTGACATTTTGTGGGGGTACGATGTATCCCTTCCACACCTTCTAAATACAATGAGTTTGGTTTACAAGCCCAAATATTATTGTTATAGATTCCCCTGCTGCAAACCCCCCTTGCATCAGAAAAGCAAGCTGTGGTTCTGCCTCCTGCATCCCCAGCATCAGCAGGAGGGGATTAAGCTGCCCTCCCAGGGCCCYGGATCTGTGGTCAGCAGCAGCCGGGGCGCAGGCGGGAGACAGGGCTGAGCGCGGGGGGTGGCAGAGGCACCAGGAGGGGTGCCAGCCGGTCTCCCGGGGGGCTCAGCTCCCTCCCTTGGCTGGGACATCAAGGGCTCAGGAGCAGGGGAAGACAAGATGGCATCCTCTGGGGAGAGGGAGGAAGGAGGGATCCATTGGGCAGACTGGGTGGAGAGAGGCAGCAAAGGAGCATTTTGGAGCACCCGGTCATTTTGGTAAATCTGGGCACCGTTTTAAGCCTTAATCGATTCCTGATCATAAGCAGTGAAAGCAGAGACATGCGGGTGACAGGGACGAGAGGAAAACAAAAACCCTAACACAGGCAGCTTTCTGTTAGATAATAAACATCCTGTAATCACAACTTAATTGACAGTCCGACTGGCAACACTGGAGTCAGAATTCAGCTAGTGTGCTACAACTCTGGAGCCTTTGCTTTGCTTTCCAGAACAAACCCATATTTTTGTCAGTAAAGCAAACAGATTAGACTCAGATGCATGACAGGACTATATTATTAAGAAAGAAGGTACAAATTTTACATAGTTATTTGCAGCCACAGTTCATTTTCTCCATGCATTGCTGCAATTTGATTATCTAAATGTCTCAGGAGACAACATATAAGCTGTTGGATAATCAGAGTTTTAGATAAAGAACATTTCATTTTCAATGTGAATTTTCAATTTAAAGAGATAGGAATAAACTATGTGGCCCAGCAAATGGGTAGCAGGGACTCAGTGAATCTTGACAGGCAGACTTACTCACATTTTCAGAGTGGCTTATGGAGAACTTCTGACTATTCCTTCCCAGACACTTGCATACAATTACAAAAATTCTAAACCATCGTCTTCTATCAGAGGCTTTCGTGACTCTCTACTTTTGTACTTCATTGAGGAAGTGAGGATTAAAAACCCCGCCTGGTAAGAGCAGTATAATCCTCATTTACATGCTATTTGTTCTCTTCAATATTTTTTTCCAAACGTGATCCTTTTTGAAATGTTGTTTCCAGTGCCAATTTTACCTTCTAGCAAAGACGGAGTGCCCTGGAGTGTTTAGGCACAGTGTGCCACGGCACCGCACGCTGGTGCTGGGCTGCGCAGAGCGGGCTGATTCAACCTTCTGCCATTTGTGGGCGTTTGCAGAATTATGCGACCACACACAGAATGGCGAGATGCTTTTGAACAAGAAAAAGCACCTCTCCCTGCTACATACCTTTACATTTGGATTTCCTGTGTAATTACAATTTAGCTGTGAATCAAAACCATCATCAGAAAACAGAAAGCAGACCTGAGGTTTCTGATCTGTTATGTTGTGCCAGGAATGAGAGCTCTTCTTGCATGTCTGAAGAGAGCTGTAGCCCTGCAACTGCACATACGAATCTTGTTATATTGCTTGCGACCAAGTGGAGAACCAAAGCTGATTTTCATGCCAGGCCTCCAACATTAGCCATAAGACAGTCTCTTCGGCAGCAAGCGCAGTGGCTCTGTTGTGGTACCCAGCAGTGGGGCTGTCACTAAGGCCCTCCAAACACCTAAGCAGTTCCTGTGAAAATTCACCTTAGCCATAGCTCAGCAGGGAAGCACTTAGCCCAGGAGCCTTTATTTTTCACTGTTGGCCAAAAAAGCACCCAATGGCAGTTTGTGTCAGCCATTTAGTGTTTTAGCACGTTGCATCTGAGACACCCTGCCCTCATCCCAGAGCTTCATTATTTATTAAACCAGGAGAGGAACAAAGCTCCCCTTGGCTTGCTTCCCTGCTTCCCACCTTAGCTGGGGGGCAACTTACTTTGCTGCTCCTACTGCTCCACAAACATGGTAAAAACGTCCCTTAGACCCTACAGCTCAGATCTGATTCATTCCTATAGCACTCTCCCCTTGGGCAGCAAGGTATTTGCTACCTTTTGTTTTTGCAGATGCAGCAAGGTGATCTCCCGGTGCTGTGGACCCCAACAACCTGTGTGAGAAAGCTGGAAAATATGTATGCTCATTTCTTCCTTCTTCTGCGATACATGCTGCTTTTCAGATTCCTCTTTTCTTCCAGAAGCACAATTCAGCTAGAACTCACTTTCCCACAACACTTCCCAATGCCAGGGGACTGATGCCAATTCACCAATTCCTAGTAAATAACTTCCTCCTGACAGTTTGCCAGACATGTTTCCCTCTAAAAACCTCCAGCCGCCCAGATATACAAATTTCACATGGGGAGGTCTCAATAGGCTCAGAAGGAAGAGATAAAGATGAAAGGTTCCCTATTTTGCAGGTATCTGGCCCTTTCCTTCATGAAAAGGTGTGTCTGCAGGGAATACAGTGGGAGACCTTACATCCAAAACATGCCATCACCTCTCTTCCATTCCATTCTGGGCAAGTCACTCCATATCTCTATCTTAAGGAGATTATTACCCTTTCTTGCTCCAACTTCACAGTAGTATTGCATTACAGCACTGATGCTGTAATACTGGAGCAACTTTTCAGTGAAGCTCCACCAGATTAAAAGACAAACAAGCATGAAAATATTAATCAGGGCATCTTTTACCTAGGAATAATAAAAGAGTTAATAAAAAACAAGGATCCGACACTAAGCTTTCTCTGGTGTTCTGGAACGTRTCTAGGATTGATATGAAATCCAGATGAATCAGAGTTTCTCTTCTTGCTGCAAGGTGGACGGATGTTGATGAACAATTAACCTGGGCCTCATTGCACAAAGGTGTGCCAACAAATCATGTAACAATACAGACTGAATGACACAAAATGAATTTTTTTTTCTGGGAATCATTTCTGATCCCACCTAGCCACAATGAAGTACCATGAAGGAACAGAAATTTCTCTTTTTTTTTTTTTTTATTATTTCTGCATCAATCTGAATAGATTATAACATCTGAAACTCTATTACTAGCATAACATGCACTCTCACAGCAGCATTTCTTTGTTCTGTGTTATTCAGTTGGAAATAAATTACAAGAGTCTTGTATGGAATACCCAAACCAATTATTTTATCAGCTTCACAGATGTTATAACGCACAAGGTGCACTTAACACCACTGCAGAATGCTACCATATAAATGTTTTTCACTTAAAAAGCTATATCGAGCCTTTTCTGCCATTGGGGTATATCAAAGATATCACATTTCCTCCATTTTGTTTAGAATCAGAAATGATACTATATGACATCCAAGTGCAAATGTGCAGAGACTGAGGATGCCCAGTACAGAAGCCAGGAATATGACTCTCTATATAAGATGTGTCAGTGTTTCAGGGGTCCCTCTCGCTTTTCAAAAGAGATGGCTATATCCTATATACAGGWGACATCTGTTGCTAGTTGACTGACAGTTTGGTGAGAGTCACAATATATGTGAGATATGATTTAGGCAAACCAAAATGGTCTAGCTGTCTAATTATCACTGAATTATTAGCATAGGTTAGGCAGTTGTACAAAGTACATGTGATAAAGACTATACTCTTGGAAGCATACATTCAATTTTTGCAATACCAGCAAATGTACTGTATAGAACAGTGAAATTTGTATGTTTTCTGTGGTGCTGAAAACTGGTTTACCTCTAACTCTGGGCGAACCTGTGAYGATGAAGAAATAGAATCTCTTTTTCTTTGGCATGAAGAAAAAATACATCCTCCAATCTGGATTAAAATGGAAAATTTGGTCTTGAAAATTAAATACAAATATGGAAATGGGTGGCTTTGACCCAAGGCTTGTTTTCAGACATAACTCGCAATATTGAGATAGCGAGAAAGAATTCCATTTCTGTAAGAAATGGAATGTCCGAAATTAAATTTCACTGCAAATTGTTCACCTGGAATCCTGACAACTGTGTTTTATTAAATCATGTCCCAATACTGTGATGATTTTTAAACAGAATTGCAAGGTTTTGAAACATTTTATAAGTTAATTTTTTTCTCATTTCTATTTGTATATGTGTCTGTGCTTCAAAAAATACACATTTCTTGAAAAAAAGTTTGTGGTTATAGGTGTCCCACAAATCAGACCCACCAGAATTGCTATACATCAAGTGAACCCTCCACTTTTCTGTACTATATTGTAATCCTCATTCACAACAACTCTTACTGGATAGGAAATACCATGTTTTCCAAACATTGCCTAGCAGTTCCTGTTAACTGACCAAACTACTGTTGTTGTTAACTTCAGAGTTGCATATTAGATCATAATGAGTCTTGTGAAAGATAGTAGGTGCCTTTTAAAACATGCAAATTGTGTAGATGATGGATTGCCTCTGATAAATTGTTTTTAACCTGCTCTGAAAATGAATTARCTTCCAAATGCTTTTATGTATGAAAGTTTTCTTCTTTTTATTTGATGTTTCCTTTTTTTATTGGTTATTTGAAAAAAATCTGTAGGGGATGGAGCAATAAAAATGCATTAAAAAAATGTGGGAGTCCAAATTGAATCTACAGTGAAAGCTGACAGCATGTGCATAGCTCAGCCTGTGGTGCCTCTGCACTGCAGAGGTCTCTCAGCAGAAAAAGTCTGCAGCAATGCCAAGACACAGAAGGCGGGTTACAGATGATATTTCAGCTTTCTCCGTGAACCCGCTTCCATTATCATCAAAATTAAAATGAGAAAGATCTATTTGGTCAGCTTGTCTGTCCTCCCATTGCAGGACTATCACCCAGTTCTTGTTTTGTCCTTTAGATTAGGACAAGGTGAATCAGAGAATCCCAGCTTCTGATTTTATAAATTCATGTTTTGCAGATGCTGGAGACATTTTTATCTGGTGTTTGTATAAACTCACCATTGGCAGGCTTTTTTCCTCCTTGCTGAGATATTCCTAGCTTTAAATTAACACACTTCCATTCAGACGCTGCCTCAAGGGCACAGCAGTCTCTATGTCAGTCTCTACATCAAGTTTTCAACCCCTTCTCTTGGCAATTGCCTAAGAGGAACATAAATGCTACTGGATCAGACCTAGAACCTACCTAACCCAAAGTCCCACTTCTGATGCTGCCAATACCAAAAGCTTCCAATAAAGATTCAAAAATGCGAGATTTGCAAAGCACCTTATCTCTCATTTAAAGTCCATAGAAAACAGCTGGTCAAAATCTTTGGACGCGAGACATACAACCTCCCATGCTCAACTGAGTTCAATGGCTGATGAACACATTTAAATGTGACATTCATAAGATTCATAGTTTCAGTCCTCTACAGTTGTGGTTTTTCTTTTTATTCATGCAAAGGTTTTCCTTTTTAGTATTTTTCTATTTTTCTTAGCATCAGCTACACCCAGCAGCACATATTTCCATAGGTCATTTGCTTGTTAATGCAAAATATTTCCTTTAAAGTTTTTATGTTTCCTATATTTCTACTTTATTTAGTATCTCTGCTCTTGTACTTTTAGCAGTCAATAAAAATTCTGTTTGTCATTTGTTTTAGAGTATCTTTATATATAATTACTCTGTCTGCTACAGTAAATCTAATTGTTTCTTACAAAATAATTTTCATTTTTTTTATTAGTTACTTCTACAGRACTGCTGTTATTTATTTCTATGGGACCTCCTATGTTTCYAATAACTTCTTTCTACATATAAAATCCTTTCATCTTCTGTCTACCTATGTCTCTTTTGACTTCTTTTCTAATCAGAAATTAATACAACTTGCCACAGGAAGGCCTTTTTCAAAAYACAGAAACTTTTAATGATCTCTTAGCGCAGACCCCAAGACTTCTTTTGAGATATGAGGCTACAATTAATTTAGAGTCCAGCCATATGCACAAGAAATAAAAAGTATTCTTTTCAGTCTGTGTGATCTTGCTGTTGGCCGTATGGAACTGTCTGCCATAGTACTGCCAATTTAGTTATGTTGTGAGTTTCTCAGTGTCTTCCATAATCCTGCCAAATTAAGCAATTTTGTGCCATATGAAAATTGTCTCAGGTTTCCATTCTTTTTTCCAAATGATTGAAAAATGGTTTTAACCAAGACAATCTCATTACAGGCAAAATGCACAGGTCATTGGCTGTTCATATTGTTGAAAATGGAGCATGTTTCCCATCTTTCTCATTTTAGCCAGTTTCTAAAATATAACAGAACTAGGTTTCTCATTTTATGATTAATTCTATTTTCCTAGCAATTTATAAGTGATCTTACCGAAAGACTGTGAAAGTCCACATAAAATACATTCACCAGTTTTCTTTTATCCTACTCAAGGAGCTGTCGCAC
This sequence comes from Phoebastria nigripes, assembly GCA_035582835.1. Taxonomy (NCBI): domain Eukaryota; kingdom Metazoa; phylum Chordata; class Aves; order Procellariiformes; family Diomedeidae; genus Phoebastria; species Phoebastria nigripes. The sequence goes on along the minus strand of JAYKAV010002905.1, from coordinate 70,111 downwards.
ATAATTGAACACAGAAAACACAATTGACCTTGCCACACTTGTGCTGAAAATKTATATTTTTACATCTTTTCAGTGATTTATAACTATGTCCTCYAATTTATTTGGTAATTATATGAGCCTCCTGCAATAAATTTGATTATTTCACCAACCATTTTATGGTTGGTGAAACCAACACAAATGCAAACTCCTGCATGCACCTGGGGAAGGACAATCCTATGTGCCAGTACAGGCGGGGGGTTGGAAAGCAGCTTTGCAGAAAAGGACCTGGATGTCCTGGTAGACACCAGGTTGAACATGAGCCACCAAGCACCCCTGCAGCAAAGACGACTAAACCACATATTGGGCTGTATTAGAAGAATTTGAGCCAGCAGGTCAAGGGAAGTGATTATTGCCCAGTGTTCAGCACTGATGAGACCACATCTGGAATACTGTGTCTAGTTTTGGGCTCCCCAGTACAAGAAAGACATTGACAAACTGGAGTGAGTCTAGTGGATGGCCACCGAGATGGCCGGAGGGCTAGAGTTCAAGGTGCAAGAAGAGAGCCTGAGGGCGCAAGGTTTTGTTCTTTGTTAAAAAGAGCTGGCTAAAGGAGATTTTTTTGCTGTTTCCGGCTATGTAGCAGGAGGGTATAGAGGGCATAGAGTACATCGAGAAGACAGGGTCTCTTACTTTCCCAGTAAAAGGATAAGGTGCGATGGACAAAATTTGCAGCAAAGGAAATACTCATTAACTATGAGGTGTCACCCAACACTATGGGGACAAACAGGTTCTTTTAAGGATCCTTGGTACAATGAGAACTGGCCATAGGGTTGTATTATACTTAGAGTGTTATTATTATATAAAGATTTTAGAAATCAGCATAGCTTATCATTACACAGAATTTCTAGCAATTATCATAGCTTTCCTATTACCTAAAATTTCAGTTACCTAGACTTTTCAGTCACCTGAACCCTCTGCAGATCAGGTCAAATTCTTAATAATTAACATGCAACACAATAATCACAATCTAGATTCTGCCTCTAAAAAGTATGAGTCACTCAGTTCTTGGAGAACGATGGAGGCGGTGTCACGATATTCTAGTCGATGGTGAGGGTGCTTCCCCTTCACCCCTCATCGTGGTTTGGGCATCCCCTGTATCACACCGGCAAACAGGAAGGCCTTAGCAGTCTGGCTGCTGTTGGATCCACTTCAAAAACTTTTTGGATAACCTGATGTATTTATGCCTCTCAGTTTGGGAGTTTGGTCTTTACCATTTCCATAAGTTAGTGGATTCTGAAGAGGCTGCCAGACAATCAATATGCAAGAATTTCGGCTGCAGGAGACAGCAAGCTGCAGGTAGTAATGGTTGCTTAATGATCTTTATCTCTTCCTCTCCATTGTCTCCTGACTACCAGTTGCTCTCACTTTGACCTAATGGCGCTTCTCCCAGCATACATCAGGYCTTAGCATGAGCTGTGTGTTAGTCAAAATCTGAGCAAGAGTTGAGTGAACAGTCACAGGAGGCATACCTGACCACCAGAGGATCACGGGTTTTGCCATCCAGAATACCTCACATGCTGTTACGCTTCTCTGGTCCATAATGGGTGTCACCATATGCTGGCAACAATGCTGCACCAGCTGTCAGGAGCAGGGGGTACAATGAGGGGAAAAAAATCACTGTGAGCAGCAAGTTGTCTGGAGATGCTATGGGATCTTCCTTCTTGGAGATACACAACACCCAACTGGACGTGGCCCTGAGCAACCCACTCTAATTTCAGAATTGTCCTCTGAACTGAAGGGTTGGACCAGAAGTCCTTTCCCACTGAGATTATTCCATGATTTTCCAGTCCCAATTAAATTCTTAATTTAATTTCAATGAATTTATAATTTCATTGCTATGGCAGCTATAGCAGCTCCTTTTTCACTCATCCCACTTTTCAGAATCAACATGTCTTAAATGCCTAAGAAGATGGTGGTTCCCACACTGGTTTTGGCTGCTTTGATAAAAGTTCACAGACTTTCTGCCTTTGACAAAAAAATGATTTCCTGTTACTTGTTTTCTCCTGTCAAACTTGTTTGCATCTTTCTTGTTTTCCAGAACATGCCATTCTCTCTCACCACTTAAGCCCCTTTCTGTGGACTGCCGTTCCATCTTCCGAAGCTACCTGAATAATCAGCGCTGCTATTTAATCATGGAAGGAGTCAGGTTTTTTCCTCTTGCTTTCTTCTCTGTTGAGGGATAAACGTGTCTTCTGCTACTCTGACATATTCCGCTTAGAACATTTAAAGCCTATTCTGGAAACTTGCATTTACCCATTTTTCATTATAGAAAATTTTTAATAATTTATTCTTTTTCCCTTATTCCCCCATGCTACTTTTCAAAGTCAGTCTAACACATACATAGCACATGTTCGCGTTCTTTTAATTTGGTTTTGGTTTTGTGCAGGAATATGCACATCCTACAGCAAGCCCCTATTCCCAATACAATGCTGCAAAATGTCATAAAATTCCATTCCAATTTTGGGGTGTGGGTTTTTTTTTCCTTTGACATTACTGCTCCTTCTATGTCTAGGACTGAGCTTGTGAGAGTATACCCACTGTCCTTGAACAGCTGTACCTTAAATACAGTCTCTTCACCTCTCTCTCGTACCACGTTGGTTCTTCAATGCAATCCACGACAGTTGTTCCTACCATTTATATCCATTTGCTGTCCAGAGTCAGAAGTAACCATGTCACCTTGACCCTGGTGCAACCATTCCCCTCCCATTTGAGCCCAAAATGGTTCCTCACATTGCGTTTTCCTGCTACACCTCTGACAGCAAAGGGAAACAAACCCTTGTCCCAGGAAAGGGATGACTCTCTGCTACCAATTGCCAGGGTAACACACTGGAAAGACACAAGCAAGAACAYGCAGTTGCACCGTCTCCTTTGCGCTAGATGATGTCTGTCCTCGAATCACTTCTTCCTCCATTTTTCTTCATTCAATCCCTATCATAATTTTCTCGGAGTTCCCAGAAGATCAAGGCTGTAATATTTGCCAGGGTACCCAGTGTTGGGTGGTATGTGACACGTATGAGTTATTATAACATGTTTACTGTGGACTGAACCTTCAAATGAAAGGAAATTGATCTCCATGCAGCAGAAAGAGCTACTGCTTTTGGTCTCAGGTAACCTACAGAACAGACATAAGTAATTTCTTAAATCTCTTATGAAGATTTTACTTTCATCATTTTTATTTTGCCTTCCTCTTATTATGTGTAATTATAATCTGACTCATTTGAAAATTTCTCCTTTTTCAAATCTGAATAGCTGTATCAGTTGGTCTAGCGAAAGACACTGGATCTGTCTATGAAACCTACATAGGTGTAATGATACAGCTGTATTCATGTAGYAGAAAAACATAACATTTATAAATAGCTGGAGACAGCCCAAGATTACAAAATTCACATCCAGAATGGAATTTGTCCTAAATTTGGGGGGTTTCATACAGGATTTATGATCTGGTGTGTTTGGGGAAAGGGTTCCTCATATGGAGGGCTTATCAAATTCAGCAGTTGCATATGTTTGTTTTTTTTTTTTCCAGATTAACGTCTGTCAGCAAACAATTCATCATAACAGATTTGTTTGGAAAAATTACCCTTTCATTTTCCTCCACAGAGAGGTTATTTAGATTGTCTTGGACATGAATATGTTTGCTAACTGCAACTGTTCAACAAATACGATTGCAAGTACCTTGTAAGTTAGGTACAGAAGACCTAACGTAATATTGAAATTGTTTTTAACTCTGCTTCAGATAACTTTGTTTCATCCCAAACTAGCAGCATTTTGTTTATGGTTTTCAATTATGAACCTCAAATTGCATTCCTTAAACATTTTTTTTCCATTCTCTTTATATGTAATCCTTGGCTTCCAAGAAAATATGCATCACTTAAGAAACAAAGTCCTGTTTAAATACATGAAATGGTCAAAAATTAATGTTCACTTCATTCGCTTAGCTTTACTGCTTAACAGAAGAACCCAGAGGGGTTTTGCAACAAGACAAATACTTTCATTTCTTCTTTATACTTCATCTCATATTTGGCACCACATCAGTGCTTTTTAAAAGAATGAGTATTACGGTCAAAATGTCTTCTCACTGGAGAAAAATGTTTTCTCAGAAAAACCCCAAAGAGGATAAGAAAGGTCATTTACTGGGTGTAAATATCCATAAGAGATAAAAATAATCTTTTTTTTTTTTTTTAGTTGGAGCAATAATAGTATTTTTCAGAAAAAACATGCATTTTCCACAAAGTGTGTGCTTTAGTTCACTAAGTGCAGTGTGGTAATGCTGAAACCCCATGTTAGCCCTGACTGATGATGTTTGAACAGCGGAAAAGACATCATCTGTCAAAGTCAAATCTATCATGCCTTTTACTATATTTTATAGCTGACTTTTACACAACGAATAATCCAAAACATGCACAAAGAAAAGTTGGGAGCCAGCATCATGAAATATGATCTATTTTCAAGAAATGTTTTAGAATACCATTTTCAGTTATCCCATGTCAATGATTGATTGCTTGTTATTGCCTATGTGACTAAAGATAAGCATGATGAGTTGACACAAAATTTCACACTACTTATAGCTTGCATTGCTTGTTTTGTCACTCAGAAATATCCCTGCTTCTTGTACCACTCACACAAGAATTTATTTGCAGCACGTAATAGTAAACTTAAAAGCAGACATTCCAGGCAATTATTCTTTTTAGTGATAAGTCAAGGTTATTTTACTTGATCCAAAATAAAGAATTTCCTTGCTCAGAAATGATATATATGTGACCTGACCTAGAGCATACCAAGTCAGACAGCTGAATGATGCAAAGCAGACAATGGAGCCTACACATGCATTTGTATAGAAAAAGCTACACTAGGACAAAAATAATGAAAGCCAAAAATGTTTAAGATCTAGGTTCCCATTCCTTAATTTGCTGCACTGTTCTCCCCAATTAATGTAACAGAAAGTGTCCTTCACTGAGTTTTCCAAGTGAGCAAATGGCATAAAATGCACTTGACTCCAATGTATATCTATATAGTTATTATATTGATATATTAGCTCAAAAAAGCTCATATTTAAGGCAGTTGATACTTAAATGCTGTTTAAGTATTAATAAAACTGTCATATGCAAGATCTGGGTGGTAATTATTTCAGCTGGAGCTGGTAAAATTACAACAACAATATAGGATCCTGTTGGGGCACTATAAGAAAAATTCATACAAATAAGAGACAGCCAGGAGAATAAAAATAAGGAATTTAGAAAGAATTACTTTTGTGGGATGATTAAAAGATTTTTGCCTTTTTAGTCTAAGAAATAGAGGACTAAGAGAGGCATAAGAACAGTCTTCCAAGAAGACAACTGCTCTCCGAGTGCAGAAGGACCTCCGAGGGGCAGGACCAGAACAAATCTGTTTATTTTGCTGAAAAGAAGATAAAAGTCAGATGAGATGGAAAACTTTCTAAATGACGAAAGCAGGCAATCACTGCAAGAGAAAAACCAGGAAGGTGATGGTATCTGCTTTCTGGAGGTTCCTTAAGGGAAAATCAAAAAACCACAGGTTATTCAGGGATAAACCATAAATATCTTGACTCTCCACAGCAGGTTGGAGTGGGTCATCTCAGTCAATGGTTGTCCTGGTTTCAGCTGGGATAGAGTTAATTTTTTTCCTAGTAGTTGGTATAGTGCTATGTTTTGGATTTAGTGTGAGAATAATGTTGATAACACGCTGATGTTTTTAGTTGTTGCTAAGTAGTCTACTAGTCAAGGACTTTTCAGCTTCCCATGCTCTGCCAGGTACACAAGAAGCTGGGAGGGAGCATAGCCAGGACAGCTAACCCAGCTGGCCAATGGGGTATTCCATACCATGTGATGTCATGCTCAGCATATAAAAGCTGGGGGAAGAAGAAGGAATGGGGGGAYGTTTGGAGTGATGGCGTTTGTCTTCCCAAGTAACCGTTACGCGTGATGGAGCCCTGCTTTCCTGGAGATGGCTGAACACCTGCCTGCCGATGGGAAGTAGGGAATGAATTCCTTGTTTTGCTTTGCTTGTGTGTGCAGCTTTTGCTTTACCTATTAAACTGTCTTTATCTCAACCCACGAGTTTTCTCACTTTCACCCTTCCGATTCTCTCCCCCATCCCACCATGGGGGGAGTGAGCGAGCAGCTGTGTGGTGCTTAGTTGCTGGCCGGGGTTAAACCACGACAATGGTGTTAAAGCTAACATTGTGTGTTTCAGTATGGCCAGGGAGGAGAGAAAAGTTGCAAGTACAAGCACTAAAGCTGCCAGTGCACTCATTGGAGATGTCCAGAAGGAGCATCAGTGTCAGCCCAGTTCAGTCAACAAGACAAGAGTGGCTGTGCCTGGCCAGACCTGAAGCCTACCCTCCACCATGTCCTACCTCCAGACACAGTCAACTGTGATACCTGGAGAGACATGTAAGAGGCAGATGAACCTGCCTGTGTCCTCAGGGCACCGACAGCCCTGACTTTCCCTTCCCAGCCCCCAGGGGCTCCACCACCGTGCCCATGGCCCAGGACCCCAATTCACCCATAACCTCGGGGCCGTCAGTCCCTGCCCCAGTGATCCCGCAGAAGGGCTGGTCTCCAGCTCCCCACAGCCCTGCCCTGCCCAGCCATGGGCCCCGCTGATCTCCCCATTTGTGGGAGCCCCTGGTCCACACGGTGCCCTGACATGAGCATGCAATGGTGGTACTTCCCCAGACCACTTCTTCAGCTTCCAAGTATTTTGTGTCTCAAAGACTTTTGCTGAGCTGGGAACAAAGAACAGAGGTTGTATTTGGAGGGGATGAGACCTTTGGGAGGCAGTGGCTAAATATTTGTAAGTTATGATTGATTACAGGCTAAACATGAGGCCTCTGTACAATGCTGCATCCAAAGGGCTCTTTGAGGCCTGGATAAAGAAAAAAGAAGAGCTCGGAGCGAGGAAATCGTTCTGTCTTTATGGGCAGCTCTGGCAAGATCAGTTCTGGAATATCAAGTTCATTTCTGGTATCTACATTAGAAAAAGGGTGTTGAAACTTGGAGATGTTACAAAGAGAAGTCAGAAAAATAACTTGAGACTTTAAACAAGTACCTTTTTGAGAATGTTTTAAAGAAGTCCATCTCTTCAGCTTGTCAAAAGGAAGATGCAGGAGTTACCTGACATTATTCTTTAAGTACTTACCAGATGTTAATAATGTGCTCCTTAGCCTACCGAAGAAGACCAATGGTTGAAACAGAACTAGGAAGAGGAAATATATCTTAAGAGCTATGGGTGATTACTCCTTGGAAAAAGCTGCCAAGAAAAATGAAGGATTGTCCATTTCTTGGTGTCTGAAAACCAAAAAGGAAAGCCTTTCTATAAAACCCAGGTGGACAAAGATACTTACTGAAGGTCTAAATGGGTGAAACTCTGCATTTGAATTATACAGTCTTTCAAAATATGAATTTATTTGGCCTTAATTTGTGCATTTCTCAATAGGAAGCAGTCCAAAAATAGTATTTTTCAATTCCTTTATTTGTACTTCAACTGCAAAAAAATCTTGATTGGATTTAAAGACATGATAGAAAGAGCTAGTAAAGGAACAAAACAATATGTTAAATCTACCTGTTAAACATGTTTCTATACCAGGATTGCAACTAGTTATCAAAAGCAAATTTCTAATATCTTTGGCTCACATCCAATGACCAACTTTTTAGCTTAGGAAAAAGTGATAACAAGTTGTCCCATACATAATTTGTAATTCTGAACCCCCTTAATTGACATCTGTGTAGAAAAGAAATCTCTGCAGATATATGAGGTAGACATATCTGATAATCTCTTCCACTCTGGCTGTGTTTCCCCTAATGCAGCTAAAGCCAGTCCAGATGGAGGGCTGAAGGCTCTTCACTTTTTTGATTGAGCAACCTTTCTCTCCCTTTGATATAGTTTGTCATACCGTGATGAATGCAATGGCAGCCTTCTCTGAAATAAGACATAGGAGACATCCAGGGTCAGCAGAAAAAGCTCAGCCACACATTTCACTCACTAGATGTAAGAATTTCACCACTTCTGCAGGCAGCTGGGTAAAACTGGTAGTTCCTGAATTTAGTTTACCTTCTCATGGTCATTTGACTACCAAGTGTACAGGACGGTGTAGGTTGTTAGCAAAGTGAATAGCGCTGGGATACTGCGCAGGGTCAGGCAGCTCCTAACAGACCCCTCCACAGCATCAGCAGTGTTATCCTCCCCTCTGATCTTGACCCAAAGAATGTGTGCAGACACTTCTCTGCTCTCACACTGGAGCTCTGTACAGGAAAAGAGCTCCTTTATATGGAGCAAAAATTTCCCTCCTCTTCCCTGCCTACCCTTTCCAAACATCCTGCACTCATCCATGACAGTGACACCTTGGTATCCACACCCCAGCCGTAGGACTCCAAACTTTCCAAAATGTCCAATGGAACGGAGGTGTGATAATAAACATTGGCATCATTTACAGGCAATTTTTCCTAAGTAGAAGAGAAGATACACTGCAGAACCATAAAGGCTTTTTGTTTATCTTGAAAGCACATGCAAACAAAAATAGAATAACAGTACAGTTACACTGAAGTGCAAACCGTGTATCTATTTTTCTGCAGGCTCCTTAAGAACAGAACATAAAATAGCAGTGATCCCAAGCAGCAAAGTGTGTTAATTCAGTGCACGTAAAGCTTTGTTATATGAGTGATCAGGCTGAGAAAATAATGCAATATTCTTATTAAATTATAATGTATTTATCTTATATTCAATTCTGAGGAAAACATCAATGTTAATTTACATTAATATTACTTAATTATAATCTAATCCATATATGTCCAACAAGGGGATTCATTTTCTGGCTCTGCTGTGTGTAGGTGCTAAAGCTTAAATACCTTTGAAGATACAGTAGAGAAGTAGCAATATATAAAGTGTTTGCATTTCCAAGATGTTTCTTTGATAAAGTGCACACACACACACTGCTAATCTCAAACGTTTTCACAAAAGAAATGGACTCATTACTGAAGTATTTCCAAAAACATTGCTGAAAACTTTACCCAGATTCTTTGTTGTATTTTTTCCCCGTATTAATCTCATCCTGAATATTTATTGCTCATTGAATAAAAGAAAAGAGAAGAGACAAAGAAAAGTAAAGTATTTGCAATGTAAAAGTTAAGGTTTCATTTTGGCAGGGATCCCTCCAAAATTTAAACCAAGTTAAAAATACCTGGGGACCACGGAAAGTCTGGTGATGTCATTACTCTTTCAAAAATGTCCAGAACAGTCGTGCAATCCTAAACAAAATGCGTATGTTTGGTGTATGAATGAAGACCACTTCTGAGGATCCAAATATAGCTATTAGTTTCTGATTTTTCCCATTATTGTTTCAGTCTTGAGGAGTCCCTGGCAATCTTTCTCCTGTTATGTTTAAGCTTTAGTAAGTGCTAGTCGTGCAGTTATTTTTATTCCCTGTTGGGTTTATTCTTACCAACATTTTTATGTAACATTTTGTAGTCTGACATGACTTTTTCTCTCCCCCAATTCCTTGTTTCCCTAAGGAGATTTTACTGAAAAAGAGCCTAAAGCACCAGAACTGTAGCTTTGCACACCACAGCCCACCTCTCGTCCATCCCCTCCCTCCCATCCACAAAGAGCAGTATAGAAAGATGTTGAAATTACCCAAACACAAAGCTAGTGGATTCCGTGTGCTATGAAGATTCTTAAAAACACTGTTTTACCCCCTAGTCCGGGAAGCCCCATGACCGTGCTTGAGAGATGTGGGTCATCATGTCTTAAAATTAAGAGATCACCCATGAAGTGAGTGGCAATGGGAATAAACTAAGCAGTTCTGATTTCTAGCCAAGGGTTAAATTCTTCACTGGTGTAACTCCATCAGTTGTTCCTTTACAAAAATCAAGACAGCTAAATGAATTGCAGACTTCGTTAAAGTGATGTTCACTGTGAGCTGATAAATAAGTTAACAAGCAAATTTTTAATTACAAAAATTGTTTGCTGTGCAACTTGTTCTTGCACAACAGCACGATTCCCAGTCAGTACCTCACACGTATATTAAAATCCCTAGCAATTTTAGAATTCAAAATGATTTATGTCAATTTTGTTTTGGGTGGCAACAAATTACGACTTCACTCAGTGAGAAAACATTTCCTGCTGCTATCTCTTAAAGACTGCCTGCAGTGTTTAACTATCAACTGCTAGCATCACACAGACTGGAAGGTGACCAATGGAATGTGCGAGGCGAGATTAGAATGAATCTGTGACGTTTTCATTTCATAAACTCTAGTCTCTGCAGCTGCAAGTTTGTCATTTGTTACATGTTTTTTTTCAAAGGCAGTTTTGTCTTATCTGATGTTGAAACTCTTCCATGAAGCTTTGAACGCTGAGGCATAAGAAAGAGAAATCAGTTGGAAATTTGTTCATGTCTACCTCTGTGCTTGACATTTCTCCACTGATAAGGTACAGCTAAATATTGACTTTTTAGTTAAGTTCAGATTAGCTGTCTGGTCCATGAGCATTGATTGTAAACCATTATCTTTTCCCCATTTGCGGGCTTTAACACAAAAAAGACAGAAAGAGAAAAAAAGAAAGACAGAAAACAGAAAATGGAACGGAAGGGAAAAATGTGTAATTGGCTGTAAAGGTGTCATTAAATTTTGCTGGGAAAAAATAGAAATGCTATTGATGTTTACCTTTAAAAAGTTATCCTTTTCTCATTCTAACAGTCACCCTGTTCAACTCGTTTTTGACCCATTCAAGGAAAATGTCAAGCCAAGATTGCCACCAGGACACAAAGCTGGGAAAGATATAAAAGATTCTTCTATCACTAATTAAGTAAATACAAAACCTGGCATTAAATAAGCACTATTAAAGGTATTGCTCTACAGGTGCTCAGTGGTACTGCTATTTCCATTTCATTATCCCGGCCCCCCACCCCAATCCAGGAGAATAGTTTGAGTATGTCAAAATAAGAACAGATAAGAGAGCAGGACAATGTAACTATTTTAATTTTTGAACAGCCTTTGACAAAGTCCCTCCCAAGAGGCTGTAGAGGAAACTAAGAGATCATGCATTAAAAGGCAAAGTATGCTTATAGATAAAAAATTGGCTAGGAGAAAGAAAACAAATGGGAGGAATGAGTAGGAAAATTTCAGCATGGCAAAAGTTGATCAGCAGAGAGCCCTGCGATTCTGCTCCAGAGAGGTGGCACAGAGGGGACATGGCAAGAGAGCTTGTTACTTCAGCTGCCTGGGGATGTCCCTTTGGATGTTGCAGACAGCTGGAAGAGATTAGGGCAGCCCACAGGGCTCGTGCACACATGGATTTATTCTGAAGCAGCTATTGCACACTCACTTCACGCCATTCAGTTGAACCCATCTAATTTCCAAGCATTTAACTTCACTGGGGCTGAAGCTGGAACAGCACCAGTACCCTGGCTGCCCTGAGCAGGTGAGATGCCTGCTACCCTCGGGTGCCAGGAGGAGGGGAGGGAAAGGGTGACAGAGAGAGATCGGGGTCTGGGAAGCAGTTAGCATTAATGTTAACAAAAGCTGTGTCTATCGCTCCAAGACTCTAACCAGGCCTGACCTGAGCTAATAGTGTCAGCTAACTAAAGCATACATACTGGCTTTTATAACTTGAACCCTGCTGGGCAGTGCAGACAAAGAGTTAAGCTTGAAATTTTAGGTCCAGCACATCACATCTCCGTGTGACCTTAAATCAATAAAGGAGACTCTCYCAGCAGGTGAAAAGAAGCTGCCCTCAGTGGTCAGAACTGGCTGATGGCTGGACCAAAAGTAAAGGGAAAAGAGCTCCTCTGACACTCAGCAGATACCATGGATTTAACAGTAAGTTTAAGGATCCTTTCTGCTGTGAACTGTGCCAGCAGTGCCCAGTCTTGAATCAGGAACTCCAGGTGTTATCCTGTGTTCCCCTTCTTCACTGTGCCTGGGTACACAGTTCACATTTCAAATCCTATGCCTGTGGGTGCATTGCAACAATGATAGCTTAGTTACATGAATTCAATTAAATTGAATACTTTAACTCTATGTGGCTTACTTCCAACTTCAAATACTAGTACCTGCTAAAAGAGGACTCATCTAGAGGCATGATTTTCTCTTGTGAGTTTTGATTCAGAGCAGTAAAGGGAAGGGAACCTCAGAATTACAGCATTATAGGCTTCATCACGTCATTTGGTAGAGCAGAGTGCAGCGTAGCCAATAGTACTTCAACCTTAAGCATTACGAAAAAGTGTCATGGGAATATACAGCTTGGATATGGTACAGCAGGCGTTATAAATACCTGGTATGACATAACATGCAAACATGATGAAAATATGAAAACCAGGTGTGTGTCTTTGCATTTTATTTAAGGACTCTGTTCTTTAGATTTTCTTAGTTGCCAGCACACCACATCTTCCACAGAAAGAGCTTGCAATATTTCAGTTTTAATGACTGCCTCTTCTATTACTATAGCATGAATGTCAGCAAAAATTCCCAAAACTTGAAAAATAACTGATTACCTGAAGTCCTTTCTCCCCTTTAAAACCAAATGTTGCACCTATGCCAAGTTTCAGATTGATGCATATTTAAAAACTAAATTATAAATCCTCAGAAAGATATTCACAACAGCAATGCTGATAGGCTCTTAACTTGCACCTACAGTCCCAGAAATGAATGCTGTGATCTTATCACATACCACAAGTCCAGCTGGGTTTGGGCTAAGTCAATCTGTGGGTGGGAAACCTCAGTGGAGTTTTAGGAAGTAGTATTAATGATTTAGAGTCTATTTACCCTGCAAATTTTGCTAAGGTTGCAGTACAGTTCATTACTTTCAGAAAGCAGGAATAACATTTTAACATTGCTCCTGAAAACGGATGCAGGAGAACTGTCAGCCTCTAACTACAATCATTCTGTGCAACTAGAAATAAGTAGCATAATTAGAACAAGCTGGGGACCTCTTATGGCAACAAGAACCTGTAAAAAGAAGTGTTGATGCTGAAAGAAAATCTTCATTTTGCTCTGACTACCCACATTATGCAAAGCCTTTTTTAAGCAGTTGGTCCTCCCTGGTACTGTGTTCATGCTCACGTATGGCTGGGAATTCTGGGGCCACGGCGAGTGACTTTACACTCCAGAAAGCCTCTACAGTTCTCCCCAAATGATGAATTGTGATGGGACTTGTCAGGCCTTCTGAGCATAAAGAGGGAGATTTGTGGAAAAGGATGGCAGAATTATTAGTATGCAAGTGACTCAGCCAGCATTCTGCTTGGAAGACAATGAACTGAATGAATGTGGCATCCTTTTATCGCTATCCCTGGCTGGGTCAATAATCCTGAAATTACAGCACCACCAAAGTCAGGTGAGCAAACGTTGTGTGTAGATAAGATGTAAAATCAAAGTGGAGTTCAAATTAACTCTACAGTGAAGATCTGTGGAAGTCAAAAAGCATAGATTCTTCTATGCATGAAAACTAAGTCACAGTGTGAAGAGGACGTACACAAAAAAGCTGCAAAATACACTTTCTCTTTAATAAAATTGGTCTCTAATATTTTTACAGTGTTAGTTAAAAAAAGAGGATTAGTTCCTCACCAGAATCATCTGAAAAACTCTGCATACCACAACGTGATCCACAGTCCCTCTTTCATACCTGCTGAATCTGCTTTAGAGGGAAATTGATGGGTCTTCTGACATCTCAGATGGAAGTGTACACGGTCATATTCAGCTGGGCTGCCATTCACTTGGCTATCATTAACCATCTTCAAAAGACAAGTATTTGGTCTAAGCTGGTCAGCTAGACTCCCTCTGTACACAGAGAGAAAGAACATCCCGAGGGCAGCTCAATTCTTTGTAGGACAGATATCAACATAAATTGCAAGAATTTTCCTCTGAAAGCTCTTAAATCCCTACACTGCTTATAAAAGGAGCCTAAATAATTACCTTGACTAGAAATCTAAACTCATGTAGCTAAAATTAGATGAAGCAAATCCCATGCTAGGTGGTTGTTCTAGACATTGTAACTGCTCTTCTCTGTTGAGAGATGTATAGGATGCCACATTGTCCTGGAAAGTGCTCTAATTGCAAACTCTGTGCCTATAGCAGTAGAGCTGCTAAAGATTTCCCTTTAAACCTTTATTTTCTTTAAACCTGTTCCTTTAGGAAGGAAAGAAGAAGGGATGGAAAGAGGGAGAGAAGAAAGAAAAAGAAAGGAAGGAGGCAAGTAAGGAAGGAAGAGTCTGATGGAATAATTTCATTTCAAATATTTCCCCTTTTTCAGGGTGAATAGAAGTCTTGACTGCTCTAGGTCTCTCCTTCTTCCCCTTCTCCTCTTATTTTCCTTTTATTCTAGGGAGAAAAGGTCGCAAAATGTGGCCTGAACTTGGAATGAAACAAAATGATATTACTTCATTTTATATATATTTTAAATGGCAGTATTTTGCACAAATCTGAATGCAATAAACTTTTAACTGTATTTTTAAAAATCCATGAAAAAATTACCATTTTTCAAGCACCCTATTAGGTGACTGATGTTTTCAATTACCTTTCCTCTATGACCACTGAAAGCTCAGTGAAGGCCTTGCTGATGCTAACAGAAATCTTTCAGGTTGTCACAAAAAGGCTTTTCAACCAAACCCTAAAGGCATTATTTTTATCAGTATTTGTCAAGTTCAGCTCAAAATATTAAAATTAAATGAGAGAACTCCAGGTCTTCAAGGCACTAACTTGAATAAATACCAGAAAATTAAACCAAATTCAGTCATGTCTGCAGCAATTCCACTCAAGCCAGTGGCATTTCAAAGGTTTCAGATAAAGAGAGAATTTGTCCCAGTCACTGTTTTGCAGTCAATTTACACTCAGAGTTCATTCACTTCAGTGGAAATTCCACCATGATAACCATGACAGAGCTGGGAATGATTATGTACAGTTAAGATATAAAGAGCTAATGAAGCATGCACGAATCAGTTCAATATGTTGAATATTCTCTCAGGACTGCCGGTTAGATAATAACTTAAGTAGATTAAAAGTTATAAACAGGATTCTTCTTTGTCTCTATCTTCTAATTAAATAATGACTAACCTACACTAGGAACGTAGTAATCTACAAAGTTAATCAAAAGACAATTTAAAGAATAAATAAAATTCTAGAGATGTTTTCCCACCAAAAGTGCTTGCCCTTTTGTCCTGCATTTTTCCAGTCTTAACTATAGCAATCTTGTTCAGAAATACGTGCAGCAGCCAACGATATAGTTACTGTCACTTCTCATTTACTGATGGTCAATATACTGATGTAGGCATTTCAGATTTGTCAGCAATTATTGGAGATAATTCACATTACATATATACACAAAATGAATACAGTATTGAGCAAACTTTAAAATTTTTTTCCATTTCTTTGAAGATAAAAAAGGACTGTCTGATTTTTGGACCATGAGAAACAGCATGGAAAATACTGTAAGGGACTGTTACACTGTCTCCCAGCACCAGGCTCCAGACAGTTCTTTGGCAGCTGGGGAATTATTCTTAATTATGTCCTGGCCACTTCACCCCATTCTGCCATGTAATAGCCCTTGACTTAAATAAGAACCTGGACCATTATATATAACTGGGTTATTATCAGTGATAGTAATGGAAATGAATCACCTCTGGTAGAGCTGCATCGGTGCAAATTAATGTAGAATGTTACTCAGGATTTAAGATATTACCTTATACCCCAAAAAGGACAAGGTGCTGGACAACATTCAGGAGACGGATGGTAGATGTTTCCCTGTTTCCAGGCACTCACAAAGAGCCTAGCAGCTCTTTCATGCGTTAATCCTGCAGGCAGTCCTAACTCAGAATTTCCAAAGACTTCCCATCACAGTGAGATGTGGAATGATTATGTAGTTATCTAAATGGAGTGCCATCAAATGCAGGGGTGTTCAGAGAATTGGGAAACAGCCACTGTAAGGAGCAAAACAAAATTATTGAAACAGAAAAAGCCACCGAATGCAGAAATAACTCAGTTGTAATAATATGTTATCTAAAAATATTGAGGCTGATGGTAATACATACAGTCATAAGAACTGAAGTGACATTCAACACATCACAGGATTTCAAAAAAATAGTGAGGAAGAAGCAAGAATGATGACAGATAAGGAACAGAACAAACAGAACAAAGTACTGCTAATCCTTGTCAGGGTAAAAAAAAACCAGCCTTTTATGATTTCACTGCCAGACACTGCTTTCAAGGAAAATTACATGGTTTATATGTGATTTTTTTCCATATTTTGTGTGACCTGTATTACAGCCTTCCAATCTCTGCCTTTTAAAAATTAAAGAAAGCAAGTTGCATTTTGCAACAATCCCATGAACTCTCAGAAGCCAACCAGTTGGTGAATTTCTTACTAAACCAAGATATTTTTGAAAAGTAAAAGAAAATGTGTATGTTCACGAGAGTACGAGTTTTGTGAGTACCTTGCTTTCATACTCGCTCAGCAATATCTTCTTCCTGTCTTTCCAAAGACTTCTCAACATCTACCCAGCCCAATTTGTGTATAAACATTTGCTCTTTCAAAAATTGATAGTTAAATTGAAAATAAGTTTGTATTACCAAATAGGATTTCCTGTTATAACTTCTCGTTTTGTACCAATGGCTACTTTAAAGAAAACCCGGCATGTTTCTGAGCTTAAAATTCTCACTTTTTTCCTGGAGTGAAAACAAAAGTAAAGCTCTTATCCTTGTTATTTAACGGACAGACATAGACATGTCAACTGCTCTTGCAAGGTCCCTTTATCTCCTGCAATTTGTTTCTTGTAGCAGCCTCCCATCTCTCAAAAATAAAACCATGTTGGACTTGGTGTTGTTCAAAACCTTCAAGGCTGAAAACTTCCCTTTCTTTTTTCACTTGCAATTAAAAGGTTAAGCAGTTGTTTTGTAATTGTCACATGAAAGTAAAGCCATTTTAGTGCAGGCTTTTCGTTATTAACTAGGATTTAAAGTCTTTTAATAACTGTTTTTTACATGGAAAAAAATCTGATGAGGCCACTTGTGAGAGAATCATGGGGGTTTGCTGGTCTTTATCTGGGACAAATTCACTATCAGAGTAAGGTCACGGAACAGTGATAGCGGGACTCCACCCAGTGACACACTTTGTCCTATAAGTTCAGTTCCTTGTTCTTCATGTACTTCTTTAGAGGTTTGCCGTTTAAAATCAAAAAAATGAACTGTCATTGCAAAACTTTGTTGAAAGAATTAGTTAAACATTGGGCAACTGAGTATTAACAAGAAATGTTAACTAAAAGA
Source organism: Phoebastria nigripes (assembly GCA_035582835.1). NCBI lineage: Eukaryota > Metazoa > Chordata > Aves > Procellariiformes > Diomedeidae > Phoebastria > Phoebastria nigripes. Next base: position 52,808 of record JAYKAV010002905.1, on the reverse strand, counting down.
ACCCTTTTTTCCAGTTGTATGGTGCCATGGAACGGTTACGGCAGGATATTTCTGCCCTGTTCTCTCTTCCTCCCAAATGACTTCAGAGTTGCTTTTTCCATGGTTATTCTTTTTCTATTCTTCATTATTATTTTTTAAATGTGGGTCTTACCCCTTTCTCTGTTTTACGGATACCAGAGGGAAAAATACGTATTTTCCTTAAAAAAAGTTTGTCTCATTTTTAATGCAGATTACAGCAAAAGGACCTTTATTAACACTCCATTATCTGAACTGAAAGAGGTCCAGGATACCACAGGTAATGGAAAAATCTAGGAAACATAAGCACTAGTTAACCACAGATCCAGCATAACTTGGCCAGTGCTGACACAGAGCTCATAAGCTTGTCCTGAGCAAGTTGAGAGCTCATACAACCCATGTCAAAAATGCCCCTACATCATGTCTTTCTGGGAGCAGGTCCTTAAGGTATCTGTAGGTTTGGATGGAGAAACAGTTATCAGAAAGCATCACGCCAACAATAGGAAAAGCATGTGCTGAGAAGGTAAAGCACGGAAATGTCCCAAGGACTGGAAGCCTGAGAGTCCTGCTGAATATGCAAYGTGGTCCCTGCTCCAAGAGGGGCTGGGGCACACCACTTGATCTGTGCTGGCACTGTGTCCCCACTCAGCACTGCATAGGAAGCCACAATTCCCTCTCACGGTGTGAGGAGGTGTGGAAGCAGGTCAATAATGGCCAGTATGAGGTTCAGAAGGTCTGACACTGAGGGGGAAAGTACCAAACAGCTGTGCCTCTACTCAGAGTTTCCAGATCCTTGATTTTGCACAAAGGCACCCCAGATCTACCAGGATGAAAAGTCCAGTCTGTGCTGGGTGCAGCAGCAACAGTACTGTCCCAGGACCTAATCTGGGCATGGGAGAAGTACATCCTCCTCCATGTAGCTCTGTGCCTGTACCACCAAAATAAGACACTACTTTCAAAAAGCCTAGGCAGCGGGCAAAAGAAATACGTTGTATAAGCCAGTAGGCATTTCAAGGATGTGTCAGTGGTACATGCTTTGCTAAGTAAGTGCATCAAGAGTTGCCATGTATTTTTATTAATTCCTTATGGTTGATCTAGTTATATAAACAGGAAATGGCAATAGATTAGCTCCTGGAGAGTGTTTCATATGGGATTACGTTTAATGCTGAAATTCCTGTAAAACTCTTAACTTTTAAAATACTGATAACACAGTACATACTGTGCACTTTTTTGAACACTTGAGCAATGCATTCCCAGCAACACACTCAGATCCCTAATAATCGAGATTGCATTTAGAGAAGCTTAATTTTCATGCTATTAATCTCTCCAGTGGTAAGAGTAATTATTCAGTATTCACCAAGAAGCAATCCCATAACATGTACAGGGTGCCAGTATGTTAGCATGGTTTGAATGACCACATAGTGAGAATAAATGTTTCTCTCTCACCAGCAAATTATTATGCAGGTCCTTAAAAAGACTGTGAATTGTATTTGCTGGATATAAAATTCTCTCTGCTATAAGGATCATGTCATTTCTGTTTGCCTCAAATGACCTCCAAAGCTTCCTATCTTCTTTAGTATCATCTTTAAGGTCTCCCTTCCAAGATTACCTTTCTTTTTATGACACTATTCCTTTTTTTTCACTGCGCACCTTTGTCCAGCATGCCATTCTGCTAAGGACTTTTACCATTACACCTATTTCTTATTCCCCATGTCTCATCTGAAGCCTTTTTAAACAACTCCTCCTGTGTATTGTGCAGCCCCCTTCAGGTAGGTAAGGCAGAAAGGCAGTATTTGAATAAGGTAAAAGCCACTGAATGCTAAGTAATGACTTATCTTAGTATTGAAGCCATTTCAATTTCCAGGAAGGAAAGATTTTTTTTTTATTGTGACTTTTCTTTTAAGAAGATGAATCTTCTAACCAGTTAATACCTTCCATTGAAACAGATGCAGAACAATGAAAGACTAAAATGGTCTCTTAGATGACATGTCCTCTATCTGCAAGTGACTAAACCTACAACCTAAAGGTTGGACGTGTCTACTTTATTAATCATGTATCTCACTGTCTCTTGCATTTGTTTCCTTCTGCAGTCTCCTGTCATATATTTTGACTATCCTGAAGATAAAAACTGTCTATTTTTACTGTATCTCATACATCCTGAGTCATGATTCAGGCTTGTAGAAACCTTTGTGATACATTTCATAAAATAATAACAAACAAAATAAGTACTAGATTTGGAAAATATTGCAACATGAGAACAGTCTATACTGTTTTTGAGAATTTGCCCTCTGCACCTGATAGGCAAATGCCTGGATACTCTGACTTGGATGTTTGTTCAGCCACTGTAAATTTGAGAAGTCAACTAACACATGAAGCTTAGATACCATAACTGCGGCCACTCAGTGCTAACTGCCACAGGGATCTTTTCTCTCCTTCTGCCATGTAATTTCAATAGGCAGCCATGGTGCCAGCCCCTGACTGCAGAGGCTATCTGATTGCTGTTCCTTGCTCACTTGCTTAATCCTTCTATATCTTATTTCTAATTATTATTCCATCATTTATCTCAGTCTATCCTCCAGTTTGTCCATCTCGCTCCATACAAACTTTGACTATTCCTAATTCTTCTTCCCCATGTGCACTCTCAACTGCTTCTTCACCAGCTCCTTCAATTCCAACTTTATCAAAAATGTCAGGTCCTCCAGGTCAGGCAAACATTTTTTCTCATCAAATGGGAATTAACTCATGTATGCAGTGTACCTGGACTCTCCTCTTGATTTTTTAAGGGGCAAAACGTAATGAATAAGCCTATGAATCACATTTGGAAGATGCCAAATTCCTGCTGTATGAGCATTCTTGAGGGCCTGAGGGTACTATTATATTTGCTTCAGGGTTTATGAAGATGGTGAGGAGCCAGGTTTTGAAAGAGGAATTATTAGCTGCAATGAGCCTGCCACCTCTGAGATGAATGTGAGTGATCCTGTAGGAGTCAGTACCGCATGCACATTTTCTGGCTTCCCGGCATCCTCCAAAGGGAGCCAGACTCAGTGTCTCCCTTGCAGAACAATGCAGTCTAGGATAATATAGTGTGAAAGGAAGGCTCATGGCATGCTCTGAGGAACCAAACCACCACAGCTATAAATATTATCTTTGAGTCATACAAGCACACATCATACTCAGTGTAGGTGTGTTCTCTGGCTCTGAAGGCTGCATTGTCCTCAGAGGGTGCTCAGAGTTATGTTAATTCCTTGTACTACGACTATTACTAAGAAATATTTGTCTGTTTTAAAGAGATATTGTATGAACTGGAATTATTTATTTTGGTCTCCAGGAAAGAAAATTGTTGCTGCTGTTGCATCTTTGTGCTGAGAATTGCTCTCCACTGCTGATGGGAAACACAAGTCTCCTTGGGCAGGTAGTGCCCCGGGTTGTGTGCTGACCAGAGGAGTTGTCAGAGAAGATGACTGCTGTCAGTAGCTCCCTCCACGCTTCACGTCAGCTTACCATATGAGGAGGGTGGCTTCTGGTAATCTGCATCTCAGTGAAGTTAAGGGAAAACCTCTTGACACAGTCTCCATTTGCAGAAGACAACTGCCTCCTCTGTCTCCCAGGCTGGCCTGGTTACCATCCTGCTTTCTCTTGAATCCCCCCGAGCTTAACCCTTCCTTGTCCAGCACTCCATCATTTATCTCACTTCATCCCTCATCAGCCTGCCTCTTTCAGCTCTCTCCACATAAACTTTGACTCTTCTCTAGACCTCAAAATCGTTAGGCTTTTGCAGAGTGTGTATGCAGCTGTGTTCATGGTCAGATCCGAGCTCTGCCTGACAGCCAGTAAGGCCAGGGTGAACGTTAATGTATAAGCAATGAGGAAACCATTGAGTGTGACCTTGAATCCTAAGCTAACATGACAGTATAAACACAGTCCCAGTTATTGCTCATATGCTCTCTGCCTGTCTGAACAATCTCTCTCTTTTTCTCTCAGGCTCCCCCATTCCCCCTCACCAAAATTTCATTGCTTCCTCCACCATTCCTCACTCTTGCTGTGTGATTGGAGACCTTTTAAGCAACTTGAATAGAGGTATTCAAACAGTACAGAAAGACCACTAAAAAGCACCTGGTCCTGAATGGCTTCACATACGTCCATGCCGTAATGAAGTTCAGAGTCTGTATTTAGAAACCCAGAGGCCTCTGAAATTTTTAAATTAATCAGTCAGTGATTCCTTAAAATCATTTCAGTACAGTCCTCAGTACTCATCTGTATAAGAGAATTGTGAATTCCTGTCCCCAGTGTCATGATATTGCCCAGTTGTCCTATCTGAATAACCAACAGATTAATCAGCACTGGTTCCCAAAAACATTGACGCAAGTGACCTTCGCACACTCACCCATGGCAGAGACAGAGTTAGAACCCAGAAGATGCCTCAAATTCTGCTTCACTTACTTAGGGAGAGTAGAGGAAAGCACTATTATACTAAATAGTTTTTAATTAAATAGTAAGGTTTTTGTGTCCTGCTTTGCCTTCACAAACGGTTACCAAATTTCAGCATATTCCCCAACCATTGCCGTCACTCTTCATTCTGATAATTGTTTTACAGGCAGGAAATCCCATGATTTATTAAATTACTTTTTAATGAACATATAATAACAACTAACAATAAATGAAACTAAAGAAGGCAAGGAACCATAATCACAGCCATCAACTCAGTCTAAAAGTGCCAATCCTGATGCTAATTTAATTTGAGATTTAAGAAGATTACAGAAACTGTATTATATTAATTTCCATTTCCACTGCCTCAGCAGTCAGCTAGCATCAGACAGATGGCATCATAACCAAAACATTTTTCTTGCCCCTTATGTATACTTCCTCCAGTAATTTACTTTAGCATGCCATGGCACGTCTGAAGAAAACAAAAATCACAATGTCTATTAGGATTGTAGAAGACTGGTCTCAATTAGGGCTTATATATAGCCATATAAATTTCTTTTCCTATGGTTTTTCAAAGAAATTACTTTTCAATATCTAGTTCTCAACAAAAACTTTAAGCTTTTCATCATTGTCCCCCAATAGCCCTCATAAGCCTAGTTTTCATGACGGACTATATGTCCTACTTGATGGATCGGCAAAAGATGGCATATCACGGAATAAATAAACTGAGCAATAGAGAATGACAGACCAACAAGAAACCCAACTAGAAATTGTATYAATCCTTAACTGCATATTTGAGTTTTGATTTTCAGACAACTTTTGTATTTAAGGTCAAAACTTTTGGTTTTCCCCTTTTACCTGGATGTTGGTATTTTCCAGTCAGCCCTAGTTCCATCTTGATACTCTGACTCTTGTTACAAATGCCTCATCTGAACTGCATGATTTCTTTCTATTTTCAACTTTCATTGATTATATAAGAAATGCTGTAATGTTTCTAGACACTCAACCATTCTGTGACAGACAGACAGGTATTATACTAGCTGTTCTTTTCAAAGTTCAATAATTTTAAGAGGCTTACAATTCTTTTTCCTCTTCTTTTACAAACCTGGCCACCTGTGACAAAGAGGAAGCGTAACCAGCCATTCAAAATATAGTATGTTTTAGCATTTAGGTTACGGTAATGTGCTGCCCTTTTTATAAGCTACTGAATACAGAAAAAACATGTTCTAACTGTACTGTGGTTTAGTGGGTACACAAAAGATCCAGAACTAATCCTAGTTCTGGTGAAGTCCAAGAATACCAGGGACAACAACCTAATGTAGTATTTGCCAAGGTAGGTGGCCCACTGGATTAAGCGTTATAAGTGAATTCTTTATTGAGAAGGAAAAGGAGAGGCAAGAAAACATAATCAACATTCAGGAATGTATCTGGAGAAGGAGCAAGACACCTGGCATTTTAGAGGATGCAATAGAGGGAATAAAAAAGTAGGCAGGAAAGAAGACTAGGATGAGGAGACAGGCAGAGATTTATAAAATGGGAGATCTATAAAGTTTATGTAAGCGATTCTCAGGTTTCAGTTGGTAGAAAACCATGTCTGCAGCAAACATTTCCCAAAAGTCTGCAAAGTCAAGTAGCTGATGTGGAAACTGAGATACATAAGAGTATAACTTCAGAACACCACTGAGTCAGAATAAAGACCCTGTCAGCACAGTATCCTGCATCTGACAGTGATTAATACCAGTTCCTTAGAGAAAAAGCAGAAGAAAGACAACAGGTACAAAGTGACCTCTGCCTACTATGTACTTCCTGCAAAGAGTTGCTTGGGAGGAAGGCCTTCCTGAGACAGAGGAAAGTTAGCAGTCATGAATGGATCTGTATCTGATTCCCTTGTTAAATAGACTGTATTTGGCTATCCATTACAACAATTACATATTTTCATTCTGAATTGCAAAAGAATATACACTGGTTTAAATTTTATAACCTTCTGTCTGAAAATGTCAGGGGGAGCAGCCTCTACGCTTCATGAATATCAACTTTTTAGTCCATCTTACCATAAGGAGCAGACTTTCCAAAAATCACAACTCAGATGGAGAGCAACTCCCACCATAAGAAGGGTGGGTTTGGTACCCTCCCTGTGCCTAATAACATAGGACTTCAAGTCTGGCCATGTTACCTTCTCCTCTTCTGGATTTATGTCTGGCTCACTTCTCCGCCTAAGCGAGCTCAAAATCTTCTGAAGTACACTCACACTAGCCAACTCCCTCTTCTGTCCCTACATGACAGATAAAATGGCGAAGTGACTGGAAGTTCGTGCTGAGCTATGAAGAGGCAAGTGCTGCATCAAGGAAGGAAATGAACACATAGTTTTATCTCTTTAACAAGTCATCCCTGCTATAGAAATAGCAAAAGTGAGTCCAGAATGGGAGCATGCAGAGAGATAACAATCTCTTATGATTATACTTTTCCTGGGGGAACTGTCAATTTAACTGGTGAATCTATATATACACACTACACTACATTATGGTATACCTAGTGTAAGAACGTCCCAAACCCTTCAGTCTCCACCACCACCCTCACAAAGTGCTTGGAAAGATATGGCACCTGGATGAGTTCACCTCCCTCCACTGCTGCCAGCAGAGCATGTGTTGTGCTCAGTGCAACTCTAAAAAGAGTCAGGTTCAACTCCCAACCACTTGTCTGGGCAAAAAGCAAAGTGAAGAGTCAAGTAAAACTGAATCACAAGCACCAAGTTGATCACGGTTTCCTGCTACGTTACCTCTACTGCTCGTCTGCTGCAGGACACCAGAGACCTTCACATATTAGCTGGCCATTCAAAGTCAATGATCGAAGATCTAGCAAAAATAGAAATAATAATATAAAAATAATGGAAATAATTCTAAACCCATATTTTTTCCCCAAATCAGGTGGTTTTTTCCATACTTTCAGCCATTGATTTTAACATGCCAGCAAGCCTCTATGCAAGCAAGCTTCATCATCTCCTTCAATCAGTGCTTTTAAAACGTCATAGCTCACCTTGGATTGTCCACTGCAATTTCTAGATAGGCTGATTTCCAATAGCGTCAAAAAGGCAATCTAAGCAACATGCTCCTCTCTTTACTTTTTTAGCACTCTGGTGAAAAATTTGTCTTTTTTTTCCTGCACTGAGCTTGAGGCTGTTAGACTGCTGAATGCTACACCAACCAGCATGACTTCCAACACCTCATAGCGAGTCATTTATGTCTGAGTGATTGTTTCAAAGCAAACAGTGCTGTAAGTGAGTGGTGCCCAGGCTCCCTGCAAAGGCAGGCCACAGGACCTAACTCGCCGATTCTGCAGGCACACATATGCAGCACGCACAGCAAAGCCCGCCTGTCTCAAAAGAGCCATAGTAACGGCACATACCCCCATCAGCTATGCCAGACACATACAATATGAGTCTTCTCCCTGCCGTTCATGGAGCATTTCACCTTGTCATGACTCACTCCTGACTGATGTCATTGTGAAGGCACCTTCATATGAGCAGGGAATCACTATGGACCCTACGAATAGCACTGGCATGCTGGTCCCCATCACTACACTTCTGAGGCCCACAGCCTCTCCTGCTCTCCAGTCATGTCACTTAACACCCATCTACAGACTGTGTGTTGGACATCTTTTGCCTTAACTACAATAAGTATCTCCACTCTCACCAGCATGAGAATTGGGACTTACTGAAAGAAAAAAAAGTTCATGTTCTTGTAGAATTAGCTTTTTGAGCACAGATGTATTCCTCCACTTTACTGAGATCCATCATATCCCACCTAGCAAAAGACCTGCAAATCTGAAGGCTGTCTTCCCGTCAAGAGCTAGGAATGCCGTGGGGTATGCATAGTAGTCAATACCAACAGCAACCAGAGCAGACAGAGGTCTTAGACCTGGATTCTGAGCATCTGCAAGCCCCATAGACTACAAATCTCATTTCTCATTTCTCCTTAGAAGTTTGACTTTACCATGTGTCTGTACATAATTAAACACTCCTGATTTCAAATACCACAGTATAAYAACTGTTAGCCCATGCTAGATTCCTCTTATAGCAACCACCCTCAGATTTGGATAGCATTCTGAAAAATGGTAAGCTAAACAGTTTCAGCTATCTTTACAAATATAGTGAGAGGAAAAATGAAATGACATTTACAAGCAAGGGAGAATTTCCTTTTCAATAATTCCAGGAAAGGCTATTCTTATGGCAGGGATTATAATAGGAACAGGAAATGGTATAGACTTAACCCATTTTCATTACAGTCTTAAGACTGCAATTTTGTGGTTGTAATCTAATGTCATGCCTTTGCTATTAGTAGATTTTCTCCAAAGTCCAGACAGAAGTAGACGTGTTCAGAAAGACCTCAGGAATATCCTGTTTTTCTGGCACCAATTTAAAATATAATTCTCATTAGATTGGTGCCTCTTTTTTATTCATGTTTTTTTCTAGAATTAAATATACTTTACCTTCAAAAGAAATGCCGTTACCTTTGTTTAAAATGACACAGAAGTGCCCTTTAAATGTTATTGCCAGAACCAATATTCTGTCATTCATATCTCAAAGTTTACTTTGCAATGTGGTGATCATCTACCTACAAGTCTGATATTCAAATTTAACAGAAAGAAAAGGAGTGCTGCTCCTGGAGCACCTTCAGGTCCACCCTATTCTTCCTATCCAAAGTCAGCAGCAAGGATCCCTGTGATTTCAATGGGAGCAAGACTGGGTCATCAGAACATCAGCATTCAAGCACAGGGAACAGGTCTTTTTCTGTATTCTGAATGGTGCCAAACACAATAGTCATGCCAACACCAAACACAAATAGCAATGAGGAAACCACATACAAGTGTGGTGGCTTTTATTTGGTATATTCAATAAAACAATATATTTCCACAGATTTAAGGCTGCCTCTGAAGCAACCCAAAACGAGGAGGCAGCTCCATGTCAGAGGGAGGACTGAAAGATTACCCTGCTTTAAGAAAGCATTTGGAGCTTTAAGACAGCCCCTGTATGTGGAGGAGTACACTGGCTTCTCCCAGTCATTACAGAGTGCCGACYGCTTTCCCCTCCATACCCATCCTTCTGTGGCATGGAACCAAAGGCGTGTCCCTGCTCTCTGCCCCCTCATTTTGTCCCCAACTCGGCAATGGAAAGGGAGCGAGACTGGAACAAAACCTGCACCTCATACATATACAGCCCAATCTTTATCAAACTCCCAAGCAGATTTTCAAATGAGGTGGGCAAGCAGTGTATCTGTTCAGTGCCAGGCAGAATTTTGCCCCTTGCTGATGTATTTCTGGGTAGGATTTTTTGTTGGGTTTGCTTTTTTTCTTTTTAAGCCAGTAGCAGATGGCTCACCAGTCTGATTTCATCTGGCAATTCCTCTGCTCCTGTATTGCCTTCACGGACCACTCCATAGCCACAGTATGGGGCAGTTTCAGAGCTTTCTGATGCATAATTGTCACAGCTATTCAGAATCATAAAGTGAGATACTGACAACAGCAAGTTATTTTAAGTTCTGGGCTTATTTCTATCCAAGGTTTTCTTCTACATTCCATTTCTTCCTAAGCTGTGAACCATTCAAACTGCACTTTTCATATAGCTGAAAGCAGATTTGATTAATATGATTTCTTTGTGAAAATCTGAGAAGATTAAGGAGCAGTGATGTAGAGAACATATGCCCTTTCTCAACATGACATTCTCTAACATTATACAGGGGTCTGCAGATCCTTCCAGTCATTATATTGTTCCCACTAGTGGTATCTAAATAGAGAAAAATCTATCATCAGGGAAGAATTTCATTTTTTTCATATTATAGTTTCAATCTTACATGCAGGTCAACAAATCTGCAGCTGTGTATCGATTTCATTCTGTAACTAGGCAGGAAAGGCCACATTTCAAGGGAGCATTTGCAGATTGTTTTTCCTTTGTGTTACGGGGTCTTTTTGTGATGGTCCCTTAGAAAAAAATTAAGATTGGCCAGATGACTTCTATGCTTAGTGAAGCAAAATGCCAAATAAATATGTTTACAGGCACATCAGTTAACTGTTCTTTCTCTGTGTATCCCAGAGTGTTACTAACCATGCAAACACTTTCCAAAATCAGTGAGGGGAAAAAAATCAGGCTGGTATTGATTGAATATGGTTTCTCATCTGTCTCATGACCTTTTCCATCATATATAATTAGAAATGGAAAGGTTTCAGCTGCATGCTTGCGGTACCCTCCAGAATACAGATACAAGGTTTGGTTCAGTGCTGTGATAAAATGAAGGCACACGGTCCACAGATTCTAGGGTATGGCAGTGCCAGTATTTGGTCCTCAAAATAGGAAATACAGACCACTTTCAAGCTGATGCAATATAGTATCAGTAGGTCTCTTAAGTGTTTTGGTGTAATATCTTGGATTGGATTGCACATTGTAGAGGATGCATATGGTTTGCAACCATGTACAGCACAGGAACACATCAAACCTGTTGATTGTATGATATGATCTTTGTTCCTTGCTGGTGCAGGGATGTTTCTATGTCAACATGATTTACTAACCAGTTTTTAAGAAGATTATTATTATGCCTGTTTCTAAAAGCATTTATATGAATCCCTCGTGGTGAGTCAAGCTGCTGTTTCTGGAAGTCTAAAACTTCGGGCAGCCATACTGACCATAGGCTCTGTGCAAGCCTAGTGCAATAGAATTTCTGATTTTGACACCTACACTTCCTTGCTTTTGGCTGGATTTAGAAGGTTTGCATGAACACCATTGTGAACTGACCTTGACCCCATATATACATAAGGAATTATACCACAGAAACATATGCCTTTCCCAATGTGAAAAGCAGAGATATTAGTTGTGGGATCACCATAGAAAGGTTAAATATATTTCACTTTCAGATACAGTTCTGTTTCCACTTTGATGTGAAAATATTCCAGCAAAGCACCAGAAAAGCTGTTATTGAAAATCACTGCTTTGGGATGGATACTTCCTTCCAGTATGGGGTAGGCTTGTCGCTCAGCAGAATGTGTTCGTTGGCTCACTATTTGTAGCTCCTGTGCAAAATTGCTTAAGAAACTGATTAAGGATGGGTAAAATAGATCTTCAGTAATTAGGATGCTGGATTAGTTCAGATGATAAGCAGTTGTCACCCTCTTATGGTTAGTTGCTGGTGTCTATGTGGTTTCCAGTGGACAGCTGCCCATACTGCATAGGACATGACTAAAATTGTCACAGACCCAGATGAGAAGCCATTGCAGAGTCCACCTGATGGGTGGCTGAAGAGACTGATCCAGTCTTTGAGACTGTCATCCCCTTTAGAAATCTTTTGCCATAATCTGTGTGAGGCCGTGGACTATAGGAGCATGACATCCGACTGATAATCCTGTGCCTTTCAAAAATCATACACACACGCACACGTTTTTTTAAAACAGCTGACATTCCTTCCTGTTTTCAGATACCTGCTCAAACCTCTGAGGACTCTGATGGGCTGGTTAAGTGTCTTGCAACTTTCTCTAATCTTCCTTAAGAAAAATAGTATATGCGTTTCAGCAGTTTGTAAATCTCTCCCACTCATTCTCAGACCATTTCAACTCCCTGCTTTGGTTTCTGGCTTTTGAGCAGGCCCTGTTTCCGTTCTAAGAGAACAGCTTTATTCAGTCACCATAAATAAGAGATTTGTACATTTAGTGGTATGCAATTGCCCTGGTTGTGAATCAATGCAGTATAATTTCTTTTGGCATCATTATAAATTATTTCAAACATAGCCGTGAACTGAAATAACATTTCACAACAGAGTATATACAGGTAATATTCTAGATAAAGTTCTTCAAATTGTTTTGACCAGAAATATATCTGGATAGTAAAACAATAGTATGAGTATCAGTCTGCCAGCAAAGTTAGAGTACACAGAGAGAGCACTTTTTCAGTGCGGATGAAACATGTATGAATGATGATTCATCGCATCTATAAAAACAAATAAACCACCCCAAAAACAACAAAAAAGAAAAACCTGAGTTAGTGTTGTTTGTAAAGCCCCAGTCTTCTTATAAAGAAAAAAAATAAAAGAAGATGGTTTGCCTGCAAAAGACATGATATAATGCCACCTTCTGGTTAAAATGTGAAGAAAAATATACCAGCTTTGTATTGAACATTTTTATCTATTCTCACATGGGTTTAACTAGATCATTTTGTGCATGATTTCACAATAACCATACAGTCAGTTACTTGGACCGGTTTCTTTGGCACATCACAATATCTCCACTGATGAACTTTCTGGAGCAGTCCAGCCTGGACTAAAGGCATAGTCTTGCTACTCAAACGTTAAAGTTCAGTGCAAGTTTGCATCTTAAGACAAGAATCTCTCTATTTCACACTTAGCAATGGGTTTTGACCTCCAGTTTTAACACACTCACTTTTCGTAGACTATCTGAYTTTTTTATAATGTTTCCTTGCAATGAAGCTGCATCAGGGCAAGTTCAGCTTGGACATTAAGAAAAGATTCTTCACTGAGAGGGTGGTCGGTCACTGGAACAGGCTCCCCAGGGAAGTGGTCACAGCACCAAGTCTGTCAGAGTTCAAGGAACGTCTGGATAATGCTCTTAGTCATATGGTTTAGTTTTAGGTAGTCCTGCGAGGAGCAGGGAGTTGGACTCGATGATCCTTATGGGTCCCTTCCAACTTGAGATACTCTATGATTCTATGATTCTATGATTTAATGACTTTGGCAGCAAAGATGTTTCAAAATTAGGCCTTTGTGAATTTTCTCTTGAGAGCCTCACATGTTATTGGAGCCATATAGCTACAAACTCTTAACTCTGCAACACGCAGAGACATTTTCATAACAGCTTGGAGATAAGAAAGATTTATTTTCCAGTTTAACCAAAATAAGAATCATTTGCCACTAGGAAAGCCAGCAGCTCTTTTAAGATACATTCAATACCCCACATCTCCAGTCCTTTTGAACTGTGAGGCGCTTTAAAATAGTGACAGAACCAAGGTAAAGATAGTACTACTGCTTATTAAAGTTAATAGTTGGAAGAGACCCTGGACACACATACACCCTCCCCCTGCCCCATATCAGATTTCTCCAATACCCTTCAAACCAGGGGCAGAGTTTGGCCATTCCCTCCCACTTTTGAAGAAACTCTAGGACTAACTTCAAGATACTGAAGTTCTCCCTAAAACCTTCAGGTATTCCAGGATCATTTATAAGGAGGGCACACCCCTTGTGTATCAGTGTAGTGTCCCTTCTCTCCCAGRCTGCATGGTCCTATAGCACACTGTGGTTTACAGAAATCCTCTCTAAGGAGTTGAGCAAAGGGAGAAGCCCAAAGGAGACTTGAGCATGGTGGGTTGGACTGGTGTTGTTTCCCACTTCTGATTCTCCAGCTCATTCGGGAATCCCACTAGCCTTTTCCATATTCTCCGTATGCACCAGGCGACGGGGAAAGTGGGAGAGGTGTGCAGGGAGGGGCAACCACCACTGCTCCAGAGGAGTAGCACAGAGAAGCTCCATGAATGCACTGGTATGACCCAGCCCACAGTTATTGCAACATATTTCTACAGCTTTAGACTTACAAATATCAGAATTGCCCCTGACGGGTAGTAAATTCCTGAACAAGAATCTGAGCTCTTTATATGATATGAGAATAAAGCTGATCAATGGAGAGAATTATTGTATTGTAAAACTACAGCAATGAGGGCACTGTGACAATTACTGGATATTTATTCAACTGATTTTCCTCAAGGAATTTTAATGAGGATTTCACACTCCATAACCACATGCTTTAGATTCTGTCAGTAAAAATGTTAAATGCTTCTGTTAAAGTAATGTGACACTGTTCTTGCTGTACTACTCCTTGCAAGGGAATGATATTTTAGTGAGATGAGAGCATGGCCACTTTTTTTCAGACATCCTGGGAATGTTTTCAATTACTTTACGTTGTGGCTGAATCCCTCAGTACGCCACTGAACCCAGAGAAAGATGACAATGCCAGCCCCATAGTGGAACGGTTGTGGAAATTCCCTCAGCTTTCCCTGTATAAGTTTCCCTGTGCTCTCCGTGTAGCTGGCAACAACATTGTGCGTAATGAACAAGGAATGCTTATGGTGGGATTAAAAGTGGCAAAATCCATCAATTGTATACAGAAAGTTCCAAAGTTAAACTAATTTATTTGCAATTATGGYCACCACATGTTATTGATTGTTACTATTATAGAAAAATTAAGCTTTTGGTTCCCAATGCTTAGATTTAACCTCATTACTATGGCAGTGGGATCCAAATAAGAAGAGATCAATTAAGAGTTTGGAAACTCAGTTTATATTTGGGACTCAGCCACTGATCTACACCACGTTCTCCAAGGGCTTCATTTTTCTATGCTTCTCTTCCACTCTTGTCTTGCAGATTGTGAGTAATGTTTTCAGAAAAGATTGTGTCTCACTATGTGCTTCTACTATGCCTTGCTTAATGAGGTGCCAAATTCACTGAAGCCTCTAAGCTTAACTATACTATACATAATAACATAATAACCCCTAATGCACAGAAATCATCCTTCACAAACCAAAAATTAGGGTTTATTATTCCAGATTGCCATTACTTTCCTATGCTTCTGACATGGGCTGCTCTGCAGTTGTTCACGGACATGTCCCAGAACTTTCAGACAACATGGCAGTGTTTAAAATGCAAAATGTGAAAATATCTTTCAGGTAATCTGCACTAAATCATTCATTGCTGTGGTCATTTAAGTATTTCCATGTATATGGCATGGTCCGCTTTTTCTGCTTGGATGTTTAAGGTAAATAATCACAAAAAAGTAAGTAGAGCTGTGTGACCCCCTTGAACACAACAATATACATTTAGTTTTAAGTAATTAGCATTTCCATAGATGCTTATGCCAGACCACTGCAATTTATAGCTCTGTGAAGCAGAATTGAAATTTCAAGTTGGGGCTTTACATTCCTTTTTAGTGTAATTATACTACATTTTATGAGATTACACCAGAAATTAATATAGCCCAGCAACAGAAAATTACTATCTGCCACTCTGGGTTTGGAAATGTGTTCTGAAAGGAAAATGTCTTTCATATTGGAGACTTTAATGTCTCTCAGTCATAGTAACTAAAGTCTTGATCACGCAGATGTTTCATGTGGATGGCTCTTCCTCATTCAGTCAGTTCCACTGATACCAACTAGATAATTGGGTAAAAAAGACTCAAGGGAATAAAACCTGCAAGATTTTTCCACTCCAGCAATAGGCCATACCTTTTAAAAAAGGGTATCAGGGAAGCATCACAAATTATAACAGGTGTGGGTGTTTGGTTGAAGAGAATGCTCACCACTGAAAAGGGGAGAAAAAGAAAAGTGAAAATTCTGAACTTTAGTAAGGGCTGAAAGGGAAATCAATGACCAACAGTGAAGCAATTAAAAATGCAAAGGCTATAAAGAGCAAGAAGTGTCAAAGTAGATGATGATTAAATATGGCAATACGTATTTTGGAGCAGTTACGAATGAGTCTAAAACTAAGAGTAAACTTTCTGGTGTAAACTATAATGGTGATTCAGAAGCCTTACATGAAACCAAGCTCTCCAAATCTCTCTCTAGAAGCTGTGCTGCCTTTACAGGGACCCTCAGCACCCTGATGAAGGTTGATAAGCTCTAAAGCTAAATCTGGGTGAAGACCTAATGCAAATATAGACTACACACATCACAGAAAGCAGCATAGGATTGGGGCCTTTTAATTATAAATTGCTTAGGACAGATATAGATTGTGTCTGCTTTCCTTTGGGAGGTAGCTGTCATTCTGTTGGCACAATAAAATGGCAATTAGTAATAGCAATGGTTTTAGGTATTGGTGATCTGGGCAAATACTTCCAGCTTTTACTACAAGGAAAATACATGTTGCTGCATTCCTATGCATGGCATAGCAGAGGCCAAGGGACCATCCCTCTTTGTAGCTCTAATCACAACCACCGCATCCATGCATGTAAATGAACAGGCTACAGGCTGAAGCACTGCCCTGCCYGCGGAAAGGGTGCAAAACACCCTCCTGGCCTGGGCATGACCCGAGGGATCGTGGGCTGGATACTGGATGGCAGGACTGAAGCCACCCTGTTTTGAGTGGGAAGAGAGTGGGTGCATAGTGTGCAATGCCATTTTGTCTTGGGGTGAAAGGATGGGGTTTGGCCTATTTTATGTACTAGCCAAGGGGTGTTCTGTGAGTGAAAACCATCTCTAATTAGCAATGGCAACATACCAGCAGTAAACCAGTGCAGTATCCAGCTTACAGCAGTGACTGACATCTGCTGCTCCAGAGGAAGGTGGAAAAGGGGACTCGGCTCAGCCAGAAGTGCCATGCGTTGCATGGGGGAGAGAAAGCCCTTGCTAATAATGTCTGCGGGGACTGATGCATTCCTCGGGCTTATGCCACCTCACATACCTCCCAGGTGTCTAGCTAGAAGAAAAGGGATGACAGCTCTGGCTCGTGGGGATTCACTCTCTCACAGGGCAGCTGCCTTCCCTCGCAGCTCTCCCTCAAATCAACTTCCAAATAAGCTTGTGGGGAGTTCACTGCTCTGCATGGCCAAGTGAGATTAGAGACAGCGTTTCGTTTGTGTGGTCCTTTTGGCAAGCACCCACTGAAGTGAATGATTACACAAAAAGTCAGTTATTCTTCTGTTAAAATAAACTGCCTTTTTTTAAAAGGAATCAACAAAGCAAATTTTCCATGAAAAAAGTCATTAAAAAAATTTTAGTTTAAAAGCATTTATCAGCACTGAAGGACTCAAAGAGAGAGAAGAATTAGGAAGCCATAGCCAGTCAAAAAAGAAGAAAAAAGAAGGGAGGGAGACAAAAAAGAGAAACTGATTTCTTCTGAATGTTTTCCTTAAGCTGAGGAAGTCAAAACGATCATGAAGAAGAAAGGGAAAATGTGGCATCTGCATTAATCAGCATTAAGCACTTAAAACAAGAAGCTTCAATAACCGTGCAAATTTAAAGTTTTGAACTTCTCCTTTCTATCCTTCCTCATTGATATTCATGGGGCAGTTGCCATTATTTGCAAACAAAGACAAAAAACAGTATTTACTCTTGCTGGAAAATGCAGCTATAATTTGTTATGAATGCATTCAATTTAGTGTGAACCACTTTGTAAAACTTCCATAATATAACCCAAAACAGGGCTAGACAAAACAAGTAATTTCTTTGGTTTAGTCACCAAAGAAAAAGGAAAAGAAAATGTAATCAGTTGAGTTTTAATCAAAAGAGACATTTTATGGTTTTGGAAAAATAGGGGATTTTTTTTTTTAGGATCAAGCTAATCTGTAGTGATTTTTGCTTTCATTTTAATTTTTTTTCTTTTTACAGTGGGCCATTATTAAACACTAAAGAGAAGTTTATTTTGCAAATGTCAAAAGTAAACGTTCTAGCATTTCTAAAGTGAAACTTTTGGTTTTCTTCAGAAAATTCAGGAATTAAATGCTTCTTTTTTATATAATATACATTTTACTCTCTATKCAGCTGAATTTATCTGCAGATGATTCATATTCACAAACAGTTTCAGTCCCCTAAAAAAATTCTCGTTTGTACTATTCACCCAAAATATTTAACACAATTTCAGTAAAAACCAGGAGCTACTTCCCATTTGTTTGGAGTTCAATTCTGCACCTAAAGACTCAGGACATATTTTGAAAACTACTGTTTATTTGCTTGGCTTGGCTTGACTTTGCTTGGTTGAGTAAAACCAGGCCAAGTTCCAGTAGATCATGGAGTGACTTATATGTTTGGATGGAAACTCCTGAATGTCTTTCCAACGGGTTTCATGCTGAGTGCTAAAATCTCTCAGCAGGTGAGAACGACTCTACTGGTCAGGTCTACTGGCTCTGAAAGACCCCAAACACAGGACAAGTTCATCCAGAGCTTCTCATAATACAGGCAAAATGGAAATTTACCACCCAAATTTCAGGATACAGAGCTGGGCTACACCCATCACAGGTGGCCTGATGAGAAGTCGGCCCTTATGGCTGCTAGTAAAGTGGGGAAAACAAGGGAAAGACTGCTGCTGGGAATGGACATCCTCCCTCTGTCCCCAACACTAGAAACTGCTCCAGACACCTCAGCAGAAGCAAACATGAGTTTCCATGCTATGGCAGAGGGAAAGCAGGCATAGAGACATAAGGATGATCATAAGTCAGACCAAAGGACCATTTGGTTCAGCATCCTGCCTCTAGCAGTGGCCAAGAGAGGCTGGGGAAGCATGTAAATGAGGACAAACACGCAGTAATGCTCCCCTGGCTTCTAGCACTCTATGAGGGCCAAGATTTTCTGAGCCAGAAGTGGCATCTTTGTATTTTACACCCTGTAATGGATTCTTCTTCTGTGGATTTATCTAATCCCTTTTGAAGCCATGTAAACTTCTGGCATCCTCAGAATCCTGTGCTAACGCCATCAACAATTTAACTACCCTTTCTGCAAAAAAGCCCTGCTTTTGTTTGTCAAACCTGCTACTGCACACCCCTATTTGTGCTACCTCCCTTGTGCTACTCATGATTTATAGATTTCTATTCCCTCCTCCCTCAGGAGTCTCTTTTCCTACTCAGGATACCAAGTTTATGTAGTCAATCCTCATCTGGAAGCTATTTCATAACTTTGAGCACCCTGTCACCCTTTTCTAGTTCTACTTTATCTTTTTTGAGACGTAGGGGACAGGACCGCATGCAGTCTTCAAGGTATGTCCACCTCACAGACTTATGCAGTGCTATATTGATCGTTTCTATTTTGTTTTCTATCCCTCTCTTGATAATTCCAGCTGTCAATTCCAGAGTCAACCCCAGGTGCATCAGTTTACATCTTCCAACACTGAATTATATCTGCCATTTTATCACCCACTCAGCACCTTAAGATCCCTCCAAAACTACCCTGAATTGCTAGTTCTGTTTAAAAAAGCTGTGTCACCTCATTTTGTTGACTCCCTTAACCAGACCTATATGTGTTTGAGAGCTCAGCAACAATCTCTGTGGGTTTCCACTGGTGCATCAATCAGGAAAGCCAACCAGTTCCCCTTTTGGTTTCTTTTCTACCTCCAAACTTGCTTTTTAAACATGCTAGGACCCTTCATTTTGTGCCACAGCACTTAATTTCCTTGAAAGCATTTGATGAAAACCTCCTCAAAATCCTTCTGGAAAGCCCAGTAGAACGTATCAACAGGGTTTTCCCATCCAATGCTGATTGATTCCTTCAAAGAAATCCACATTCTTAAGAATAATTCCCTATGTAAATACAATGCTTGTGTCCTACTCAGTAAATCATATGTAAGTATGTTCATTGGTTCTGT
This sequence comes from Phoebastria nigripes, assembly GCA_035582835.1. Classification (NCBI taxonomy): domain Eukaryota; kingdom Metazoa; phylum Chordata; class Aves; order Procellariiformes; family Diomedeidae; genus Phoebastria; species Phoebastria nigripes. Next base: position 33,039 of record JAYKAV010002905.1, on the reverse strand, counting down.
TCTTTATTGTAACAATCATATTTATATATGTTCATTGGTTCTATTCTTTATTATAACTACTACCAATTTGCTAAATGCAGGTGTCAGATTTACTAAGATTTATATATCCTCAACTTCCCCATTAAGCCTTTTTTTTTTCAAATTGTRTCATTTTCTGTTCATAAGGAAGGGGGAAATTTTAGAAGACTGTATGCCACAATTAATAATTCACTCATTTCATAGCTAACTTCCTATATAACTCTTAAGTGAGCACCACACACTCTGGATAATCTTACTATTTCTAGTTAAAAAAAGTGAACAAATGAACAATTTCTAACTATCGTTAACCATTTTCTTCAAAGACCTCCTTTACTCTTTTACCAACACTTCAGTTTATAACAGATCTCCTGAGATGTCCCATTTAAAAATACTCCGGAGCAAGAATCCACCTAGCCTCCCACTGTGAATATGGCTTTAAACAATTAATTTATTTTTTCTGYTTTTATAGCTGGATCATCTATTGTTCCCTGCACACCATCTCATGTGTTTGAAAAAGCATTTTTAAACTCTTTAGCAAAAAGTGCAAGGATGGTCACCCCATTAACCAAATCAGCTATGGTTTTCCCATCTGTATTACTGTCTTAAATTAACACAGGAAAAAAAGAGATGTAATAAAATATTACTCAAAAATAATTATTTATTTCTTAATGTCTAATGATGATTGTGATGATGGTAATCTTGACTTCACAGCATTTATTTCCATCACATCACAGCTATTTACATACAGCCACCACAGAGAGCGTGAGGACAGGCCAACCTGCAGTGGAATATCCAGGGAGGATTTGTGGAGCGCACACCCAGTGCACTCTCCTCGTTACCCTTCCCCTCTTCCTCCTTTGGGGAGATTACTGACAATGACTGTCTTTGCTACTCAGGCAAAACTCTTCTTTTTATCTTCTTCACCTTCCCTAAAGCATCTGTGAACTCTGAACCACAATCTGGCCCCGTTTGTTTTATTTACAAAATATGACAAGTCAGTATAAACATTCCCATCTCAAGCAAGCTCAGTTTATGATTTAAAATGGGGTAAAAGTATAGATTAGATACTGCTGGACCTAACTTTGAAGTTGCCATATTTAAGTTAAACATTAGTGAAATCAGAATCCTTTGTTTGAAGCAGGGGTTGATAAATAAAGCAAAAAGGAATAACAAAAAGCAGATTAAAATACGCGATGTCTACACATATTTGCTTAGACAAGAGTGCTTCCCACCACTCGGAGCCAAAGGCATTTCCCTGCATCAAGGTTTTCACAGGAAAGAAACCTGGCTGTGCAAGCTAGAATGATGCACTTCCTAAACATTTTGGGGAGCAAGTCTAAGGTGGTCAGAGCCCACTTGCCATATAGAGGCCAGACAGTGACAGGTACTGGCATTATGCCTGAGAGCTATAGCTTCTATGTAGCTTAGCCATAGAAATGACTAATCACACCTTCCATCAAAAGCAAGACTAACATATATTGGTGTAGGAAAAAGGTGGTTGTCAACATGTGGCACATGTGGCTGTGCAACTTGCCTTCCACTCACACACAAATGAGTAGCTCTCTGTAAGAGAATAACAGCTTAATGGTGGAGGAAGGTGTTTTCCATTGTAGGTCAAAGGCAATCCCAAATTCTGTCATTTGTTTTAAGGTCTGAGTTTTGGCTAAAAGTCAAGAGGAAGTGAAAATATTTTTAACATAAAGTCTCTCAATGGGAAATACTGATCTATCTATAGAATAGTAAGTTTCAGTGATTTCCTTTTTAAAGGAAACCTTAGAAGAACATTTTGAAACTGTCAAAACACCTTTTGGCATTTTTTTCAATATATTTTTTCATTTCAAAATTGGAGTTCATTTATAGTTAAAGTATTAAAAAAAACCAACCATAAAATCTATAAGGTCAGATTTGAAAGAAAGCATGGTGAACATATTGCAACATTTCAGCTAGTGCACTCTAATTGATTACCCACTGAGTTATTGTTTCTGTTTGCAAAAATGCATTTTGATTTTCCACTCTGCTTTTAGACAGGAAGACTCTTTAAAATAGTGGAAATTTTCACAGAACAGGCAAACTGATTCTCCTCCGAACTCCAGCTAAAACCTTAGTTCAGAATTGTCCATTGCCCTGTGGTATCTTTGGCCACAGATAAACACATGATGTAGAGCAGAGGACATTTTTACATTTGCAGCATTTTGAGGGGTAGAAAACACAGACACCCCTATAAAAGAATCCTGAAGTTAAATCTTGAAGTGTTATACACAGAAGTGCAGGATTTACAACAAACTGGTATCTAACTTTAAATTAGGAGCCAAAGTGGCTCCTAACTGGGTGGAAATTTTGCTAGAAGGTTCAGTGGGACCTAGACTTGGCCTCAAATTTCTACATAGAAGTAGCATTGATTTGAGGGCTTGCATCAGCTACACATTTTTTATCAAAGCATCCTATCTCACCTTCATCCCACTGCTGCTGCCCCTGCTGTTACCATGCTGCTCCCTTGTTCACGCCACGATATTAGTTTCCTCTGAAATTGAGATTTGAGTTCATGATTTTACCGATAACTTTCAAGGTTCTTCAAGCCTTGACCCCTCTGTTCTTGCATAACCTGGTCCACATTTTTGTTCCCTTTCGTAACCTACTTTCTGTTTCTCATTTATCTCTGCTCCCCTGTCACTTTTCAAGTTGACTGTGTCGAAACACGGTGCTTTTGCACAGCTGACCCCAGTGTGGTGGAACTCAGTTCCTCTTGATATCTACAGATTTGGCAGATAAATTCCCTCCCTCTACCTCTCCAAGATTTCGATGGCCTGTCTCATAGGGTACAAAGTGTGGTCAGGGCATGTGATACGGCTTTCATTCCCCCCAGACCTCCTCCCTCTCCAATTTTTTAAAGTTAAGGGCAGGCTGTGTAAAAGAATCAGAGCTCACAGCAGAATAATTGGAGTCATCCGAGACTCATACAAAGGTCATGTAGGTCAGTGCTTTTGAGGAATCTGTGATAAGGCAGTGGCTGAGAGGGATTTGTGATCCAAGCCAATATTGCTGCTTAGTGTAATTTACAGGAGAATTTTAAACAAATTTGTAATAGGAACAAACCCCCTTTATGCTGTGCTCCTTATCGTAAAGTTTATGAGTGTTGTGTGCAATATTGCACATGCAAAGTTCCTGTCCTCTTGTTTTCCTGAAAAGTATTTGTAGCTGTTGTTACAGCCTAACTCTGCCACTGAGAGCTTTCTTCCCACATAAATAACCTTGAAGACACCTCAAGTATGTTTAAGAATTAATTCCTCCTTGAACATACTGTCTTTTAAAAGAGCTTGCTTTGATTTTGAGAGAAAGATGAATTCACTGGGAAAATGTTAGTTTCGACACTGTGTTAATTTAGCTTAGAAAAATACCTTTGTTTTACATATATGATTTTGTATTTCAGAAAACCCTGGAAACAGTTGCACTGCTCACAGTTTTCTCAAACTACGAGAGGAAAAAATGTCCTTTCATATTTTTCTTATATACCATCATTTTTTCATTACTGTTCCAGGTTAGTTTCATCCTGATTATGAATTTTATGACCACAACACCTAGTCACAGCAGTCAATCATAAGAAGCACAATGCTAGCCCCTTACAAAGCTGTTTCTTATTGTAAATCATTGTTTGCATTACAGCAGATTCTTGAACCAGGACTCCAGTATGGTTAGCACTGAAGAAGGATTGAACAAGACGCCTTCTCTGGGATTCTTTTGTAAGTAACTTCATTATTCATTTCTGTTAAGCCAAGACTTAAAAATAAATGAGAACCAAATTCTAAGTACATCTTGAATGTGCTATTATTGCCCTTACCAAAGCACACAGTTTTCTGTATTTTTGACCAAACTCCATAGAGAGAAGGTTCTAATCCAGGTCATGAATGAAGCGTATACCTTGTGGGGCTAAATTTTCTCTGGGCAGGAAATGGAGACCCTGGTGTGGCTGAAGAACTTGACCAGACTGGCTTGGGGTTTTGTAAAAACAAACAAACAAAAAAAGAATATATTTGTGCCCTGACCTTAACTTCCCTTAGAAATAACAGTGTGTTTCTCTTTCTGTCAGCGAACACTTCTCACCTGATGCCAGCTTGTCATCATACAAATCAACTTGAGAAGTCATGCAGTAGACAGAGAAAACTTTACCTCCTGCATTCAGATTTCTGGTAACTCTGAAATTAATATAGAGCAACCAATAGTAATCTCTACTTTGCAAAAACAGAATTCAAACCTCTGTTTCAGCAGTTTCTGGAATTCAAGCAAAATAGCGCTTTCAAGGGTATATTTGGAAAATCAGAACTCTTTCATTCTATTTACAGTTCACCTTTCCAGCTGTGCAGTGCCCTGACTTGTGTGTACCATTTCAGGGCAGTCAAACATCCACAGTGCCCAAACTTGCACTGAACTTTATCAATTTGTAAAGTCTCACAGGCTCAGGTGATTTGGGCCTTTCAAGGAACAGCTCAGTTAAGCCCTGCCTTGGCAAGAACAAAGACCTGAAAAATGTTTATCTCTTCATACCACACTTCCCTCCTAAATTGATTGCCATGTCATCAAAAAAGAGTAGGAACCCAATGGGTGGAATTCAGAATAGTGACTATACCTAAACCGTGAGTTTTTGCTAAAGAGAATGATTCTTCATCGATCCCTTACAGTAGGCCTTTACTTTATAGGCACAATTAAGCACTGCTTCCAAAATTTGCTTTCTGCATACTTTACAGACCTCTTCAGTGATGCAGGCTTGTTGGATTTGCTAACCAGCAAATATATGAGTTGTAAACGTTCCTCAGGAGCGCAGCGTCCCACAGCATAAAGAACAGCTCCAGGAATTCTTTTTCCCCACTCTTTTCCAGATCTTCTGATGTGTAACAGATGGTCATTATTATTTCTCCTTTTGGTTTCTATTCCTTTTATCTTTACCCAAAGTATTTCACCACCACATATTTGTACTGTCAAATTGCACCATGGTGGAATTATGCACACTTCTGGAATGTGGGATCATCTCTTCAGTTCTTCACCCCTCCTACCACTTCCAGATAAATCCTCACTTTTGCTGACATTCCACTTCTGAGAATCAACTTACAAATGCCATACTTTCTCATTCTCCCTAAATCACAATCTCCACAGTTTAGAATAATTTTCAGTTCTACTGTTGTTTTTTCCTTACTTCTTATTTATAGTAAAACATCTGAACACAAAAATACTTATAATATACAATGTTCTTTGCCATAAATTTGGTACCAGAAAGCACCTCAATCTGGACAAAAAGGTATGATCCCACAGGACTTCCAGTGCTTATGTCACCATCAGGTTTGTCATTGGTTTGGTACCTTGTTTTCTTCCTCCAGACATAATCCTGCAGTGCTGAAAAGTTTTCGGACACATTGTTCAGTTTTTCATTTCTCTTTTTATGGGATCATGACTCTCTCCTAGGGAAACTAGCCCATCCTTCATTTTCATAAGGGCTCTTCAAACAGTAGAAGATGCCTTTCAATTATTATCATATAGTCTGATATAAATTTTAGAATTAATAGTACTATGGAAAAAATTTAATGAAATCTGAGATCTATTCCTAACTCCTGTAACAAAAGCATCAGCTGGCACTCTATTATTTAAACAGTTGGTCTCATTTTACACTACTCTACTAGACTGACGCACAATTTATTGTTGTACTCATTTGTTCAGTCTGGCTATGATTAATTTCATGAATTTCATCATTATTCAAACAGATCTTCCAGTGTAGACATGCTTTATATTGTAGTCTTATCATAACTGTTAAATAAGCTAATGTATTTCAGCACAAATATTCTCTATCATTTGCAGTTACACTGCAAGTCCATTCATTCTGAGCAATAAAGCAAGAAACATTTTATTCGCATTTTACATTCTTCTGAAAATAAACATGTTTATCAAAATTCTTGTTATGGTTTGTGTTTGTGGGAGGAGGTTAAAGAAATGACAAATTCACTTTCGAAAATATATTTCTTCAGAACGTTTTACCCCACTTCTGGTCCCAAGAGCTATGCCTTCAATGTGCTTGAAAACATTTCTATATTGGCAACAGGAGCATGAGTTTTAATTTGAACAAAACAGGTATTATAGAAGAAGCTGCATATGAAAGCAGTGAGAAGCCTTTGAGGTTCAAGAGGCCTTTATTATCTTCCTAAGGGGCCTGTTTAGCTCTGGCATGAAAAGTAATTTATACACATCTAGTCTTCTTTATTTTCATAGGAACAATTATTTCTTCCTGTGACAGTTTTCCTTCTTTTGCCGCTTTCTCCCTAGTGCAGATTAACCTCTTTGTAATATATAGTTACAAAACATTGCTTGCAACATTAATTTAAAAGAGGTACCTCAACCTTCTTTGAAGGTGGCTTCAGTTCAGTATATGCAGTATTTCTCCCGCATTAAGATTTTTTCCAAATTTAGTTAGCTATTTTTATCAAAGATGAGCAGAATTGCTGACAGTACAAGAAGCAGAAAAGACAGGGTCTCATAAATGTAAAAAGGAACAGATCACAGATGACAGTCTGAGTTGTGGGTTATTGTAAGTTGTACACACTCCTGCTAGAAGTTATCTCTCTATCTAACATGCATCGGGACATCCTTGCTACTCTATCTTTACTTCTACAGTTCAAATGTCAATCTAGCTAGCACAATAAAAGGTCAAGGTGGCAGGTAAAAAAAAGCATCCAGAAATCGTCTTATATCAAAGAATTGATGTGAAACTTAGATCAAAAAAACCTACACTTTTGTCAGAGATGGCTGAATTCATTTGTGTATGTGACTAATCTCTCGGTTGAAGCTGGGATGCTGAGAGCAGAATGTAGTGAGTGGCAATTCCTACACTGAATGACCTCCTAACCAATTCATACAGGGCCATGTAACTATAGGAAAGGAGAATATTATTTTTCCAAAGTTGTCAGCCTTCTTTGGCCAGCTCAGGTTTGCAAAAAGAAGCTAGGCATTTTCTCTTTCTTACACTTTCTTCAATAACACACAATGCTTCTGTAATTTAAAATTCTCTCATTACTTTAATACTGATTGAAGCAGAATACGATCTACTTTCCTTTTCCTCTAAAAAGCTGGTTTAGATCTGCTGCACAGAAAACAAACCATAAAAATGTGGTTTTGTCAGTTTTATGCAAGTAGACAGGACTTAAAGACATGTGGGGTTAAAGGTTGAAACACTTTCAATTCATCATCCAGCTCTAGTTCTCAAGTGTTTGGCTGTTCAATTTTGCAAGCACAAGACAGCAATTATATGTGGAAATTGAGAAATTAGAACTCTTATCAAGCCCAAGTATTTGTATAAGGGCACAGTTTTGAAAAAAAAAAAAAAAAAAAATCCAGATTCAAGGTGTGTAAGGGGACATACAAGGACTGAAATACGCTTTGAAAGTGTACCTGCCAAAGGTAGAATCTGTTAAATGTTTGCTGACCAGAACCCCTATATGTGTATGTGGGAGGCAGTGGTTCTAAAAAATGCCCTTAAAATAGATAAGCATTTTTCCATATCTTTATGGGTAGCTGACTTTGTTTCGTTGAATATGCAGTACCTCTGAGCATTTCCAAGAATTATTATTATCCAGTTCCATAGTGATATAAAGCGAGTGAAAAGCACCAAGTTGAACATTCCACAAACATATATAATGAGTATTTAAACTGTGAAAATTGTGTGCACTGAAAAAAAATGCTAGGTTTTAATAAATTTAAAATCATAATCTTGATACAGAGTTTGATTTTCAGAAGTACAATCACATTTTGTTCTTATAGGAAACTGCTGCAATTTTCCAAGTAAAAATTTGCACAAGCCTGTTATTCCAGGACTGATCCTCCTTCCAAAAAAAAAAAGTGAAAGAAGGGCTCACCTGTTAATCAGGAGCTTGAAACTATTCTTTTTTATTTCCATTTCTTCTTCTTTCAGAGTCAACTTTCTTACTTTCCCCTTGATCCATAGGTGAAACTAACTTGAGAAGTTTGCCCCCTCCTCAGTTATTATGAATGACCACCACTACAAATGAATGATCTACGGGTTACAGCTCATGCAGATTTAAAGCCAATAGCCCTGCTAACCAGGGGCTCTCTGCATCCCCAGTTCATCAAAGCCTCAATTCTGCTCAGAAAAAATGCAGTGAATTCAGGAAAAGACCTTACAAGTTCATCCAGCAACGCTTGCTGAAAYCTGACAAGCTCTTTCTAAAGACAAATAGACAGGTAGATATTTATAAGCTAATTGTTTCTCTACTAATCTTCAAAACACATGCCATGGCCATGTGGAACACAGGACTATGGCAATCCTTTTAATAGGATGTGCAAAAACCCAAGTCTTTTGATTCATTTTACCCAACTGAAGGACTTTCCTTTCGATCAGAGAATTTTCTGTGGGTTGAGAATTTTAAGATCTGACTCTCACTTTCTGGAAAGTTAACTTATGCATGAAACCTGAGAAGTTTGCAGGTGATTAGAAGCCAGTGTCCATATTCTGTCTCATATACTGTCTGTGCAATCCAGGAATCACAGATGTTGCCCCCTGCTTTCTTTTTCATTTTGAATACCACTATCTTGAAAAGGAAAGGATGAAAAATGTTGCTACAGTGATTTGGGGACAGGATAGTGCATTAAGTAGAAACAGTTACATTAAATCTATTTACAAAGTGACTGTGCATAGCTGACTAAGAAGAGCTGACATTGGCTATCAGAAAGAATTTAAAGTAAGTTCCACAAAGAAGTCTTGTGCATGCTTTGAGATTTACAAAAAATACTTTATTCTTTATTTGAAACATGTTTATACATCAGAAACAGTATTCACTTAGGAGTGGGATTATGCCCCGCTTTGGTATCAGCAGAAAGTCCCAATGCAGCAGTAGTCCAAAACCCCTCTACCAGTGCTACTTCTTTCATTCAGGGCATCTGCCTAAGGAATACCATCGAAAGAAGACATCTGCCAATATTAACTGTGACTGCATTACACAAATTATACCAGCAAAAACTTTTTCATTTCCTAGGCTCCTGAAGAATGACAGAGGAAGGATTCCTCTAGAAAGGAAAATGAGCCAAGTATTTGTCAAGTATCCAACTATGCTGCAATAAAGAATGGGACAATTTTCTGTCTTCAGAGAAGGGGCGGATTAGGCTGCTTTTAGCCTCTTATCAAAGTTTCTACTGACCGTTCTGCTACAGAGCATGTCCCCAGCCACATGTACCCCAAAATGTAAATTCAGGGGCAGAAGCAGTATCTACAAAAGGAAACAAAATTCCAGTGTAATTTTGAATAAAGCAAATTCAAGTAGCAATACTACTCGATCAGAACAGTAGTAACTTGAACATAAGCAAAAACTTAAGAGCAGTTTGGATACTCATCCTCCTAGACTCCTTTGAAGCAACTTGCTGAGGAGGTAGCATGATGTTCTAAAAGTAATTAGTCTGGTAAAAAGGAGGGGGCAAAAAACCCTTTTAGCTTCTTGCCATGTTTTCTTAGCTCCATATTTCATTATGGATATCCGAGGCACAGTGAAAGCAAAGACAAAGAGAAGGTGAAAAAAATTCAGTCACTAAAATAATTTTTATTTTAATCATCTTGATTAGCCTTCGTTGTTATTATGTCAAGCAATTTTTATTCTATCTATGGAATATAACACCTCTATAGGCCAGATTTTCAAAATGTGCCTCGACTTAGTGTGTAGTTATGTGAAGCAAAATCTCTTGCGTGTGCCCTTTTTCATGTTAGCAGTTGAGAGCAAAAGTGGTAGAAATGGCATAAACATCATTCAGCCTATATAAAAAAACAGCAGGCACAACCAGAGCACAGGAGTTCTGGGTTTAAAAGTTATTATTTGTTAACACAAAAGGTAGCTGGCAGAAGAGCACGTGCGAGTGACTTAGGCATCTATGAATGGAGATCACACTAGGTCTCTGAAAATTTGACCTTTGTTAAATTTGCAATAATTCTTTCTTATACTATCTGAACAGTGTTATAATTGTTTCATTGTAACTAGCTAGATTTAATGTTAAACGTGTCTGGTAGTTTAGATATGTTTATCTTTCAGAGCTCTACATTCAGGGCAAAGTCAATGCTGTGGATCCTTCAGCTGTACTGGAAATCTCCAGTGAATATTCTCCCCTCATTACACACAGTGAACTTTCATTAATATCAATACTGGTTTGGTGCGTAGAATACACAATACAGATCTATACTGCAGCTCATGAAACACAATTTTGCTTCCTGTATTAAACTTCGTCTCTTTTATTGATTCTTTTGCTACCCACCCTCCTCAAGGATAAAACTAAATTGCTTGCAGACTATAAAATTAGAAATTGAGAGCCAAAAAAAATAAATGATGGAGATCTGTACTGATTAATACGTCACTAACAAACAAACTTTCCCAATTTCCCCATGTGTTCTTCGCTCATTTTATAAGAGAATCAGAAAAATAGCTTTAAAAATATAAAAGTGAAATATAGTCCTTTATATCTGGGGAAGAGAATCTACAAATTTAAATCATTAAACTATAATTATACTCTGAACATTGGAAGGATTTGCAGTAAAAATATCAGGTTGAGATTAAGTCAATAAAATTAATCACTCATGCCCCTGAAGGAGCAAAAGGGTTGAAAAATGCTACAAAAGTGAAAGCTACCATGAGCAAAGGGACTTGGGGAATTCATTTTAATTCACCACAGCCAAGTTCAAATACAAGCTGTTCTTTGTTATTCAACCTGAGGTATTATTTTTCATACAGACACTCACATCTGACCAAGCCATAATCACATACTGTAGAGTTTTCTTTATCTGATTGTAGAAGTTTCCTGTTTTAGCTATATATTAACAGTGAACTGCATATGGATGGGGTGGTGTCACAGAGTGGACTATATTCTGCTCACGTAACCACATCTATCAGTGCATTAAGTGCCTCAAAGCTGGGACTTGAGCAATGGGTAGTAAAGTTGGCCTTAAGTCACTACTCTCTCCCTTACATGGGCCTAACAGACATTTTATATTGTGAATTCTTTGCTTTTCTGGGAGAGCTCTCCTGCAGTTGCCTAAGAGAAGGTTATGAATTGCAATAACCCGTTCTCTCTCATCTGTGTTTAATGATTGACTGTGCTGTCTAAAATAGTACTTCTCAACCCCCAAGGTACGTTCTACCCATGAGAAACTGCAAACAGCAAATGCAGCCATCTCCCCTCCAAGGATCCACATGCTATGATGATGGGCAGAGACTTCTTAGTAGAAATTATCTAAGAAATGAGGTGTGAATTTAAAGGGTTGAGAAGGACGTAGGAAAGGTTGTGTAAAGGACACATGATCAACCACCTAAGAAGTAATTCATAATTCAAAYAGAACATGCTGGTGCTTTTGGATTTGAAGTGACCTGATCCATCTGCTCTGAAAATCAAGATGTGTCTGTGCACTGTGGGACTGAGCACTACGGGTGAATTTTAATTTGGCTGCAGAGATTTCGTTTCTTCCTCTAGCCCTGAGAAAATTAAAACCAATTAATGAGGTCTCTTTTTGCTTCAGTGTAGTATATTAGACATCTGATTTTACAGCTATGAAAGTGGGGACAGCTGTATTTGAAGACTTTGAAGTAATGGAGAGAATTGCTTAATAGATGATGTAAAGTAACACTTCCAAGTGAAACCAACCAAAGTTCAAAGATTTTTTTTCAAGGTGTGCTTTGAAAAAATACCAACTCAGGAACTATTTATGTTACCAGAAATAGTGAAGTAGGGGGTGCATGAAAAAGTATATAGGCCATTGCCCATTCATAAGCAAAATCAAAGACCACATCCAGTATTTGCAGCAAAAAAGTTTCAGTGAGAACATAATCTATGATAGCACAGCTCCATGTTATTGGCCTGACATGGCTTTCTTTCCAGAATATTTGCAAAAATTAGCTGAAACCTTTGTTTATTTATAAGATTTCCACTGAAGCTAGTTTAAATAGACAGATTTTTTTTAAAGATTTCCAGAAACATATAGCAGCCATCTGCAGGCAAGTTTATTCCTGAAAAGACATTTATGAATTTACGTCCAACATAAATAAAGAGTTGTTAGGTAATTAAGCTGGAAAACGTGCATTTTGCAGACAGAAGATAAACATTTGTTTCTAGCCAGTTGATGTACAAGTACCACAATTTAAAATTTGAAAACATAACTTTCTGTGCACAATGTTGAGACTGAATTTCTGCTTGAAAAACAGATTGTGTAAGTGTTCTTGACTACGTGGATTTTTTTGCTTCTTCTCAACATGGAAGGTGCTAATCTTCCACATGATTTGAAAAGTAATCTTCACTCACATTTCCTTCTTATTCTTATCCCATATAAAAGACCTTTTTAATGAGCTGTACCCTGCCGTCCTTTTCCAGGCAAATGGCCATTTCAAGTCAAAGGGAATTTTGCTTGAAAAGCCTTGAGGAAGGACTTCGGGAGTAAACGTGATTCCTGGAATGAATTTCTTATCACCTAGGGATATAGGTGGAAATTGAACTTTATTTTAGCCTGCCAATTCTTAGATGGAGAGCACTGAAGAGTACTATAGCTTTGCTTCAGTCACTCTACAGTAAAGATAGAGTTTTCTTTCCACGCCCCTGTTTTCAGACACTTTCCTCAGCTATTACCTTTGGCCTGAAATATTTTGCCCTTATTTCTATCCCCACCGATGTTTCCTATCTTTTATACTCTTCATGTTTGAAGAACATCCAGCTATTCCTTTAGATAGACAAGACCTAAAATAGTGTAAGGATATTTATTTAGCTGAAGATCTGTTAAGATATCTTTGGAATAGGTTATGCAGAAACTATTTGGCTTTAAAATATCAGATGTAGCATCTATGCAGTTCCCTGTGAGCAAAATAATAAATTTTTGTGATAGAAAAGTTGTGAAAGAAAAGAATGAGATAGTTACAAGCCATACTATTTTCTAAGGTATGTAAGGTCTTGGTCCAGCAGCTAGTCAGAAGATGACTTTCCACATCGAGGTGAAACCCCACTAGCATTATTAATAGGAAACTGCATAGATGCATCTACAATCATTAGTCTTATAATTACACAGGCTCATGTACTCTTCTGGGAATATAAAATGAGTGACCAATGAGGAATGTGACACAAGGATGTTAGTTCTGCAGTCCATCTGGACTAAAACTGCATTTCTTATGCACAGGAAAAATGAGATGTGATATGTATGCTGGGCTTGCTAAAGCAAAGGAAAGATAATATAATTTTTTGAATATGATTTTCTTTGAAACAATACCTATAGATTGCTGCTGTGCTCAAAGCCACTAAAGATAACTTCCTGTCACAGCTGGTGAGGGAGCCTACCAGGGGAGGTGCCTCGCCTGACCTGCTGTTTACAAACAGAGAAGGACTGGTGCGACATGTGGTGGTCGGAGGCCGTCTTGGGCTTAGCGACCATGAAATGATAGAATTCTCGATTCTTGGTGAAGTAAGGAGGGGGGCCAGCAAAACCGCTACCATGGACTTCCGGAGGGCRGACTTCRGCCTGTTCAGGRCACTGGTCGAGAGAGTCCCTTGGGAGATGGTCCTGAAGGGCAAAGGGGTCCAGGAAAGCTGGACGTTCTTCAAGAAGGAAGTCTTAAAGGYGCAGGAGCAGGCTGTCCCCATRTGCYRTAAGAAGAACRGGCRGGGAAGACGACCGGCCTGGCTGAACGGGGAGCTCTTGCTGGGACTCAGGAAAAAAAGGAGAGTTTACCACTGGTGGAAAATGGGGCAGGCAACTCAAGAAGAGTACAGGGATCTC